>CM024758.1:85515241-85560578 GCA_014218235.1 Colocasia esculenta
ATTGGAGTAGCAATGGCATTAGGAAACCCCATCCCATGGCTGGGTACGATTTTGATTGCCATTCATGGCTAATTACCCTAGTTTTATCCCTAATTTGCCCTTTCCTAATTTATGCATTATTATGTCACAAATTTTGGTGTTTATTGCTACTGGGTTTTGATCTTTGGCCCATTTAGAGTTGTATTGGCCCAATATGATTTAAATGGTTCATTCCACATGTGAGGATTTTAATTATATCTTTTATTTTATTTCTATTCACATTTTTATTTATTTACTATTTTGAACCTTTTAAATTTCCGGGGCGCTACAGGCACCTTCCCAGAGGACCGTCTGACCATGCTCCTTTGTTGGCTGCTTTCTCTAATTCCACTCGGGCTCTGGCTAGATTCACCTTCTAGGCTATGTGGACCTCCCATGGTTCCTTTCAGGACACTGTTAAAGCAACATGGGAAGAGACTGTTAGTTGGCACCCTAATCCTTTTACCACTCTTCTTCTGAAGCTGAAGGCGGTTAAGAAGGCTTTACGTTACTGGAACAAAGATACTTTTGGTAATAGTAATGAAAACGTGCTCAGACTGTTGGCCCACTTATGCTTGGTAGCAAGCTTTCTAGAGGGGGGCTGAATAGAATAGCTGGAGAAATACTCAAGCAAAAACACCACTTGAAAATGTTTGGTTAGTGAATGTAGTTGTGTGTGGAGATAGAGTAGCAGTGCGGAAGCAAACTTAAACAATCATACAAGAACACAGAAATTTATCTGGTTCGGACCTCCTATCAATCAGGAGTCCTACGTCCAGTCCCCAAGCAAACTCTTGGGATTTCACTACCAGGTACAATCCCCCCAAGGATATACAACACCCAGCCCCTGATGGTCTTCTTCTCTTTCCCGGGCAAGAAGGCAACCCACTATTTCACCTCAGCCAGGTGCTTCTTTTACGAGCTCAAAAGTAACTCACTGGTACACACCCCAGTAGGTCTTCCCTTCTAATCAAGGGGAACACTGTGTACAGTCCCACAACCGGACAGACACCACCAGCACCCCGCTGGCCTTCTCTTCACACAGGAAGACGAACACTGTATACAGTCCTACAACTGGACCAAGTCTTTCTTAGAAAAGAAAGAACAGACTGAGAGCTATACAAGATGAACAAAGGAACTCTAGCTCTCAGCTCACAGACTCTCCCCCAGATTTATAGTGATGTACAGAGAGAGTGAAGAGAGAAAAGAAGCTCTAAGGCTTGAAGACTTCAGATGGTTTCTTGCACACTTCTTCTTGGGCTCGAGCTCTTTCTCTCTTGCTTTGAGTATGTATAGCGTTGAGGCTTCTCACAGGATGTACACTCTTTCAGAAATTTTTAGGAAGGCTCTCTTTTTGTTCTTCAGCCTTGCTTCATCCTTTTATGGAGCAGCTTGAACAGATCCGTTGAAGAGATTCGTTGGAACTCTTCTAGCCGTTGCTCTTCTTCTTCATCATCTACTTTTCTTCTTCTTATATCTAACAGACACTTGGTGTAGAGAGAAGTCTAGATCTGTAGGCACAAAAGATAGAGTCAGACTAAAAAGATCTTCTGACAGAAGCCCATACCTTGCCTTACTTCCATGTTTTCTTGCTGATAGCTTGACCTTTTTATCTGTCAGAGAGATGACAATATAAGAGTTAGAAATTCATTTGAATTCTCACTGGGTGCCAAAGATATTTTGAAACATTTGAAGTGATAGGCAATCGATGTCTTAAGGTGGTCGATGTTTAAGTTAAAAGACAATCCATGTTCACATGGAGTTGATGTTTAAACGTAATCGATGTTCAAAGAGAGTTGATGTTTAAACGTAATCCATGTTCAAACGTAATCGATGTTTAAGATAATAGATGTTTTAAGGTAATTGATGTTCTAAATAAAATCGATGTTCAACTGAAGTCGATGTTTGAATGAAATCGATGTTGTTGAACTGAAATCGATGTTTTGGAGTTGATGTTTAAGTAAAATCGAATTGATGTTTGGATGGAGTCGATGTTGAATGAAGTCGATGTTTAAGTGAAATCGATGTTTGAATGAAATAGATGTTCAACTGAAATCGATGTTTGAATGAAGTCGATGTTTAAGTGAAGTCGATGTTGAAATCGATGTTCATGTAATGGATGTTGACTTAAATATTAATTGATGTGCAAATATAGTTGTTGTTCATGTAATCGATGTGGACTATCAATAGTAGTCGATGTAGACTTAGGCAAATCATAAAATGATAGTGCCATAGTATGTTGAGGAAAACATGATATTAAATATATTCATGATTTTTAAGTTAATCATGAGTTTTGTTATCACCAAAATAAAGGATAAAATATAAGAGTGGTTCAACACAGACAGGAGGAAGAGGTTAAGGCCATGCAAGATGTTTTTGATAACAATCCTACGTCTGCTAATAGATCTGCTCTAGGGGCGACTAATGCTAATCTTAGAAGGGCAATGTACTATGTGGAAGTTTTCTGGGCCCAAAAAGCCCGCCTGGAGTGGTTGGATAAAGGGGATAATAATACTGCCTTTTATCATGCGGTGGTTCAAGGTAACAGAAGACGAAATAACATTCACAGGCTTCAAATTAATGGGAGATGGAATGAGGACCAAAAGATTCTTCATAATGAGGCTGTTCATTTCTTTGAGGACTCTTACAATCTTCGGATCATGTGATTGATGAGTCTCTCCTTCAGGTTATCCCCTCCCTTATTTCGGATGATCAGAACCTCTCCCTCTGTGCTATTCCAAATAAGGAGGAAGTTAAGAGTGCGGTGTCGAGCTTGAATGGTAATAGTGCTCCAGGGCCGGATGGTTTTACTGGTCAATTTTTTACTTCCTATTGGATATTGTTCACCAAGATGTTTATGCTGCGGTATTGGCTTCTTCCAGGGTTTTCCTTTTCCCAGAGGGTTATGTCTTCTTTAATAGCCCTCGTTCCCAAGAAGCTTCATCCTGTGACTTACAGTGATTTCAGACAAGTTAGCCTTTGTAATTTCTGCTACAAAATTGTGTCTAGGATCTTATGTGATAGCCTGGTTGTCATTCTTCCTGGAATTATCTCTAAGGAACAAGGCACCTTTGTTAAAGGCAAGTTCATCCTGGATAATGTCTCTCTGTCTAGACAACTTGTAAGGGATATAGTCGGAAAGTTAGAGGGGGCAATGCTATCGTTAAGTTGGATATAAGGAAAGCTTATGAGAGCGTGGAATGGGGTTTTTTATTTGCTGTCCTCAAGAAGTTTGGTTTCTCTTCCAGATTTATTTCTTATATCGTTATGATGCTTTTTAACTACTGGTTTTTAGTTCTTTTTAATGGCTCCCCTGCTGGCTACTTTAAGTCTACAAGGGGCTTAAGGCAAGGTGATCCCATTGCTCCTGCTTTATTCATCATCATGGAAGAAGCTCTTAGCAGAGGAATTAAGCAGGTTTCTACTGGTCACCTCAAACCATATGCTGGTCCCAGAGGGTGTCCGCCCCCATCCCATCTTCTTTATGCGGATGATACCTTTATTTTTCTGAATGGAGGGATTATCAATGTTAGGAGATTAATGCAGTTTTTGAATAAGTATGCCCAGTCCTCAAGTCAGAACATTAAGTGTAACATCTCGGGCTTTTCGGCTTTCCGTTGTGTGGGGGATGACAAGCCTTGTCACGACGGAGGTGCCCGTCGGGACAGTCATCCCTATTACGACTCCCTTTGGCGTCGCATTCTTGTCGTGCCCGGTCAACGGGTCGTGACTGCTTTCTGCTTTTTGGTTTCTGACGCCTGTCAGAGTGGCAGGCGTGGCAGACTAACCTATTGGGTTGTCACGGCGCCCAGGGGGGCGTGTTCTGGTCGCGGTCTGGGAGGCCGTCACGATAAGGTTTGTATCGCGACGCCCCGCCCCGTCGCGTTCTGGGGGCCGAGGCTAAAAGCCTTGGCCGCTTCCCCTTTCCCTTTCTTCCCTTTCTCCTTTCCTCCTCCTCTCTCTGAGGGGGAAGCTTTCCCCTCTCCGGCGTTGGAGCTTGGCGGCATCGCGGCTCGTGTGGAGCTCTGGAGCGGCGTCGTGGAGCGAGGAGGAGGCAGTCGTGGCATCGTGAAGGCCCCTTTGTGGTTGGTTCTTCATTCTCTGTAGGGATTTCTAGAACTCTTTCTATTTCGGGCAATTGGAGGTCCTTGTGTGTGATTGCATGTTTTTACAGCTTTCACCATGCTCCCTTCCCCATGGTTGTGTGTTTTGTAATGTGTGGGCGACCCCGGGATGTGGTATCCCGGGGTCTGCCTTCCAGCTGATGTCGCGACCCTTCCAGCTGATGTCGCGACCACCGAGCACGTCGCGACATCAAAGGAGGCGTCGCCCCGGTCGGACGTGACCTTATCGCGGCCCGGGTGGCCGTCGCGATAAGGCTCGTGTCGTGACCCGGTTGCCCATCGCGATAAGGTTGTTGTCGCAACGTGCTGCCTTGTCGCAACAAGGTTGTCGCGGCCTGTTTTCCTGTCACGACAAGAGTGTTGTCGCGGCGCACTTTCCTGACGCGACCTGGGTCTTGTCGCGGTGGCCCTAATCGTCGCGATGGTATTGTGATGGCTTAGGAGGGCGTGACAAGACCTGGTCTGCCTCGGGTGTTTCCGTGGCCACTGTTGGCGTGTCGGTGTGTGCCCCAGGGCAGGGTGTGCCCTTAGGACCTTCTGGTGGGAAAGCGGCAGGTTGCCTCCCTGCGTTCACTGACCGAAGGTGACACCTTCGTGGCCGTGTCCTAGCGGCGTCTCTAGGAGACTCGCGTCTGTCTAATAATCGATGGTCTGGCTGCCAATCGATTATTAGCAGAGCGTTGGTTTCTGTTCTGCTTGCCTTGTGTTCCAATTTTTCGGGCCGTGTTGGTGTGCTGGCGTTGGCCGACAGCCCTTCTGAGGTTTTTCGGAAGGGGTGCCATGCGTGCCTGTGGCCACTGGGCTTGTCTAGGTTTGAGCCAGTGGTGTTGTTCTGTTGGTGTTTGCCACGCCAGTTCTCTTTCGCCCGGTGCTCGGCACTTGAGGGCTTGTCTATGAGACAGGTTGTTACTGTTACCTGGGACCCCTATCCCCGCACGCCTGTGTCAGAGGGTGTTGCTCCGGGCGGCGGGCGTGCTCAAGTCTCGGACTTGAAGCATAGGGGAAAACGGTGGGGGCAGCGGCTTGAGCCGTTTGTAGAGCTCTCTTAGCTGGTCTGGGTCTCCGAGGTGGTTTTGGTGCTCTTCCGGTGCGGACCAGCTAGTCCTTCTCACTGACTCGCTCTGCGTTGGCTCTGGAGCCACGTAGGGAGGTCAGGTGTGGGGCCGCAGTTCGGCCGGATTGCGGTGTTTGTGGTTGTGTTCCTTGCTGTGACTCGCTAGCCTCACTCTACCTAGGGAGGTCGTAGGGAGGAGTCAGCGGCTGGCGAGTGAGAGGGGTGGACTATGTGTCCCTCTCTTAGCTGCCTGTGTTGGTGGCTTGGTTGCTCTTGTTGTGACGGAGTTTCTCACATTGTTTCCAAGTGAGTCTCGTCGCCCTAGCCTGCACGGTGGTTGTAGCCTAGCCGTGTCTAGTGCCGTAGGTTTGGTTGGTTTGGCCTTGTGGGCCGTGTTTAGTGTTTTCTGCTCTGTGGGTTCTCTCGGGGTGCCTTATGCAGACACCCAACTGCTGTTTCGGTAACCCTTCCTTGGTGCCATCTATGGTGGCACCGAGTTTGTAGTTCCCTGACCTCGTGGAGTGCCGAGGCGCAGGGTGTTCTGTTTGTGGGCCCTCGACCTTGTGGAGGTCTGAGGTGGTCGTGCCTGTGGTGAGACGTTTGTTCTCACTTGGTTGCTTGGTGTCTCCCGGGGTGACACCGGTTGTTCTTCCCGACCTCGTGGAGGTCCGGATGTTGTGGCTTGTGTTGTGAGACTCTGGTCTCACGTGGTTGCTCCGGTGTTCCGTGAGCTCCTTTGTCTCAGCGGTGTGTGCCGAGGTGTTGCTTCCGCATTGTGTTTGACTCCGCTGGTTCTACAGAGTCGTGTTTGGCCTGACCCGAGTTGTGGTCAAGCATTTCTCTGTTTCCGCTGCTTTGTACTCTGTGGTAGGCGTTTTCTCTGCTTAACTGCTTTTAGAGTAGTTCTCTACTTCCGCTTGTTGGAGTCCTGCTGCTCTGGCTAGTAAGGGACTGGTTATCCCTACTGAGCCTTGTTCGCGAGGCTCACCCCCCTACCCTCTTTAGGTAGGGACTCGCTGTCGCAGGAGTGCGTTGCTGGACGGTCGTGGTGGCGGCTTGTTCCCCGTGCGTTGCCAACAGTGTGAGTTGTGAGCATGAGTGCTCCTTGTACCGTGAGTTGAGAGTGTCCTTTTTGCAAGTCCTCGGGATATGCCCCTTAAGGACTGCACCTTTCTTTTTGTACCTATACTTTTATTTGGGGCATGTTGTACATAATTTCCTTATTAATGTACGAACTTTCTTGTTATAGTTATTTGAATTCATTGCTTATCTCACTGGACTAAATTCTAACCCTTTCGGGTCTTCGGATCCGTGGGTGGCAGCGCTACCTTCGGGGTCCCTGGCGGGGGTCCGGGAGGTCGGGTCGTTACAGTGGTATCAGAGCTCAGGGGTCCAACGAGATTTGTAATGGGTTAATAACTATGGCGGTCCCTAAGAAAGTTACTTGTGCGCTGCTGTCCTGTCTGTGCATAGTTGTTGTTAGGTAAGCTTTTGGCTCTTTGTTGCAGGTGGCTAGCTTCCAGCAGGGTCCGAGTTGAGCTGCAGGAGAGCGTTGCTGCTGTTGCTGTGTGCACGTGCTGCGAGCGTGGTTGCTGGTTCGCTCGTGCTGCGTTTGGGTTCGTCCTCGGCTTGCGCATCCGTGTGGGTGTGTCGCGAAGGCTGAGAGAGCCCGCGTGTGGTGTGACCTTCACCGGTGCAGTGTTGTTGCCTGCGGATCTGGTAGAAGGTGTCCTTGCCTTGCTGGCTATCACCCTTGTTGTTGGGGTGTGTCCTTGTTGGATGTCCCCTTCTTGTTGGGGTGTGTCCTTGTTGGATGTCCCGTTGTTGTTGGGATGTGTGTTGTGTTGGCTGGTGTTTGGCCTTGTGTGCCTGTGCGCCGCTGTGCACTGTGCTCTGCTCAGTCGACGTCGTTGCTCGAACTAAGCATGCTCTGTGTGCCGTGTTTGCACCGGGTTGAGAACTGCGACACTTTCTGTGGTTGTTGCCGGCTTTGTTGGCTAGTTGTGAACTCCGGCGAGGTATTCCCGGAGTTCTTCTCTGCTGGTTCTGGTGGAAGTGAGGTTTCCCCAGAACTGTGTTGTGCTCGTTTCTGGTGTTGGGATGTTGCCCTCTCATTGAGGTGCATCGCTTGGCTACTATGTTCTGGTCATGTTTCCCAGAACTGTTTGTTGTTGTCCTAGTGAGAGTCCTCTCCCTCTGGGATTACTTCTGTGCTCATTAAAGTCTTCTGTTGTGTTGCCTCCTTGGTTTGAGGTCTCTGTTGTTTGGTTGGTCGTCGTTGCGTTGCTCTCGAGGTTGAGGTGCATCGCTTAGTTGCCCTATGTTCTGGTGCGATTTCCCAGAATTGTTGGTTGTTGTCCTGGTGAGTGTAACGTCGCGCATTTTTCGGATCCTCGTGGATCGTGTGTTTAGCGCTTGTGGTGGCCAATGTGAGCCAATATGGCTTGTGTGCCGTGTGTGTGTGTGTTTCTGGACTTCTGGGCCGACGTTTTGGGCCTGCAGTACCCTAGATTGCTCAGCCTGTCATCGCGATAGGAAGGTGGGTCGCGTTCTTAACGCGACAGTGGTGGCCGTCGCGTTCATGTGGCCGCCCTGAGGTGTTGAGCATCTGCATGTGCGCCACGTGTAGAGCTCAGGGCAGCGGCGTTGGAAGGCGACGCTCAGGTCCGTCGCGACCTGATCGCGGCGCCACGATGTGTCGCGTTGCGAACCGCTGTAGGTTTTTAAATAACCCCAGCCAAGCAGAACGCACAAGGTTCTGCTCGGCCAGGGGGAGGAGCTGTGGCGATTTCAGCTGGGTTTTGGCGTCTTCGGCGTGTCCTCGCTGCAGGGAGTCCGGGAGAAGCAGGGGAAATGACGTAAGATCTCCGCACAGTGTGTTCTTCACGAAGGTAGGTGAACTTTTCCTGTTTTCAGGGTATATAAATCGCATAAGGATTGGGTTCCAACAGTTTAATGTGTTTATAACATAGATACCATGCTTAGGTCTTCACAAAAGCATGAAAACGATGATTAAGGGTGGTTTGTATTGTGGAAATGGGTTGTCATGGAGAGAGCCCGGATTAGGGTTCCCGCCTGGTAAGGCGACGGTCCCTATGTCGCGTTCCAGACGCGACACAGCAATGTGTCGCGTTAAGGACCAAGAGGCGACAGGTAAGTAGGTCGCGTTCTGAATATGAAGGCGACAGGTCGTGGCGACGCCTTCTGAAGGTGACCCAATGGGCTGTCGCGACTTGGCCCGAGAGGCCCTTGTGTGCATGGTTTACGTATGTGATTATCTAATTATCGTTATCGTACGCTCAGTGTTTGTGAGCAGTGCTTTGGCACTTGTGGCGATCTGGGAAGCGCGTGTGTACGAGGCTAGCTCACAGGTTACGTAGCTAGCTAGTAGTTGCCTGTGGACATAGTGTTCACATGAGGCAGGTGGTGTTAACGTGTTGTGGACCGTCAGTACACGAGGTTTACGTGAGATTTCACGTGGTTTGTGCGGTGCGCACGTGTTTTCTGTGTGCGGTAGTAGACGCCTACCGTGTTACCTCTCCAGTTGGGTGCCCCGGTTCTCTGTGAGCCAGGCTGTTAGCTCGGGGCTTTGTCCCGTACTTGTGCTGTACCGTTGAGGTCTGTGTCGTCTGACCTGGACACCCTCACTCCTTAGTTTGAGTTGTACGTCCGGCTGAGGGAAAGACAACAGTGGGACAGTGACTCTTGATTTTGTTTTTAGTCACTTGTAGCGCGCTCTTAGTTGGGGGTACGGACACCAGTTGTCGACACTGGTCCCCGACTAGTCCTTTTCTAGTGCCTCACTCTAGCGAGCCCAGGCCAGGGTCTCTAGAGGTGCCAGGCATGGCCTGTGACCCTGTGGTCCGCAGGTGGTGGTGTTTAGTTGGTCTCCACAGTTGCTTGTCTTTTTCACGTGGAGCGGCAGCTGGACTTTTCATCCGTGGCTGCGAGACTGAGAGGTAGACTGTGTAGTTTGTCCGAGTCTGTTGCTGGTGTCGCAAACCAGTCTACGTGGCTCGAGTGTGGCGGTCTCTACTGTAGCTCATACACGTGTTAGAGTTTTACCATTTATTTATTACAGTTGTTTTACGCAGTCGCTAGCGGTGAGTTTGTTTATAGCTTTAATATCCTGTTTAGTTGGCTATAAATTGCTAGCATAGTTTACTGCTTTTGGTACTTGTGTTTGTTTTGCTCGGTGTTGGGGGAGTTCCCTACTGAGCCAGTGACTAGCGAGGCTCACCCCTACCCCCCCCCCCCCCCACAGGCGAGGGCGAGGAGGAGGTTTCCCTACCGTCGTCCAGTTCGAGCCGTGACGTAGCGGTATTGGCCCAGCGCCTCCAGCAGTGTAGCTTTTCTTTCTTCAGTTGTACCTATACCTCGGGGTATGCCCGACTTGTGTACTTTCTTTTATTTCTTTTGAAATTGGCTATGTAAAACCTTGTATATTATAAATGCAATGGTGTGTTCCTTTGTGTTTTCATGGACTAGTGTGTGGTATCCTTGCGAGGCTTCGGCCCGTTCGCGGGAGACGGACTCGGGTCAAGCACGTTACCGGTTTAACGGGCTTGGACGAGCGTTCTGTCACAGTTGGTATCAAGCAAGGTCCTTGTAAATATAAAGGAATTAGAAGTTACATAGCCATATCTTCTTCTAGATACACTGCTGGTAGCTGGCCTTGGTTTTGTTACGATTTGTTGTTTTGCCTATGGTTGGCTTGTTGTGTGTGTAGGCAGTTGTAATGGCCGATAGAAGAGACTGGGGTGGTGGAGGAGATGACCCTGACGAGTCAACTCAGCGATGATAGAAAGATTTGGGAGAGCCTCACCGATATTCGGATGAGGATGGATCAGCAGGCACCGGTCAACCAGTGATCGGAGAGGCGGTACCTGTGGCCCCAGTTCCACCACCGCCAGGGGTGGAGGTACTTTTGTGGCACCAGTACCACCATCACCACCTGTGATTGAGGCAGAAGAGCCAGTGGTGCAGGTTGAAAGAATTTGAGGTTACAGCCGCCTACTTATTCTGGTGGGCCGAATCCAAATACTGGGGAGCACTGGATTCATGAGATTGAGAGGGTCTTTATGACCATGAGGTGTCCGGCAGCGGACAGAGTTGTGTTGGCTACTTTTCAGCTGAGGGGATTTGCGCAGGAATGGTGGCGTCTGAAGATGCAGACCACCTTTGCAGGCAGAGCAGAGGGTGCTATTACTGGCCTGAATTATTGAAGTGTTTAATGATACATTCTTTCCTCTCCAAGTGTAGCAGGCAAAAAGGGAGTAGTTTAGGACCTTGCAGCAAGGTGGGACTTCAGTTTTGGAATATAAGATGCGGTTCATGGCACTGAGCAGGTATGCACCCTATGTTGTCACGGATAATGCTATGATGGTTGAATATTTTATCCGTGGTTTGAGGCCAGAATTGCAGACTGCAGTGATACCATTAATGTGTAGAACAGTTGAAGAAGCAGCCCAGAGAGCAGCTACTCTGGAAAGAGCAGTTCGGACTCGTCAGGTGGGCGAGTCAGGTTCGGGTAGATTCCGGCTACCCCAGCAGTCAGCAGGTGTAAGTAAGGGCAATTGATGATCAGTATATTGATGATCAGTCTATTCTCATGTAATTCTAATTAATTACATATTGATTTTGGAGAATAACAAAACGTGATTAACAAAACCTTCTCAAGCTTTCTAACATACATTCTATAAGCTTGTGAGCTCAAGGAAAATCAAGCCCATTTGGTAAGTATTAGTACATGTATAACATGTCAAGCTCAGTATGATATTTCTCTAAGTCCACATCGATTTCTATTGAAAATCACAACAATTTCCTTAAAGCTGTAACAATTTGATGTCGTAACGATTTCTTTGTAGAACACTGTTGATTACAAACAAATTGTTCCCATAACGATTCCTTAAGTCATCACATCGATTTCTTAAGACTTCGTAACTATTTGGTCATCGCAACGATTCCCTAAGTCATCGCATCGATTTCTTAAGACTTCGTAACGATTTGCTCATCGCAACGATTCCCTAAGTCATCGCATCGATTTCTTTAGAGCTCATAACGATTTGCTTTGCGCATCGATTTCTTTAGATCTCATAACGATTTGCTTCGCGCATCGATTTCTTTAGAGCTCATAATGATTTGCTTCGTGCATCGATTCTTTAGAGCTCGTAACGATTTGCTTTGCGCATCGATTTCGTTAGAGCTCATAACGATTTGCTTCGCGCATCGATTTCTTTAGAGCTCATAACGATTTGCTTCGCGCATCGATTTCTTTAGAGCTCATATCGATTTGCTTCGCGCATCGATTTCTTTAGAGCTCATAATGATTTGCTTCGCGCATTGACTTCTTTAGTAATCATAACGATTTACTTTCTGCAACGATTTCTTAAGTGTTCATAACGATTTCTTCTTTGAACACAACGATTTGCTTCATGCAACGATTTCCTAAGTGTTCATAACGATTTCTTCACTGAACACAATGATTTGCTCTCCATAACGATTTCTTTAGTAACATAACGATTTGGTTATGTCTTACAGCGATTTAGCTAAATTGACTTGATCATAACGATTTCATAAGTCATGATTGTATCGACTTCTTATCTACAATGATTTGCTATTGGTCAAAGCATTGAATAGTCAAAGTCGTCACGCATATCCTTCTGACACCTCTGCATTTAATGTAGACTGAACGTATCTCTGCATGCATGCAGATGATAACGTCCATTATCGTGCTTACTCTGTGTGTATCTTTTAGAACAGCCATTTGGCATTACTATTTCTGTGATTATTTGTTTTAACGTTGACTGACATCAGAGACAGCTTAGCTGTCTATCGTTTAAGCTTGAATATGTGCAGATATCTGATGACAGTCCATCTTACAACGTTGGACAAAATAGAAGCCAAAGAATAACACTGAAGATTTTGCGTGCACAAATGGATAAAAGACTGTTGACTAACAGCTTCAAAAAGGTCATTCAGTCTAACGTCTACCAAAGCTAGAGACAACGGACTTCTCAACGTTCAAATTTCAAATAAGAGATATATATAAGCAAGAGTGAAACTCCAGAGTAGATAACCTTTTGAAAAACCCAGCTTCCAAGCAACTGCATTGAAGTTCTCTACGAGTTCTCTAGAAAAGAGCCAAGCCTCATTTTCCATTAGTCTTAGCTCTTAGCTCTCTGTGTTGTAATAGAAATCTTGAGAGAGAGCCTGTGTAGTTCTGAGAGAGACCATTGTTTAGATCTCCTTCTCTCAGGGCTATTTGCTTCAGATCGTGGCTTGTTAAAGCATGATCTAGGGGCATGTTTTATTGCTTACTTTATGCTGAGTAGTTCACTTCTGCTGTGAAGGAAGACCTGGTGGGGCATCTAGGGTGTTGTGGTTTCCTTCGTGTGGAGGAAGACCAGCTGAGCTGGGTGTATAGTGTCCATAGGGGGACTGTACCCTAGTTAGTGGAATCCTGAGTTATTGCTCAGGGACTGGACGTAGGACTCCTAAGGAGAGGAGGTCCGAACCAGGATAAACTCTGTGTGTTGTGTGATTGATCTCCTGTGTGTATTTGCTGTTTATTCTAGCTTTCACTAACCTTCATCGAAGAACGTCTTTGTGTGAATGTTTTAAGTACAGGTATTAATCAAATAATTTTTAAAAGAACTCATTCACCCCCCCCCCCCCTCTGGGCTCGTCAACTGGGCAACAAGTGGTATCAGAGTGAGTCTCTTCGACAAAGAAGAAGATCCAACGATCTGAAGAGTAAAGATCCATGGCAGCTCTAGGTAACATTGAAGGTCAGTCTGTCAACCGACCCCCTCTCTTCGATGGTGAAGATTATGCTTATTGGAAGACCAGAATGGAGTACTTTCTGCAAGGCCACGATTATCAGATATGGTCCATAGTAGAAGAAGGCGATCTCCTGGTCACAAATGAGAAGGCTCAGTGGACAGATGATGACAGAAAAAAAATCTCATTGAATTGTAAAGCAAAGAGTATTCTGTGCTGTGCCCTGAGCAAGAAAGAATTCAACAGAGTTTCAGCCTGCAAATCCGCAATGGAGATGTGGGAAAAGCTCAGAATTACCTATGAAGGCACAAACATGGTGAAGGAGACAAGAATTGACATTCTTGTTACACAATATGAGAGATTTCAGATGCAATCAGGTGAGTCCATAACTCAAATGTTAAGTCGATTCACTGATATTACAAATGGGTTGGCTGGACTAGGGAAAACTTATGAGATTGGAGACATGGTAAGGAAAATTCTCAGATCCTTACCATCCTCATGGACCCCAAAGGTAACAGCTATTGAGGAAGCTAATGATCTAAAAAATATGTCTGTGGAAAAGCTCATTGGGTCTCTTATGGCCATGAGATCAATATGGAGAGACTAGGAGAGTCCTCAAGTAGAAAGAAGCAGTCCAATGCCCTGAAAGCTGAAGAGAACCCGTCAGAAGTAAGCTCAGATGAAAATGAGAATGTTGAGGATAGTGAAAATGAAGAAGCAATGCTTTCAAGAAGATTGCAGTAAATTTTGGCCAAGAAAAAGAAGTTCCAATCCAGCAGAAGACACTTCAAGAAACACAAGGATTTTAAGAAGTCAGAAGGAATAGATCAGAAGAAGACTGATCCAATATGTTATGAGTGTAAGAAGCCTGGACACATCAAGGCAGAATGTCCAAAGCTTAAGAAAGATGGACACAAGAAAAATGACAACTTCAGACGATTCAAGAAATACAAAAGAAGGCAATGGCAGCCGCTTGGGAAAACAGTAGCGACTCAAACAGTGAGTCAAGCTCGAGCAGTGATGAAGAAGAAGCCAACCTGGCTTTCATGGCAAATACAGATGATAAGGTAACATCTGACTCCTCTTTTGATTCCTGCAATGATTCTGATTCGGATAATTTAGAGGAAGCATTCAATGAACTATATGATAAATATAGAGATGTATCTAAATTATTGAAAGCTAGTAAGAAAAACATTACTTGCTTAGAAAACACAAACTCAGATCTAAAATCAGAAAATGAACAGCTAGAAAAATAGTTAACTGAACTTAAAAGAAGAAATGAGTTATTATGTGAAGATCTAAAAGATAAGAATGAACAAATAATTAAATTGGAAAAACAAGCAAGCTCATATGAACTGAAAACAGAGATAAACTCATTAACATAAGAAAATAAAAAGTTATCTAGCACATTGGAAAAATTCACAAATGGTAAAAACTCCCTCATATTAAGAGGTGCTAGAAGATCAGGTAAGAAGAAAAATAGATTAGGATATACACCCCCAGATAATGAAGAAACCATAGTTTATCCTAAAATATATCCAACACCAAAATTTGTACCTGAACAAAACATTGCATACAAAGCAGATTTCAAATATATAGAAAAATAACTAAATTATCCTGTTGTATTCACTGTAACAAGTTAGGACATATCATAACAACATGCCCAACAAGACACAAGAAATGGATAATCAAAAGCAAAATCAATGATACTAACCAATCAGGACCCAAAGAACTTGGGTACCTAAAGCTTAGTGTTTTCATTTCAGGGAGGCCTTAGAGCATCAAAATGGTACCTGGACAGCGGGTGCTCAAGGCATATGTCAGGGAACAGGAAAATTTTCTCTCAACTAAAGCCGAAGAAGGAACAGTTACTTATGGAGACAATGGAAAAGGCACAGTTATTGGTACTGGATCAGTTGGCAGTAAAGGAAAACCCATAATTGAAGATGTTCTTTGTGTAAAGGGTTTGAAGCATAACCTCATAAGCATCAGCCAACTTTGTGACAAGGGTCACCAAATAAAGTTTCAAGAATCCAAGTGTATTATCATGAAGGATGGAGCAGTTATTTTTGAAGCAAATAGAGAAAAGAATATGTATGTTGTATCTTGAAGAAGAATAATCAAGATGTCTGTTTGGCAGCAAATAGAGATCAATCAACTGAATTATGGCACAGAAGATTAGGACATTGCAGCTTAGATAGTATGAGAAAATTATTAAAGAAAAGCTTAGTGGAAGGTCTACCAAAGGTTAGCAAAAATGGAAGGTATTTGTGTTAGGATCGGATGGGTGGATGGATCAGATCTAGAAGGGGGGGTTGAATAGATCTCACACCAATTAATGCGGAAGCTCAAGCAATTCAAAAATTGCTTCGAATCAGAGATCAATTCACCCAAACAATTTATTGATCTGAAGTGTGATTAGTGTGTGTGAGCAAATCCATTAGTAGTGTGAGCGAATCCCTATGCATGCATCTAGCGAAATACAAAGTCAAACCACAATTCAAACCACTGCACAGAGATTTTTAGGTGGTTCAGAAATCACCTCCAGTGACTCCTACGTCCACCCCTCACACAGTGAGGCCACACACTACTCAAAACTTGAGTACAACTCACACTGGAGCACAACGACTCAAAACACCTTGAGCACGACGACTCAAGAAACAACGGAGCACGATGAGTCCAACCCTTTGAGTACAATGACTCAAAGAAAACCCAGGAGATAGATACGATGATCTACTCACAACCACTTATGAGTACGACGACTCACAAGCACTTGAGCATAAGGCTCAAAACTGGAGCACTACGGCTCCAAACCTTTGGACCACGAAAGATCCAAGTTCTGCTAGAACAAGCTCAATTAGAGAATAGATCCTCTAGCCCGATCTATCTCAATACAATGATAAAAGTAGAACAAACAGAATTAAGTGATCTGTGTAGAACACATACACAGATCACACAATGAAAACCTGGATGAACACTCCAAGAAAATAAATGAAATAGATGTGACTTGGATGTTCCTTGATGAAGAAGACTTGCAGAAGCTTGGATTGAAGTCGCTTGAAGGAATTCGTTGAAGATCTTCTTCAATCCACGATGCTCTGCTTTGATGGCATCTGAAATGCTAGAAGTTCTTCTTCTATTGCTCCTCTTCAGTTGGATATGCTCCCTATCTCAGCACAGCAAGCTTCTCTCTAGAGATTCTCCTTGATCCCACGTCCTTCCTCTTGAAAGGATGGTCTGCAACTTCTGGAGATGGAGCAAGATCTGGAAACCCCCTTTTAGCCGCCAAAAAGCTTCTTCAGAAGTGTGTGGGCTCTCTTTCCTTGGGGTACAAGGAGCATGGGTATTTATAGCCCCATATGTCCATAAGTGCCTTGGGGTACTGGGCACAAAAACCTAGGTCAAATCCCTTAATTCCCAAGCAGCCACGTGTCCAGACAAAATCACGATTTTGAGTTTTAGCGGAGTGTGAGTGTGTCGACAAACTGTCCCATTTGCGTAGAACTGGTCTTCTGGGAAGAGTCACTAGTGTCGACACTACTTCAGGCTGTGTCGACACACTGTCCAGAACTGCCAAACAAGTCTTTGGGAACTGGATCTAGTGTCGACACCACTTCAGGGGTGTGCGACACTACCATGACAAAATCTGTATACACCTGCAAAATTAACACATAAATCATTAGTACAAGATATTATCATTAAAATATGAGATATTAAACATCAAGAACATGTTGTTTAAGCATTATTGTGATATGTATAGAATGTATAACATGTCAACATATCATCATCAAAATCACAATATGTCATCATTAAAATCAAAGTATGTCATCATTAAAATCACAATATGTCATCATCAAAATCAAAGTATGAGTGATGTTCATTGGTCATCATTAAAATACAATTTTAGGAAATTCCAAAACACACTCAACTAGCAATTTGTAGACCATGTGCAAAAGGAAAGCACACTAAGAGCTCCTTCAAGTCAAAGACCGTGGTAACCACCTCAAAACCCTTAGAACTTCTTCATATGGATTTGTTTGGGCCAATGAGGACCACTAGTCTTGGAGGAAAGAATTTTGGTTTGTCATAGTTGATGACTACTCCAGATTTCATGGGTATCATTTTAGAACATAAATATGACACATTTGAAAACTTTGTCAGTTTCAGCAAGAAGGTTCAGAAAGACAAGAAATTCAGCATTATTAGTATTCGATCAGATCATGGAGGTGAATTTCAGAACGAGAAGTTTGTAAAATTCTATGAAAATGAAGGAATTGAGCACAATTTCTCAGCACCAAGGACACCACAGAAAAATGGAGTTGCTGAGAGGAAGAACAGAACCTTATTGGACATGGCGAGAACCATGCTGTCAGAATCTGACTTGCCAAGGTATTTCTGGGCTGAAGCAGTGAACACAGCAAGTTACATCATCAACAGAGTTATGATCAGGCCAATCCTGAAGAAGACAGCGTACGAATTATTCAAGGGAAAGAAACCAAAGATCAGTCACTTCAGGACATTTGGATGTCCTTGCTTCATCCACAATAACGGAAAAAGAGATATTGGTAAGTTAGATGCCAAGTCAGATGAAGGCATCTTCATGGGGTACACCTCTAAACCTAAAGGCTATAGAGTATTTAACAAGCGTTCTTTATTAATTGAACAGTCTGTTCATATCATTTTTGATGAAACTAACCTTCCTTGAGAAGGAAGAAGATAGTGACATTGATGATACAGATGAATTGTCTAAGAAATTAAAGGATACATCAATTGAAGACAGGGATGATCCACCTCTGGAAGACCTGCAACAAAAGGACATTACACATGATAATCTTCCAAAGGAATGGAGATACAAGAAAGATCACCCACCTGAGAACATTATTGGTGATCCATCTATAGGGGTAAGAACGAGAGGTAATGTAATACCCTGTGATTACCTAGCATTTGTTTCTCAGATTGAGCCTAGGACAGTCAATGAAGCTCTACTGATGAATCTTGGATTATAGCCATGCAAGATGAACTAAACCAGTTCAAGAGAAACCAAGTATGGTCACTTGTTCCCAGACCATCAGACCATCCAGTTATTGGCACCAAGTGGGTGTTCAGAAACAAATTGGATGAGACTGGTGTGATCCTAAGAAACAAGGCCAGACTGGTAGCTCAAGGCTATTCCCAAGAGGAAGGCATAGATTCGATGAAACCTATGCACCTGTAGCTAGACTTGAGGCTATTAGAATCTTACTTGCATATGCATCGGCATTAGATTTAAAACTATTTCAAATGGATGTTAAGTTCACTTTTTTAAATGGTTTTATCAAGGAGGAAGTTTATGTGGAACAACCTCCAGGTTTTGATGATACAGAATTTCTGAATCATGTTTTTAAACTTCATAAGGCATTGTATGGTTTAAAGCAACCGCCTAGAGCCTGGTATGAAAGGCTTAGTTCTTTTCTTTTAAACCATGGTTTCAGTAGAGGTCAAGTTGATAGCACCCTTTTTATAAAGTCAAAGGTCAAACATATCTTACTTGTTCAGATTTATGTAGATGACATAATTTTTGGTTCCACTGACGAATCTCTTTGCAAGTATTTTGAGAAGCTCATGCAGGGTGAATTCGAAATGAGCATGATGGGCGAGCTCAACTACTTCCTTGGATTACATCAAACAAGGAAAGAAGGCACTCACATCTGCCAAGCAAAGTACACAAAGGAACTCCTGAAGAAATTTGGTTTCGAGAACGCAAAGCCACTGTCAACAACCATGAGTACATCAACGAGGATGGACAGTGACAGGGATGGTAAGAAAGTAGATCAAAGATCTACAGAGGTATGATAGGTTCATTACTTTATCTAACAGCTAGCAGAATATATTTATTCAGTGTTGTATGTGTGCTAGATATCAGGCAGATCCTAGAGAATCACATCTAATCTCAGTAAAAAGAATTTTTAGATACTTATCTAGAACTCATGACTTAGGTCTTTTGGTATCCAAAAGCATGTGAAATTAACTTGGTAGGATACTCTGATGCTGACTACGCTGGATGCAAGGTAGATAGAAAAAGCACCAGTGGATGTTGTCAATTCCTTGCAGGATGTTGATATCATGGTCCTCCAAGAAGTAAAATTCAGTGGCTCTATCAACTGCTGAAGCTGAGTATGTTGCTTCGGGAGCTGCTGTACACAATCCTGTGGATCAAGCAACAACTTGAGGACTATGGGCTTCACATCAAAACAATTCCTCTGCTGTGTGACAACACAAGTGCTATAAATCTCACCAAAAACCCAGTACAACATTCAAGGACCAAGCACATTGAGGTTAGATACCATTTCATTCGAGATCATGTAGCTAATGGTAATTTAGAAATATCTTTTATTGATACAAATGGTCAGTTAGCAGATATCTTCACAAAAGCCTTACCCGAAGAGAGATTCACATCTCTTAGAAGGGAATTGGGCATGTGTAATTTGTGAAAAGATCTTTGTTTATACTGATATATAAATTTTCAAAATTTAAGGTATCTTTCTCTCCATGGCGTTAAGCAAAAGATATACTCAACCTTTTTTTTGTTGTCTCTCTTGGAAAAGTCTTTTTGAAAAGTCAAACTTGTTTGTCGTTTCCTCCCGCCTTTTGGCACCTCACTTTTCGATAAGTATTCATTTATTTACTCCAAATTGATGTGGGAACGATTCATCTCCTACCTTTTACCTTTTCCCTCTTTCGTCTGGTTGCCTGAGTCGATGCCCTAATGATTCGACATCGACTCTCTGCAAAATTCGAAGCCTCTCACTTCTTCCCGCGAAGAATTTCTTGAGGGCTTTCACTTCTGCCACCATCTCATCCCTCCTAAAACTTTTCCACCCAAATCCATGGCTGCACCAGCTGTTTCCGGCAGTCTTGGGGCTACAACGCTGAGTTTCTAACGGTCGAGCAGCAGGAGAGGTTCACGTTGTGAAGACCAAGTTGTGTGGCAATAAGGCAGTGGATGTTGCAGATCTTGAGAAGAATCGGATGCACTGTATAGTGGATGCTATGGACAGGATGAAGTGGACTGGAATCGCAACCTTTCAGAGTAAGCTACCTGGATCTTGTAAAGGTGTTTTATGTCTGTCTGAAGTCAGAAGCAGATGGGTCCTTAACATCTTCTGTCAAAGGTACCCAAATCAGAATAGATTATGATTTGTTGAAGTCCTTGTTTGGTGTGTCCACATCTGGGCACAGTGGGATCCACACAGAGGATACCCTAGTTAAGGGACTGGGATTGTTGGTCCCGAATATAAGTTAAAAGATGGGAAACTAGATATAAACCAGTTGAATGCATTCAATCGTCTTCTGCACTTCATAGTCTGTCAGATATTAGTCCCTAGAAGTGCCACTTTCTCAACCTGCACCAAGGCAGACTCAGATGTGATGTATTGGGCCATTCAGAACAAAGAGATAAATATGGCCGAAGTTATGATAGAGAGGATGAAGTTTGCTCGTGATCAGATTTGGGATACTAAGAGCAAGCTGAACGTATCACTGCCCTACGCCCATTTGCTCACCAAGGTTTTCAGTCATTTTGGCATGAATTTGTCTGGGGCAGTAGTTGAGAAGATGGGCCAAGCCATTAGGTCCAGAAATCTGAGAAAAAGTGGTTTCTCAGTAGTCAATGGAGTATGGACCAAGACATCTGTGGCTGAGGGTGAAGCCATAATCGGCGAAGCCCAAGATGCTCAACAAGAGGCAGCAGCAGATTTAGTAGACCAGCAGCACCATCTGGAATAGCAGCAGCAGAAGAGCCAGCAGAAGCATCAACATCACCTGCAGCAGCAATGGAGAAGGAAGGTACAGTGGAAGCCTCACTAGCTCCAACAGAGGCAGTAATGGAAGAATCTAGAAGTCGAACTGAGGACATTTCTCTGAGATCATTGTTCCTGTTGGAACAATGTCAGATGATCCTCTACCTTCTTCCAGGGTAGCTTCAGTGCTTCGAGATGTTCTCAATTCTATTCAAAGCAATACAGAAGGTGATGGCAATTCAGCAGTAGCAGCTGTGGTATCCGGCCACATTGCAGACAATGTTTCAGAAGATGCTCCCAGCCAGGGGGAGCAAATTGGCAGTGAGTCTCATATACCTGAATCCGTGGCAGTGGGCCACACTGAGGAAGTAGCTATGGATGAAGCTCCCATTGAGAAGGAGCAATCATTTGTCCAAGATGACACAATGATGGAAGATGCTCCCATTCAGGGGGAGCAAGAGAATGAGCAAGAAGCAGCATCACAGGGGGAGCACACTGAAGATGTCCCTGTGCATGAAAGGCAAAATTCAGTTCATACTGAAGATCAGGATCAGGTGGTAAAGAGAGGCAAGAGGATTGCTCACAGAAGGCTAAGGAAAATAAAGAAGATAAATTTGAAGCCTGTCATGGATAAGTTGGAAGCACAAGATGAGATTTTATCCTCAGTGCAGTCAAATGTGAGTTCTATTATTGTTCGCCAGGAATCAATTTCCAATGATATATCTCAGATAAGAAATGCCATGAAGTGGTTCAATAAGGAAATGGGCACAATGAAGACGATGGTGTCTGAAATTTTGAAGGCAGTAGGACCCAAAGATCCTACTCCTCAAGAGTGTGGGCCTTCAGGGCCTCCGAGCCAATTGATATTGATCAAGTGGAGCAGCCATCAGGGCCTTCAAGTTGATGCACCAGCAGGGCCATCAGGGCCAAGTATTGCAGTACAACTATCTGAGAGTATGCCTATTGAAGATTCTGATATCAGTAAGGGGACTGGGCCATCAGGACCGGGCGAGGAGGCTTTATCCCAGTGGAACCTGTGGCTGAAAGAGCAGAACAGGCTGTAGCTCATGAGCCCCTGCCACTTCTACTCTTCCCACTCCAGCCCCTCTTCTCCACCTACCTCATCCACTGCCCTCCAGCTCCAACCACCTTTAAACGACCCCGTCCAAGACCTATATCCTCTCCTACACCATTTCTTTCTCAATCTGTTTCATCTCCTGTTTCTTCCACCATCATTCCTCCACCCTTATCTTCTCTTCAGATTCCTCCAGCATCATCTTCAGCTGGGCCCTCCTTTCCCTCTTCAGGACCCTCTGATCTCCTACATAACTCCTGCCTCAATCTTCAATCCACCTACACCTCCTTCCTTTATTACCATTATTCCTGAAGGTGCCCAACTCACTCAGCTTGAAATCCAGGATATCAAGGATGAATTTGAGGTAGCAATACTCGTTCAGTCCTGGCTGTTGGAAACCATATTCACAGGACAGGCTCTTCTAGCCCTGTCTCTAAAAAGAGAAGACTCACTTCCACCCATCCTGTCTCCTCTGAAACTTGTTATCCTCCCCTTTGGTTTTCCCTTTCTATCTCAAATAAGCAGAAACTTATCTATGAAGAATATCTTCAAAACGTAGTTTTTGCCCACATTTTTTGCCTTCCTTCCAAAATCTTTCTGATCATCTTACCACCATCTTTCCTTACACCTCTCTCTCTAAGGCTAACAGTCAAAAATTTTCTCCATGACTGAAGCCAAACTGAAGAACAGTGGGCTCGGAGCAACAGAGATCTGTACAGTAAATTTCGTCAGGCTCAAGCCGCCAGGTATCCACCTAGAGAAGCTCCTCTCCCTCTCTGAATGGTTCCAAATTCATCATAAACATCTTTTGGACCCTTTTTCAGAAGGAAATCAAGTTCATCCGGCAGTATCAGATGTACTGTGATTACTGCTATATTAACTGCATTCCTGAACCTCAGCTGGGTCAATTCCGTGAAGCCATCAGGGCTCTCAGTTCAAGCACAGCTCATTCTGAATCCCTTCAGGTGATTTTGCTACCTTAGACATTCCTGATGTAGTGTCCTTCCCCCTCCCCATGCCTTGTATGGACTCTTCTGGGGAACACTTATTTTTGAGCGAGCTGCAAGGGTCATGGCTAGGTTATTTGTGCAAGAAGGCTGTGATCTGTCTTTTCCAAGATTTGTCTTCAAGCAATATCTTCAGGGGTATATCAAGGCAGATATCCTTGCCCCTCTTCTCTCTGAATGTGACAGGCTGTCTCCTGCTGATTGGACGAAGTTCTATCCCTTGTCTGCTCAGCAGCTAGAAGACCTTAATGCTTCTCAGGCCAGTTCAAATCAACCTCTTTTGACTCCCGGTGAATTTTGGATGCCAACCTCTACACCTCATCAGGGATTCCTATCTGACTTGGGTCGAAAGATACAAAGTCTTCTTTGATTTAAAGAAGGAGCTTAGATCACATCAGATTTTCTATCCCCTCAAGATTGATGCCTTTCTTCGGTTTGCCAGTTTTGGGTCTTTCTATCCTACAAGATAGCCCTCGACAGTGCTAAATATAGGGATTTCATTTCAGATCAAAGGCAAATTCATATCAAGAGGATGGCTCCCACCATGGGACCCTCCTATCAAATTGAGCTTGGGGCCTTCAAGCTTATTTTGAAGAGCAGGAACGCCAGGCATTCCCTGTCATCAGACACTTTGCCTCTCTTTTGTCTCCTGCTTATTATCTACCTGTACCTCCTCAGAATTAATCAATACATTTTGTTTGGGTTCCCCTCAACCTTTTCTCTTCTTCTTTGTCTCTGCTATCTTTTTTTGCTTAATGACAAAAAGGGGGAGAAAAATATTTAGCATTTCTGAAATACATTCTAACATATCTAGATTTTTAATCATACTTTTGTTAAGTTTTGTCATCACCAAAAAGGGGAGATTGATGATCAGTATGTTTGATGATCACTCTATTCTCATGTAATTCTAATTAATTACATATTGATTTTGGTGAATAACAAAACGTGATTAACAAACCTTCTCAAGCTTTCTAACATACATTCTATAAGCTTGTGAGCTCAGGAAAAATCTCAAGGAAAATCAAGCCCATTTGGTAAGTATTAGTACATCTATAACATGTCAAGTTCAGTATGATATTTCTCTAAGTCCACATCGATTTCTATTGAAAATCACAACGATTTCCTTAAAGCTGTAACGATTGATGTCGTAACGATTTCTTTGTAGAAACACTGTTGATTACAAACAAATCGTTCCCATAACGATCCTTAAGTCATAACATCGATTTCTTAAGACTTCGTAACGATTTGCTCATCGCAATGATTCCCTAAGTCATTGCATCGATTTCTTAAGTTCGTAACGATTTGCTCATCGCAACGATTCCCTAAGTCATCGCATCGATTTCTTAGAGTCATAACGATTTGCTTGCGCATCGATTTCTTTAGAGCTCATAACGATTTGCTTCGCGCATCGATTCTTTAGAGCTCGTAACGATTTGCTTTGCGCATCGATTTCTTTAGAGCTCATAACGATTTGCTTCGCGCATCGATTTCTTTAGAGCTCATAACGATTTTCTTCACACATCGATTTCTTTAGAGCTCATACGATTTGCTTCGCGCATCGATTCTTTAGAGCTCATAATGATTTGCTTCGCGCATCGACTTTTTTAGTAATCATAACGATTTTTTTTTCATACGATTTCTGCAACGTTCTTAAGTGTTCATAATGATTCTTCTTGAACACAACTATTTACTTCATGCAACGATTTCCTAAGTGTTCATAATGATTTCTTCACTGAACACAACGATTTGCTCTCCATGACGATTTCTTAGTAAACATAACGATTTGGTTATGTCTTACAGCGATTTAGCTAAATTGACTTGATCATAACGATTTCATAAGTCATGATTGTATCGACTTCTTATGTACAACGATTTGCTATTGGTCAAAGCATTGAATAGTCAAAGTCGTCATGCATATCCTTCTGACACCTCTGCATTTAATGTAGACTGAACGTATCTTTGCATGCATGCAGACGATAACGTCCATATCGTGCTTACTCTATGTGTATCTTTTAGAACAGCCATTTGGCATTACTATTTCTGTGATTATTTGTTCTAACGTTGACTGACATCAGAGACAGCTTAGCTGTCTATCGTTTAAGCTTGAAATATGTGCAGATATCTGATGACAGACATCTTACAACGTTGGACAAAATAGAAGCCAAAGAATAACACTGAAGATTTTGCGTGCACAAATGGATAAAAGACTGTTGACTAACAGCTTCAAAAAGGCCATTCAGTCTAACGTCTACCAAAGCTAGAGACAACGGACTTCTCAACGTTCAAATTCAAATAAGAGATATATATAAGCAAGAGTGAAACTCCAGAGTAGATAACCTTTTGAAAAACCAGCTTCCAAGCAACTGCATTGAAGTTCTCTGCGAGTTCTCTAGAAAAGAGCCAAGCCTCATTTTCCATTAGTCTTAGCTCTTAGCTCTCTGTGCTGTAATAGAAATCTTGAGAGAGAGCCTGTGTAGTTCTGAGAGAGACCATTGTTTAGATCTCCTTCTCTCAAGGCTATTTGCTTCAGATCGTGGCTTGTTAAAGCATGATCTAGGGGCGTGTTTTATTGCTTACTTTTTTGTGAGTAGTTCCCTTCTGTTGTGAAGGAAGACCTGGTGGGGCATCCAGGGTGTTGTAGTTTCCTTCTGTTGTGAAGGAAGGCCTGGTGGGGCATCCAGGGTGTTGTAGTTCCCTTCTGTTGTGAAGGAAGACCTGGTGGGGCATCTAGGGTGTTGTGGTTCCCTTCGTGTGAAGAAGACCAGTTGATCTGGGTGTATAGTGTCCATAGGGGGACTGTACCCTAGTTAGTGGAATCCTGAGTTATTGCTCAGGGACTGGACGTAGGACTCCTAAGGAGAGGAGGTCCGAACCAGGATAAACTCTATGTGTTGTGTGATTGATCTCATGTGTGTGTTTGCTGTTTATTCTAGCTTTCACTAACCTTCATCGAAGAAGTCTTTGTGTGAATGTTTTAAGTACAGGTATTAATCAAATAATTTTTAAAAGAACCCATTCCCCCCCCCCCCCCCTCTGGGCTCGTCAACTGGGCAACAAAAGCATCGCAGGACCTTCCCATCTGGTTTTGGTAAGTGGGGCCAGAAATTAAAGCAGGCATTTAAAGGTAAAGGAAGAGGATGGGGAGGTCGTCAGCAAATTCAGCAGGGTCGTGGTAAGCCAGAGTTGAGGAGTCGCAGCAGAGTACCGCCAGGCAGCCTACCCTTCCACCAGGCTATAGGTGTTTTAACTGAAATCAGCCGGGGCATTTGATCTGTAATTGTCCCTATCCGAGGGAATATGGTTATGGTAGAGGTGTTCAGCAGTCTCAGCAGCCCCCGGCAGGCGTGGCATAGGAGCACCACAGAGAGAGGTAGGGGCCGGGTTATGGCTATCACCCGTGCCCAGGCGGAGGCATCGAATATGATAGAAGGTACTATCCCCATTTATGAATATTCTGCAAAAGTTTTATTTGATTCAGGTGCCTCGCATTCATTATTTCTGAAGATTCCTGGATAGCATGGCTCATCCTTTAGAAGAAAATTATGTGAATTAGTAGTGGAAGTTCCCTCTGGTGAGTTTATGCTCACCTCGTGTTATATAGATGAGGCTCCAGTTGTGTTTGAGGGGATCCAGATGCCAGGTCGATTATATGCTTTACAGTTGACCGATATGATATCATTTTGGGTATGGACTGGCTTGAGGCCTATGGAGCTATGCTAGATTGCAGGAAGAAAAGGATCAGGTTTTGTCACCCCGATGGTTCTGTATTTGAATATCAAGGTATGCCTTTTTGTGCTTCTAAGTTTATAATTTCTGCAATTAGAGCTAGAAGAGTTGATTATGCGGGGTGTTGTGGCTTGCTTAGCTTCTGTGAGTTTGGTAGAAACTAGTAAGTCAGTTGAGGCAGTTCCCGTGGTTAGGAATTTGCAGATGTGTTTCCAGATGAGTTACCTGGTTTAGCTCCACACAGAGAGGTGGACTTTACTGTTGAGTTGTTGCCGGGTACCATGCCGATTTCTAAAGCACCCTATCGGATGGCACCGGCAGAGCTCAAAGAGTTGAAAAGTAGTTGGAAGAATTGCTAGAAAAAGGTTTCATTATGCGAGTCATCCCCGTAGGGAGCACCAGTGTTATTTGTGAAAAAGGATGGAAGCTTTCGAATGTGTATTGATTATAGAAAGTTGAATGATGTGACCATTAAGAATAAGTACTTGTTGCCAAGAATAGATGATTTGTTTGACCAATTGCAGTCAGCAAAAGGTTTTCTAAAATTGACTTGAGGTCAGGGTACCATCAATTGAGAATCAGAGAGGAGGATAGATAAAACAGCTTTCAGGACTAGATATGGTCACTATGAATTGTGGTTATGCCGTTTGGGCTGACCAATGCTCCTGCAGCTTTTATGGATTTGATGAACTGAATTTTTTATCCGTATTTGGACCAATTTATTGTGGTCTTTATAGATGATATTCTGATTTATTCAGCTTTTGAAGAGGAGCATGCTGCTCATTGAGGTTTACTCTTAGTTATTAAGAGATAATCAATTGTTTGCTAAATTTAGTAAGTGTGAATTCTGGTTAAAGGAAATTCATTTTTGGGTCATGTTATCTCGGCAGATGGAGTGGCAGTCGATCCAGTAAGGTAGAAGCTATAATGAAATGGGAAGTGCCTAAGACAATTACAGAGATTAGAAGTTTCTTGGGGCTGGCAGGCTATTATAGGCGCTTCATACAAGACTTTCTAAGATTGCGGCACCCATGACTAGACTGACTAGGAAGGGTGTGCCATTTGTGTGGTCCGGGAGTGTCAGAGAAGTTTTATGGAATTAAAGAAGAGGCTTACTGCAGCACCGATATTGACACTACCGGCAGGAAGTTGTGGATTGTTTGTTATGTATACAGATGCATCTAGAAGAGGGCTCGGCGCAGTGTTAATGTAGCATGGCAAAGTGATAGCCTATGCGTCCAGGCAATTGAAGCCAGCAAAAGAGAATTATCCCACCCATGATTTAGAATTGGCAGCAGTTATGTATGCTTGAAATGTGGAGGCATTATTTGTATGGCGAAAGATTTGAAATTTTTACAGATCATAAAAGTTTAAGTATATATTTTCTCAGAAGGATTTAATCTTCGCCAGCGTAGATGGGTAGAATATTTGAAGGTTATGATTTTAGTTTGGCTTACCATCCGGGTAAGGCCAATGTTGTTGCTGATGCCTTAAGCAGGAAAGCTTATGTAAGTTACATGATTGATTAAGAATGGAAGTTGTATGAGGAGATAGCAGAAAACTCCTTGTACGTGCCAAGTAGTCAGCGACGGGCAGTACTCGCCAGTAGTACTGTAGAGCCGTCTTTGTATTGGCAGAGTGTTGAAGCTCAGAAAGCAGATGCAAATTTAGCCGAATTTGAAAATGGAAGGGGTTACCCTTGATGATAATTGTGTGGTTAGGCTCAGAGGCAGGTTATTTATACCAGCAGAAAGAGAGGTGAAGCAAAGAGTATTAGAAGAGGCTCATAAATCCTGGTACACTATTCATCCAGGCAGTACCAAGATGTACCAGGATCTGAGGAAGTATTTCTGGTGGCCTCATATGAAAAAGGAAATAGCTGAGTTTGTTTCAAGGTGTGCTGTGTGTCAGCAAATTAAGGCAGAGCATCAGAAGCCTGGAGGTCTATTGCAACTGTTACTCATTCCGCAGTGGAAGTGGGATGATATTGCTATGGACTTTGTGGCAGGCTTACGGGAACAGCATCAAGTCATAATGGAATATGGGGATTTGTTGATAGACTGACTAAAGTATGCAGATTGGTGCCAGTGAGTATGTCTTGTCCAGTGGATAAATTAGCAAAAGTGTATGCTGATAGAATTATTCCACTTCATGGTGTTCCAAATCAATTGTATCTGATAGAGATCCCAGGTTTACTTCAGGTTTTTGGAGGAGCCTGCAGAGAGTTGTAGGCACTGAGTTGAGGTATAGCTCAGCTTACCACCGCAGACGGATGGTCAAACAAAGAGACCTTTCTAGACAATTGAAGATATGTTACGAGCTTGTTGTTTAGTTTGGGGTGGTAGCTGGGAGCATATTTGGGTATGGTGGAATTTGCTTATAATAATAGTTACCATACAGCCTTGGGATGGCACCGTATGAAGCTTTATATGGAAGACCATGTAGAACACCTTTAAATTGGCATGAAGTGGGAGAGAGGCAGTTAGTGGGCCCCGAATTAATTCAGCAAACTACAGAATTGGTAAGTTTATTAAGGAAAATTGCAAATAGCTCAGAGCAGGCAGAAAAGTTATGCTGATAATCGGAGAAGGCCACTTCAATTTGAAGTTGGAGATTATGTTTTTCTGAAAATTTATCCTAGCAAAGGTATAGTAAGGTTCAGTAAGAAGGGAAAACTGAGTCCGAGATATGTAGGTCCCTTCCAGGTGTTGGAAAGAATTGGGGAGACAGCTTATAGACTGGATTTGCCAGCAGATTTTGCAGATGTTCATGATATCTTTCATGTCTCCATGTTAAAGAAGTGTATTGAGGACCCAGTGCAAATAATCAGTTATCAAGGAAGTGATTTGAGACCGGACATGTCCATGCCAGAATATCCGGTACAAATTACTGATCGCAAGATGAAAAAGTTACGAAATAAAGAAATTGAGTTAGTTAAGTCAGATGGGAGAATAGGATGGGTGGTGAGGATACCTGGGAGTTAGCCGACGAAATGGCTAAGGATATCCTTACTTGTTCGAGTAATGTTTTAAATCATTTTAGATGATAGTATTTGTAAATATATGTGTTTATTGTATGTGAAATTATGTTATGAATTTCGAGGTCGAAATTCTTTTTAGATGATAGTAATGTAACGTCGCGCATTTTTCAGATCCTCGGGATCGTGTATTTAGCGCTGTGGTGGCCAATGTGAGGCCAATGTGGCTTGTGTGCCGTGTGGTGTGTTTTCTGGGGCTTACAGGGCCGACGTTTTGGCCTGCAGTACCCTAGATGCTCAGCCTGTCATCGCGACAGGAAGGTGGGTCGCGTTCTTACGCGACAGTGGTGGCCGTCGCGTTCATGTGGCCGCCCTGAGATGTTGAGCATCTGCATGTGCGGCATGTGTGTGCGCTCAGGGCAGCGGGCGTTGGGAAGGCGACGCTCAGGTTCGTCGTGACCTGATCGCGGCGCCACGATGTGTCGCGTTTCGAACCGCTGCAGGTTTTAAATAACCCCAGCCAAGCAGAACGCACAAGGGTTCTGCTCGGCCAGGGGAGGAGCTGTGGCGATTTCAGCTGGGTTTTGGCGTCTTCGGCGTCCCTCCTGCAGGGAGTCCGGGAGAAGCAGGGGAAACGCCGTAAGATCGCCGCACGTGTGTGTTCTTCGCGAAGGTAGGTGAACTCTTCCTATTTTCAAAGTAAAATCGCATAAGGATTGGGTTCAAACCAGTTTAATGCGTTTTATAACAATAGATACCATGCTTAGGTCTTCACAAAAGCATGAAACGAAGGATTAAGGGTGGTTTGTATTGTGGAAATGGGCTGTCATGGAGAGAGCCCGGATTAGGGTTCCCGCCTGGTAAGGTGACGGGTCCCTATGTCGCGTTCAGAACGCGACACAGTGATGTGGTCGCGTTAAGGACCAAGGGCGACAGGTAAGTAGGTCGCGTTCTGAATATGAAGGCGACAGGTCGTGGCGACGCCTTCTGAAGGCGACCAATGGGCTGTCGCAACTTGGCCCGAGAGGCCCTGTGTGTGCATGGTTTACGTATGTGATTATCCGATTATCGTTATCGGTACGCTCAGTGTTTGTGAGCAGTGCTTGGCACTTTGGCACTTGTGGCGCTCTGGGAAGCGCATGGTTTACGAGGCTAGCTCACAGTTACGTAGCTAGCTAGTAGTTTGCCTGTGGACATAGTGTTCACATGAGGCAGGTGGTGTTCACGTGTGGTGGACCGTCAGTACACGGCGTTTACGTGATATTTCACGTGGTTTGTGCGGTGCGCACGTGGTTTCTGTGTGCGGTAGTAGACGCCTACCGTGGTTACCTCTCCAGTTGGGGCCCCAGGTTCTCTGTGAGCCAGGCTGTTAGCTCGAGGCTTTGTCCTGGTACTTGTGCTGTACCGTTGTAGGTCTGTGTTGTCTGACCTGGACCACCCTCACATCCTTAGTGAGTTGTACGTCCGGCTGAGGGAAAGACGACAGGGGACAGTGACTCTTGAGTTTGTTTTTAGTCACTTGTAGCGCGCTCTTAGTTGGGGGTACGGACACCAGTTGTCGACACTGGTCCCCGACTAGTCCTTTTCCAGTGCCTCACTCTAGCGAGCCCAGGCCAGGGTCTCTAGAGGTGCCAGGCAGGGGCTGTGACCGTGTGGTCCGCAGGTGGTGGGTTTAGTTGGTCTCCACACAGTTGCTTGTCTTTTTCACGTGGAGCGGCAGCTGGACCTTTCGTCCGTGGCTGCGAGACTGAGAGGTAGACCTGTGTTAGTTTGTCTGAGTCTGTTGCTGGTGTCGCGAACCAGTCTACGTGGCTCGAGTGTGGCGGTCTCTACTGTAGCTCGTACACGTGTTAGAGTTTTACCGTTTATTATTACAGTTGTTTTACACAGTCGGCTAGCGGTGAGTTTGTTTATAGCTTTAATATCCTGTTTAGTTTGGCTATAAATTGCTAGCATAGTTTAGCTGCTTCGGTACTTGTGTTTGGTTTGCTCGGTGTTGGGGGAGTTCCCTACTGAGCCAATGACTAGCGAGGCTCACCCCTACCCCCCCCCCCACAGCGAGGGCGAGGAGGAGGTTTCCCTACCGTCGTCCAGTTCGGAGCCGCGACGTAGCGGTATTGGCTGAGCGCCTCCAGCAGTGTAGCTTTTCTTTCTTCAGTTGTACCTGTTGTACCTCGGGGTATGCCCAGGCTTGTGTACTTTTTTTTATTTCTTTTGAAATTGGCTATGTAAACCTTGTATATTATAAATGCAATGGTGTGTTCCTTTGTGTTTTCACGGACTAGTGTGTGTATCCCTTGCGAGGCTTCAGCCCGTTCGCGGGAGACTCGGGTCAAGCACATTACCGTTTAACGGGCTTGGACGAGGCGTTCTGTCACAGTGAGGGTTGCTCTCAGGACTGTTCTGGCTTATTTCTGCCAGTTGTTGTGCTACCTCAGGTTGAGGTATGCTGTTGTTGTGCTGGCTATTGCGTTCTGGTGGGTTTTCCCAGAACGGCGCCTTGGTGGTTCTGGTGGAGGTTCTCCCAGAACCAGTTTGTGTTGCTTCCGCTGTCTGTTGTGTTCTCTTTGTTGGCCGTTTGTTTGAGCTGCATTCTAGTGATGGTTCCCAGAACGGCTCTTGGCACTTTGGGTAGGGGTCCTCCCCAAGCTGCCTTGTGTTGTTTTGTTTTCGCTGCTCTCTCTCTGTGGAGATGAGCTGTCGCCGTTGTCGGTTGGACTGCCCGTATGACAGTCTGTTTGGGCGTTGTCAGTCGAGGTGTTGTGCCCTTAACCGTGGGTCTGGTCGTGGTGCTGGCGAGGTTGTCTTCCAGTTCGTTTGCACGTTTCTCGGCTGCGTTGGTGGGACTCCGTGTGTCCCCGTGGTCCGGTGTTTTGCTTCGTTTCTTGCACTTAACGTACTCTCCCATATGGTAGTCTGGTGAGTGTAGCGGGTGTTTGGTCAGCTGTGCCTCACGTGTGAGTGCTAGCCTTGCATGCTGTTTCTCCTTTGTGTGAGGAAGAAGCCAGTTGTGTGCCTTCTTCCTCTGCTTTTTGTGGTTGCTCAGGGTGGTGGTGCTCTGCCATGGCCTTGGTGCCGTGTTGCGCATCGTGGGGACCTTCGTGGCAAAGGTCCCTCCCCGTGAGTTGTTTTGAGGTTGAGCTGGTTGCTCCCCTCGTGCGCTTTGTTTCCTTGTGGCACGATGGGTTGTGGTAACCCATTGTGCCTTCTCTTGCTGTGCTGGTTTCTTGTTGCCTGACTGGACGATGTAGGAACTTGCCCTGTGTTCAGTGTGTGGCAGGCAGCACCGGTTTTCTGTGGTTTGGCTTGCGCGTGCAAGCATTGTCCCGGTGGGTGTTTTCGCTTGTGCCTCAGCTGTGCTTGGAGGCACTTGTCGCTGTTTGGTGTGTGGCCCTCTCCGCCTACGTGGTGGGAGCGGTGCCTTGTGTGGTGTGCTTCTAAGAGCCAACGTGATTGTTGCACTCTTGAAGCTACTGGTTCTCCGCGTGTTTTGCCTGTGTGGGTCTCTGGTGGAGAGTCCCTTTCGGTTGGCCTTCAGTCGTTTTAGGTCGTTGGTGCAGTTGTGTACTGCACCTTGAGCATTGTTCTCTCTCGATGTTCCGTGTCTTTGTGCCTTAAAGGGGTTCGGGGCCGGTGTGGCCTGTCCTGCCCTTTTTGGCTTGCGGCTCCTTGTGTGTGGCTTTTGGCAGGTCTCCTGTGGAGATTCCTCCCTTTTAGCCCATATTGTTTCAGCCTGTGGTGCAACTGTGTTGCACCTTGCCTGGTTTGGTGCTTGTGGTGGCACCATGTGCTCGTGCTCAGGTGGTTTATTTTGTTCCGTATGGAGCCTGGGTGCATTGTGTTGTACCTTGGGTGGCTCCTGTGCTTGTTTGGCACCGTGTGTTGTGCCGTGTGTCCTAATCGTAGCTTCATGCGTCGCTTTGCGAGTTTGCTCGGTGTTCGAGGTGTTGAGCTTTCCGCCTCTGGGACACTTTGTGCTGGCCGTGCCTTGTGGCTGTACTGTTACCACTGTGGGGTGGCTCTTTGCCTTGTCTAGGTAGCCCTATCGGTGGTACGCCAGGTGTTGGTCCCGGCCTGTGTTTGAGTTTTGCCCTCTCGCTTGGGAGCGAGGGTGCTCGGTTGGGGTACCATGTTTCGGTTTGGATCCCCCTGAGGTCGACGTGTTGTCCTCGACCTTTGCTGTTGTTTCGATTTTCGTGCGGTTTGTCGACGTCTCAAGCTGCTTGGCTTTGCCAACCTCAGATGTCTTCTTGGGTTTTGCCTCTGTGCGTGTTTCTGTGGAGCGAGTGTTTTAGCTTTCTGTGGCTCCACAGTCGTTGTGTGTCCTTGTCGGACCACAAGGATGATCTGAGTGATCTAGTGGTGCCGGCGGACACTGCCTTGCACGCTGTGGGTTCTCCACGTGTGTGTTTTCCGCTTGGTTTTGGGTCACCCTAAGAAGCTCTCATTTGGCCTTGTCGTAGTTGCTAGCTGTTGCTAGATATACAGAGCCATTCAGCGGAGTCTTGTGGATGACCTCTTCGCGTTTGCCTCGGTTGTCGTCAGTAGCTGGGACCTCTGTCTTTCGTTGGCGATAGAGTGAGTTACTGACCTGTTGGTCTCAACGCGTGGTCTGTTGAGGGCTCAGTCGCGTGGTTTCCGGCTGGTGTTTTCAGTGTTTTCTCTGGTCGGCTTGGTGCTCACCGTGCCTGTGGAGTTTTCGACATCTGCTTGTGTGCTCAGCGCCGTTGTTGTGCGTTCTGTGAGCTGTCGAATGTCTGGTTTGGCACTCCTTTGTGGCGAGGTCATGGTGTTGACCCCAGGAAGTCATAGTACGACTTAGTGGTCCCTTGGCACCTATTGTTTTCTCCGACCGGGTTTCTCCCTTGATTTCCAGGATGAAATTATTTTGTTGTTGGATGTATTGTAACATCTCGGGCTTTTCGGATTTCCGTTGTGTGGGGGATGACTGGCCTTGTCACGACGGAGGTGCCCGTCGCGACAGTCATCCCTGTTGCGACCGCCTTTGGCGTCGCATTCTTGTCGCGCCCGATCAACGGGTCGCGACTGCTTTCTGCTTTTTGGTCATCTGACACCTGTCATAGTGGCAGGCGTGGTAGACTGACCTGTCAAGTTGTCGCGGCGCCCAGGGTGGGCGCGTTCTGGTCGCAGTCTGGCGGCCGTCGCGATAAGGTTTGTATTGCGACGCCCCACCCCGTCGCGTTCTGGGGGCCGGAGGCTAAAAGCCTTGGCGGCTTCCCCTTTCCCTTTCTCCTTTCCCCTCCTCCTCTCCGAGGGGAAAGCTTTCCCCTCTCCAGCGGTTGGAGCTTGGTGGCGTCGGCGGCTCGTGTGGAGCTCGGGAGCAGCGTCGTGGAGCGAGGAGGAGGAGGTCGTGGCATCGTGAAGGCCCCTTTGTGGGTTGGTTCTTCGTTCTCTGTAGGGATTTCTAGAACTATTTCTATTCCAGGCAATTGGAGGTCCTTGTGTGTGATTGCATGTTTTTACAGCTTTCACCATGCTCCCCTCCCATGGTTGTGTGTTTTGTAATGTGTGGGCGACCCCGGATGTGGTATCCCGGCGGTCTGCCTTCCAGCTGATGTCGCGACCGTCGAGCGCATCGCGACATCAGAGGAGGCGTCGCCCCAATCGGACGCGACCTTATCGCGGCCCGGTGGTCGTCGTGATAAGGCTCGTGTTGCGACTCGGTTGCCCGTCAATAAAGGTTGTTGTCGCGACGCGCTGCCTTGTCGCGACAAGGTTGTCGCGACCTATTTTCCTGTCGTGACAAGAGTGTTGTCGCAGAGCGCTTTCCCCACGCGACCTAGGTCTTGTCACTGTGGCCCTGACCGTTGTGATGGTATCGCGACGGCTTAGGAGGGCGCGACAAGACCTGGTTTGCCTCGGGTGTTTTCGTGGCCACAGTTGGCGTGTTGGCGTGTGCCCCAGGGCAGGGTGTGCCCTTAGGACCTTCTGGTGGGAACGCGGCTGGTTGCCTCCCTGTGTTCACTGACCGAAGGTGACACCTTCGTGGCCGTGTCCTAGCGGCGTCGCTAGGAGGCTCGCGTCTGTCTAATAATCGATGGTCTGGCTACCAATCGATTATTAGCATAGCGTTGGTTCTGTTCTGCCTGGTGGTCCTCCGATTTTTCGGGCCGTGCCTTGTGTGCCGGCGTTGGCCTACGGCCCTTCTAGGGGTTTCCGGAAGGGTGCCGTGCGTGCCTGTGGCCGCTGGGCTTGTCTGGGTTACGAGCCAGTGGTGCTGTTTCTGTTGGTGTTTGCCACCCAGTTCTCTTTCGCCCGGTGCTCGGCACTTGAGGCTTGTCCGCGAGACAGTTGTTACCGTTACCTGGGACCCCTATCCCCCGCGCCTGTGTCAGAGGGTGTTGCTCCAGCGGCGGGCGTGCTCAAGTCTCGATTTGGAGCGAAGGGGAAACGGTGAGGGCAGCGGCGTGAGCCGTTTGTAGAGCTCTCTTAGCTGGTCTGGGTCTCTGAGGTGGTTTTGGTGCTCTTCCGTGCGGACCAGCTAGTCCTTCTCACTACCTCGCTCTGCGTTGGTTCCGGAGCCACGTAGGGAGGTCAGCGTGGGCCCGCAGTTCGGCCGACTGCGGTGTTTGTGGTTGTGTTCCTTGCTATGACTCTCTAGCCTCACTCTACCTAGGGAGGTTGTAGGCAGGAGTCAGCGGCTGGCAAGCGAGAGGGGTGGACTGTGTGTCCCTCTCTTAGCTGCCTATGGCGGTGGCTTGGTTGCTCTTGCTGTGACGGAATTTCTCACGTTGTTTCCAAGTGAGTCTCGTCGCCCTAGCCTGCACGGTGGTTGTAGCCTAGCCATGTCTAGTGCCGTGGGTTTAGTTGGTTTGGCCTTGTGGGCCGTGTTTAGTGTTTTCCGCTCTGCGGGTTCTCTCGAGGTGCCTTGTGCAGACACCCACTGTTGTTTTGGTAACTGTTCCTTGATGTCGTCTGTGGTGGCACTGGAGTTTGTAGTTCCCTGACCTCGTGGAGTGCCCGAGGCGCAGGTGGTTCTGTTTGTGTGCCCTCGACCTTGTGGAGGTCTGAGGTGGCCGTGCCTGTGGTGAGACGTTCGTTCTCACTTGGTTGCTTGGTGTCTCTCAGGGTGACACCTGTTTGTTCCTTCCCGACCTCGTGGAGGTCCGGGATGTTGGTGCTTGTGTCGTGAGACTCTGGTCTCACGTGTTGCTCTGGTGTTCCGTGAGCTCCTTTGTCTCGGTGGTGTGTGCCGAGGTGTTGCTTCCGCATTGTGTTTGACTCCGCTGGTTCTGCGGGAGTCTGTTTGGCCTAACCCGGGTTGTGGTCGAGGCATTTCTCTATTTCCGCTGCTTTGTAGTACTCTGTGGTAGGCGTTTTCTCGCTTTACTGCTTTGTAGAGTAGTTCTGCTTCCGCTTGTTGGAGTTCCTGCTGCTCTGGCTGGTAAGGGACTGGTTATCCCTACTGAGCCTTGTTCGCGAAGCTCACCCCCCTACTCTCTTCAGGTAGGGACTCGCTGTCGCAGGAGTTCGTTGCCGGACGGTCGTGGTGGCGGCTTGTTCGCCGTGCGTTGCCAGCAGTGTGAGTTGTGAGCGTGAGTGCTCCTTGTACCGTGAGTTGAGAGTGTCCTTTTTGCAAGTCCTCGGGGTATGTCCCTTAAGGACTGCACCTTTCTTTTTGTACCTGTACTTTTATTTGGGACATATTGTACATAATTTCCTTATTAATGTATGAACCTTTTTGTTATAGTTATTTGAATTCATTGCTTATCTCACTGGACTAAATTCTAACCCTTCCGGGTCTTCGGATCCGTGGGTGGCGGCGCGACCTTCGGGGTCCCTGGCGGGGGTCCGGGAGGTCGGGTCGTTACATTAATTCTAGTAAGAGTTTCCTTATGTTGTCTGATAAGACTCTTTCTCATTCCATTAACAGAATCAAGAGGCTACTGGGTACATGGGACAGCGTGGTCCTCTCACTTATCTGGGCGTTCCATTGAGATCAGGCATGGTCCTTGCTACTAACTATAAGTCCCTTATTGATAAAGTTAATGGTAAATTGGCTAGTTGGAAATCAAAGCTCATCTCTCAAGCAAGCTGGTTACGTTGATTAACTCAGTGATTTCTTCCATTCTTGTCTATTTGGCAACTGCTTCATCTATCCCGAAATCAATTATTTCTTACATTGATAAATCTTCTACTGCTTTCTTCTGGAACAGCACGGATGCCTCTCGCCGTCGTCATTGGGTTGCCTGGCATACAATTTAACACCCCAAAGCTGAAGGTGGACTGGGTGTCCGAAGTCTGTATCATGTTCAGATTTCCCTTGCTATCAAGCAACTGTGGAATGTCTACCATGGCTCTTCTTTATGGGCTTCTTATGCTAGAAGGCGGTTTCAATCAGGCTGTCATACTCATCTTCCTGGTTGCCTAAGCATGTTCGCATGGAAGCCGAGAGGATTATTCAGGATAATACAAGATGGATCCACGGAAGGGTGATAACATTGATATTTTGAAGGATATCTGGATTGGAGACAAACCGCTTTCAGGTATGCTCCAGGGATCTTATGAGGGTGGCAGTGTTTCTTTGCAGGAGGTGGTGTTAGATGACTCCCACCCTATTAGATCCCTTCTTCCATGTGCTCTCTTACAAGGTTTGGTACTGACAGATGATGAGGATAAGTGTGTTTGGGCAGCATCTCATAACGGTTCTTTTACCACCAAATCTGCCTACAACTTGGTCAGGGACGTTAGGGTTCGGATACCTACTCTCTTTAAGATTTGGCAGCAATCTTTTTATCATAGAGCATCTTTGTTTTGTTGGAAAATCTTGAACAAAGTGTACCTATTGATAGCAAAAATTCGGACAGTGGTATTCCCATGGTCTCTTGATGCTCTTGTTTAGGTCCCCCCAGTTTGAAGACCTCACCACTTGTTTATTTACAGTGATGTTGTTGTTATGCTTTGGCGCTGGTTTTAGCCGCTCATCAACTCCGGGTCCATTTGCACAGTCAGATTATAGCAAGACTTTGGAGTTTTATTTTGCACTCTAACACTCGCTCTCCATTTGGTTTTATTTCTCTTTATTGCATGCTCCTTATGATGTGGGAAATTTGGAAGGGGAGGTGCTCGGCTAGGTTTGAATCGAAGACTGTTTTGGCTGGGGATATTATCAAAAACATCAAGTTCAATATCTCTTTTTCCCTGAGCAAAGCTTCTTTTAAGATTGCTCCAACTCCCACAGAATAGCAGATTCTCAATGAATTTGGCTTTGCTCTACATATTACCACTAAGCAGTTGAAGCTTATTAGATGGATTCCTCCTATAGTTGATTTTTGTTTGAATACTGATGGGGCTTGTAAAGGTAATCCTGGGAATTGTGGAGGTGGAGGCTGCATCCGAGACAGGCAAGGTAACGTCCATGTGGCTTTTGCTCATTTCTATGAAGTTGAAAACAGTATGATAGAAGAAATTCGAGCTTTATGTGATGGCCTTCGCCTGGCGAGTTTTTTAGGCTTCCGCCTCTCTATTGTTTATTCTGATTCTCAAGCTCTTGTCAATTCTTTCTGGCAGGACAAGTGCTTATCCTGGAGTCTTTATAGGTGGTGGCGGGTCGCGAGGAATATGATACAAAGGGACTCTTTTCAGATTTCCCATGTCTTCCGGAAGACCAACCAGGTGGCGGATATGCTTGCTAATCATGCCACTTATTCTATGCACAATGAAGTCTTCTGGGGGTCTTATAGTTGATCGCTTTCTTGTAAGGGGTCGGTTGTATTGGATAAAACTGGTCTTATGCATGTTAGACTAGTTTACGGAGGTATGCCCCCGAGTAGTTGTTTGTTTTTACCATTATATATCTTTGGCCCAGGTGTTCTCACTAGTGGAGTGGGATCATTCTCCCCTTCTGAGGGAGGGTGCACTCTCTTACTTTGAGGCCTTGAGGACCCTTTTATCAAAAAAAAAAAAAAAAGATCTTCTATGTTGGTGGAATGAAAAAATTTTACAAAAAATATATGATATTATTGCATTGGCATGTAGATTTGATTTTTAATAGTTTTACAGCATGACATGGCATCAATGTTTCTCCTATTTATTGCCATACAATGTGCCTTCACTCCTCTCATCACATGTCATTGGGGAATGCATCCTCATCATGTATGTCGTCTTCGCCATGTTGTGCAAGATTTAAATCAATTTACGTCTCTGAAGGACATGCTTTAGCATTTAAGATATCCAATCTTGCTAGTGTATCCAGAAAGATTACAGCATCATAGGGTTTTTTTCGAGGTCGCAAATTTGCATAGCATATATGGTCCCCATTGTCCATAAAGCTGCACTTGGGATTTACATTTTCTCATGACTTTGACCTTCTCATTAGCTAATATATTAAGAGCATAATGTGCACATCTAATGAAAAATTAAGAATGTATGAGAAAGTATAATTTCCAAATTTGGGTCATACTTGCCTCCCGTCTAAGAGGCGAAACCAGCTGACCCCCCCCCCCCCCCCCCAATCTTCCCCTGATGGAAGCAACCATCCCGGAAGGGGTCTAAATGCACTAAACTTTTCTCAAGAAGAATTGACACTAATGGTTTTCAAAATCAGCAACAAAAAAGACCTTCGAAGAAACTTGAATATTTACAGCATACCACACTAACTTTATACAAAATCAGATGTTATCTTCTTTCCTTACATGTTCAATTGTGTGAATATAGAAAAGGAAGGGTAGTGTTATAAAATAGAAAACAAAGGTGATACCTTCAGAAACTAACCTTTTAAGAGATGCGATAATTTCTGCTCTTTTGCCGCTTACTACAGCATTATATTCTCTTTCTTTTAATAACCTCTTGAACTTCATTTCTCCACCAGGCCTTCACTGATCTTTCATTCATCCTTTTTAGGTAAGTGTCCGTTACCATATTAAAATCATAAACTTCCTTTCTTTTAACTTTTAAGTCTTTGCATATTAAAACCATATTATCAATGTTCGTTCACTCTTTATATCAGCTTCTCATCCGCTATACACAAACAAAACATCTCCATATCGTTTTGGACCTGAAGCGCATACCCATTCGTTCATGACTACCAGAACTTGACCTGAAATGCTTTCATCTCCACCATACCTTCCACGTCATACACTGCCGATAAGAGGATTAATTTTCTGCCTTCTTCCTTATAATAGATGCAGAAGAGAGCATAGACCGGAGAGATGGAGAGAGATCCTTATACACAATATGATTCTTTACATATGCCTTGTGGCATCTCAATACTCGAAATGGCGAGCATGAGAGAGAAAAAAAATAAAAAGACATTGTGATCTATCCAACACTAGCAGGGGTGGGTTAAGAAAAAAAAAATTTTAAGATACAAGCTGAATCTTTCTCTTCTGCTAGTCAATGTTAGGGTCAGAAGGGACTTTCCCAAATATATCAGGGCAGGATTCCCAGTTGCCCTTTTCCCGGGCCTCCCAATATCCCCCAATGTACCGGTATGTATCACTGCCTTTGTCTTTGGCGAACCACCTAGGCTTCCAGCCCCTTTCTTGCATCTTTCGGGCCTACATTTCATCAAATGTATTGTTAATTTCTTCGTTTACATAATAAAACTGAAGAAATAGCCAGCATATGAAATTTAATGGCAGAAAAATATTGGACGCTCAAAGCATAATTATGAGCTCTCCAAGCCGTGCTACATTTGTGGAAACTTTAAGTTTCCTGGTACTCCGTGCTAACACACGCACTAACAGAAGTTAACAGTGCTTCCGCTCAAATCTGCCCACGCCCCCAACGACGAACACTATTTAAACATGCACAATGTGAGATTACCACAACAGTCAACGGTAGCCACCTGATGTTTCAGTTGGGCAGTTAAAATAACACATTCCCGAGTTGGAATCCCCGAGATATATTTAGGAGGAGCCACCAAATGGAAACATCAAACGGCTGCTGATGAGCATAGTCTGCTAACATTTTAGTTGAGTTGCTAAAAGTTAATTTCTAAAAATGATAGCAAGCAGTTTATTCACCTGTCTTTGTCTCTGCTCCAATCTCAACTTCTCGGCATTCGCCATTTCAAACTCCCCATTCTCCAAGCACCTCTGGTCGGGCCTCAACCTTGAATCTGTCGGTGGCAGCTTTTCCTGCACAAGAATGGTTAACGACAAGATCTTCAAAACAAAGAAGATTGAATTAAGCGCACAGCTTATGGGGGCTGACCCTCAATCCGGGAGTGAGTTCATTCAGGGTAATGGCAAAACGTGTCAGGTTGTATCTTGTTGCATAGCAAGAAGGCTTTGCACATTTCCATAACAGTGGAGCCTCCGACTCTTTGCCCTTAGCAGAGCCATCTCCAATCACATAACGCATACTCTCGTCCCACTTCCCCAAGAGTGTGGCAACAGTTTTTCCATTTCTATCTTGAACAACCCCTTGCACCTGTAGAAACAGTTCTAAATGTTTCACTAACAGAATATTCCAAGAATCTAATGTGACAACTAAAGGACATTAATATTTGGTTCGGAGAACTAACATGATCATACTAGATGAAAAAAGCTGTTACTTGAACCATGTTCAGACACTCGTGGGAAACTCAATGAATGAAGAACAAAGATATCCTTCAAGGAATCACTGGCTTTCACTGAGAAAATAAAGCTCCCAATCTTCAAGGTTACATATGTATAAGATTGGAGCAACTATCTTGATAAAAAATGTGCAAAAAGTACACTAAACAAATTCAAATTAGTCAGCTAATTTCCCTACAAATACTCGAGGACATTTTTTGGGCAAAAGATAAAGGCATGTTTTATGCATTTCTTGATGGACACATGGCCATTGTCTGTTGGGTGGCCGTAAAGATGTAAGAAGCACCATCAACAGGCTCAAGGCTTCAAGAACCAGTTACGATGGCAGATCATTTTCTTTGTCATGTCATGATTTGGAGTAAGATGTATAATAGTATTATAAAACAATAAGATGCTTAGAGAGTTATGATGGCAGCATAAGAATTATCTATTTTCATGGCATGATTATCTAGCTCCTCAGCTCTGGGGAGAAGCCGGTAACTAACTTCCAGCATAATGTCATCTGGACTAAGATGCATTGTTCAGGTATGAGACTGACCAATCAACATCCTTTTCTTCCACAATCATCCAAGTTCGCAAAACCTCAACAAGAATTTCTTTCTTTAATAATCTTAAATTCTTGATATTTTGCACTGTTTCCATCCATGCAAGGAAATTTGATAGAAAGAGGGAAAACTGATGCTCACTTTCCAATTGGCACTTTCGGTTCACATTTGTCTTACTTGATCTAAAATTATTTTCTTCTTTCTTTTCCTCCTTTCCCTCCCCTGCCATCACCTTTTGCACTTTTCTCTCTTCACCATGAACACTCACACCCAGAGGTGTCAACGGGCAGGGCCAGGTCAAGCCAAAACCAGTGCTCTTTCATCAGTCTTGGGCATGGCCAAGGCCATGAACATAATTACTCCAATGGACCCATGGTCCACAAGCCCCAATCCAGGAGTTTATCAACAGGCCTGGGCATAGTCCAAAGGCTGGAAAATAAGTACTCCAATGAACCCAAGGCCCAGACAATTAATTATGGGCCAAAAAAGCCCAGCCCAGCCATGCCAGCAGGTGGGAGGGGTTGGTTGTGGTTTCGGCTAATACATGAGGGAGAGACAACAGTAAGGAGGGCTCTGGTAGGTGCACGAAGGCACCACCACCTTGGGTAGGCAGTGGGGAGATGAGGGGTTTCAGACAGTCGGAGCAGCAGGCAGAGGGGCCCTGGGGTGCTCCAGCAGGCAGGGTAGCAATGCTGCGGCTCTGAGAGTGTTAGGCTACACTCTGCACCTCCATACGGACTGATTTCAATGCTAGCCTCTAGGATATCCATAGATCCCACACAAACCACACTATATTGCCTATATTTAGCTTAATTAATGTTCCATATTATTGTTCCACACTAATCATATTAAATCATTACTTCTCAAGCACATTAAACATGACTGGGCATCCAATGGCTACACCTTAGCCCTTTGGCCTGAAACCAAAATGCAAAATCTATTCCATTTGTGCTCTAGAGAAGTGCTGTGATGGAAGAGCAAATGTAGGCAGATCAAATTCTATGATTTAATCTAATATTTTGTAGATGGCTTCACCATAGGGTACTCTAATATGATGATGTTTTGGGGTAAAGTCTTTGCATGTTATAGTTTTCACGACCAGGACATCTTATCCAACACTTGGTAACACTTGCATTAAAACTCTGATGCCTGGTTCTGCAATCAGTTGCATCTAGTTCAACTTCACCCCAGATCTACTCTGAACCATTAGAGCCTTATTAGTCACTTCCCTCGCTGGCTCCTCCTTTATTACAACAGCAAAACCCAAAGCTGCATCAGTTCATTGCTTTCTCTTAACTAAAACTCAACTCAGATCCCAAATTAACTTTAAAGCATATACAACTTTAATATCTTGTGAGCCTACTCAGTAATTAAGCCCATAGCAGAGAACCATGATGTTTTGTTCACCTCTTCAGTTCACAATAAATCTGTCAAAATGCTTTCTCGGGCACAATACCCAATACCGTCCCTGTTGACCTCATCATCTTTAACATACATAATGCAGTCACCTAGACATGTTAACCCACATCCAAACAGGCCAACCCTAAACTAAACAGGTGGACCAGAAGTGTACCACTATAGGCCACTAAAACTGAACCAACACACAACCATACCTAAAATTGACAGAAACTCCTAATTCAAATTCAAGATTAACATCAGAGCATTAGTCTATAGTTTTCTCGTCCTTCACACTGCACCTCCTATTATCTTCATCAGTTTGCTTATATCTTTAACTGTTCAAAAGTATAAAAGATAAAACAGAATGTTTCTAACCTGTTATGGCTCTTAAATCCCTTTTCCTCTTCACTCTTAAGAGGAGAGAGAATTCAATTGAGGGATAAGTAGCAAACATGACCGCCACCTTGCAAGTGAATGAAATAGCACAGACTATCACCGCCTGTTCAGAGGGGACACAACATCCACAGCCTTCTCAAACAATTAAAGAGCCATCCAGTGAACCTACCTGTGTAACCCCATGTGCAAGAAGCTAATTGCTAGATTTGTGTATTGGGCAAATTAAATGCCCACCAAATAATGCTAAAAGTTAAAAATCATGCAACATAACATCACTGTCTAGGAGCCCTAAATATTCTGGGAGTATTACAAGGCATGGAGTAACCATACCAAGCAAGTGGACACAGATAAAAAGAGTGGACAAGCTAGCAATGGTGTTTAAAATGTCTAAAGTTGAAAGTGTGACAGCTCATAGGAAAGTCACATCTCTGCTTCTTGATATTTACTCTAACCTTGCAATAGGGAACACAAGGGTAGACCAAATCCTAGAAAGTACATCTATTAAATGCTGATGTCAAAATGTTAGGATAATGATAGATTGCTGAAAGTTTATAAATAAAATAAGCAAGAAAAAATGTAGAAGAAAATGCATGGTAATCTAATAGTTGGAAGAAAAAAAAAAGGGACATACCTGATGTGGATTCCGGTCTATTATTGATTGCTCCTTGAACTTTAGCTTGCAAGAAAACTCACGATTCCCTTGGATGCGCATTGTGCCATAATGATCACAATAAAGCTTCCCTAATATAAGGTTGTAGATTGAAGTTGTCACCTGTGTAATAGTTTTAAAATCATCATTCCAAACTGAAAGAAAAGAACTGCACAGAAGTAAGAAAGCAAACTTAGCTATGCTTGTCCCTACCTTGCTCCATTGATAAACTTCCCCATCATCAAACTCTAAAGTTAAGACACCAA
>CM024758.1:85560678-85869759 GCA_014218235.1 Colocasia esculenta
AGAAGAGCTCAAATCTAACTCCATATAGATAATGCCTCCATATTTTCAAAGCATAGGCCACTGCCGTCAATTCCAAATCATGAGTCAGGTAGTTGCGCTCATGCTCCTTGAGATGCCTAGAAGCATATGCCACAACTCGACCTCCTTGCATAAGAACACAGCCAAGCCCAATCTTCGAAGCATCTGTGTAGATAGAGAAAGAATCTACAATTGGGCAAAACAAGCACTGGCGCTGAGGTCAGACGAGTCTTCAGCTCCTGGAATGCCTTCTCACAAGCCTCTGACCACTCAAACTTAACTCCTTTCCTTTTCAATCTCGTCAAGGTAGCCGCAATAGAAGACAATCCTTCGATAAACCTCTTATAATAGCTAGCCAAGCTGAAAAAACTCCTGATGTCAGCTGACGATCTTGGTGTTTCCCAGTCAAGGACAGCTTCCACCTTAGCCAGATCCACAGACACACCATCGCCAGATGACATGTCCCAAGAATGGACCTCCTTCTTCCAGAAGTTGCACTTGTTGAACTTAGCATACAGCTTGTGCTCCCTCAGGTATCCAGCACAATCCTCAGATGCTTCTATGAGTCTCCTCATCAGGTGAGTAGATCAGCACATCATCTATGAAGACAAACAAAAGAATCCAGATACTACCGAAAAACCCTGTTCATCAGGTCCATGAAAACTATTGGAGCATTTGTCAACCAAAGGGGAAGACTGAAGGATCGAGGTGAATGTGTGGAAAAGATCTAGAAGGGGGGGGATGAATAGATCTAAGCCACTTTTGCGGAAGCTTAAACAATTTTAAAAAAACTTTAGAATCAGAGGCATTTTATCAGTGAAAAGTCACAGATCTGATAAGATTAGAGTGAGTTGGTAAAAATAGATGTGAAATAAGTTGTTTAAGTGAGTAAAATCGATCTATGCAAGCATCTAGCGGATGAATTAATCAAACCACAAATAGACAAGTGCACCAGGATTTTTTAGGTGGTTCGGAAATCACCCAAGTGATTCCTACATCCACCCTTACAACCCGTGAGGATTCACTAAACACAACTGGGTAACACACCCACTGGAGCCTGACAACTCCAACACTGGAGAGCTTACAACTCACACCACTTCTAGAGCAAGACAACTCTAGAACAACTGAGCAAGACTGCTCAACCCACACTTGAGTTCGACAACTCAAAACTGAGCACAACAGCTCACAACAACCTGAGCACAAGGCTCACACAATTACTTGCTAGACACCAACTCAAGACATAGATCTTCTAGCAACAGATCTAGTCGAAATTTGAGAACACTAATGAGAATTATGCAGAAGCACTTGCATAATCTCAAGAGATATCTCAGAAGAACAGAAGTACAGTAAAATGTATTGAATGACTTCGTTCTTCAAGTGTACTCCCTTGTAGAAGCTTGGATTGGGAAGAAGCTTGCAAACTTGAAGTCCAAGGCGATGCTCTGCAATCTAGGAGGTTGGATCTTCCTTGAATTCTTCTCCAATGATGGCTTCTACTTGATCTGCTTCCTTGGGATGCTTCAGAGGCTTCTTCAAAGATCAAACCCCAATTCTCACACCTTGAATTGGTGAGAAGAGGTCTTCTGGAAACCTCCAGGAAGGCAGAGGAGGGAGACACGAGCTTGTGGCCGCCAGGAACTTTTCAGGAGGCACAAGAGTTTGTTGGGTCGGCTCTCTGATGATTGGCCATAAACGGGGCTTTTATACCCAAAAGATTCCAAGTATACCCTTTGGGTACAAGGGCACGCGATCCCAGGTTGATTCCTGATCGCCCTAGGAAGACACGTGGCATTCAGCAAAGTAAGTTGGAATCTTCTTGGAGTGTATCGACCTTCCCGTGGTAGTGTCGACACACTGATCAAAGCCTGAAATATGGTCTCTAGAAAACCCATGGTGTCGACACACTCTTCAGGAGGTGTCGACACCCTGATTGCAAACTGAAGGCTTGATCTTCTGGAAAGCCCATCCTGTGTCGACACATAATCCAATTGGTGTCGACACCCTGATTAAACCTGAGAACTGGCCTTCGGTGGGAAGTCCAGTGTGTCGACACACTCACTGGCCTGTGCCGACACACAATCAGCACAGATGTGTATTCTGCCTTCGGACCTGAGACCTTGTGTCGACACCATGAGGGGTGTGTCGACACACTTTTACACACAGGTTGTTCCTGAAATATACAACACATATATCATTAGTTAAATGATTATCAAGAATTAAATGATAAATGTGGATTAAAAACATGCCTTTTTGAACATGATTTCAGGTAACATATTTATGACATGTTTCGTTTAAATTGCTTTTAAAAAAAAAAACACTCTTGTCATCATCAAAATAGGAGGGAAAAGTTATGAAATATACACTCAACCCAACAATCTCCCCCTTTTGATGATGGCAATATTAAATCCATATTTCAATGTGGTTTTGATGAAGTGTGATTTTAAGCAATTTTGATTGTTTAAATTTTGTTTTCTTTTTGTTCATACTTGTCAAGGACCTTTTGATATTCTTCAGTAACAATGATGATGTGTTTGTGAGATACAATGTTACTTGAAATGAGAACTTTTGTGCACACAAGTCAAGCAACTTGACAAGTATTCAAACACAAAGACAAAGATTTGCATTCACAATCACAATACTTTTCATTAAAGCCAAGCAAACATTTCATTTCATTCAAAAGACCATTACATCAAAATATTACATTCAATTCTTCATCTTCTCCCCCTTTGACATCATCAAAACAAATGTACATTAGGTAGAAGATGGAGGAGGAGGAGGAGGAATTGGAGCAAGAAGAAGCTCCATGTCTGACAATCTTTTGTCCATTGAAGTCATGCTTGACTTCATATGTTCATGGATAGTTGTCAGCCTAGTGTGAAGATAATGCTCCATTCTATCAGAATTCTCCATCAAGGTGCTTTGAATTCTTTTCAAATCATCTGAGACAGGTTGAGAGCTTGATGAAGATCCATCTGACCAACTAGGCCTTGAAGTTATCTTTACTTCCTTCTTCATGGCTGAGATCTCTTGACCAATGTTCATTAAAGTGTCTCATGCTTTCCAAATCATCAGCTAGATGAGCAAAAGCACACCTGGTTATATTAAGCTGAGAAAGAGTCTCTGTAGTGTTGAAGACATCTTCTTGGGAATTGCCAAAATTCCCTGAAGTACTACTTCAGCTTTTCTTGGTGCTCTTTCAGCTCAATATAGGCATCTCCCAGAGTGCCTATAAGTCTATTAAATCTCTGAGCTGCATAATCTGAGGCTTCCTTCTGCTCAATAAACTTAGCTGACACTGTGTTCTCTAGTCTTTGAACTCTCAACTCAAATTTGTCTGACATGGTTTGAATAGTGGAGTTCAATGTATCAAATTTAGCATTGAGGAAAGAGAACAATTCTGGTGGAATTGAGGACCCACCAGAAGAAGTGGATGATTGGAATGTAGAGGAGAAATGTGGGAGGTTCAGAAATATGTGGAATGGAAGAGGAAGGATCAGCTTGAGGGTGGAATAGGGGTTTCAAGCTGAATGCCACCGTCAGGAGTGATATGAGGCTGGTCCTCATCCATTAGAGGCTGTTCCTCTGGGAGTTGAACTTGATCTTCTTGAACTTGAGGCTGGCCCTCATGATTTTGAGGCTGACCCTCTGATCTTGAGGCTGAGCCTCCTGAACCTGATGCTGGTCTCCTTGGATTTCAGGTGCCTCAAAAAGACTGGACTTCTCCTAATTTGGTTGCCCTCCAGTCTAAATCCCATGAACTTCTTAATGTTCTTGAAGCAATAGATATTTGATTTGGAATTGTCTTGAATTTCTCACCTCCAATGGCACACCAAAGTGCTCAAACACTGGGGTGAGGTGAGCAGCATATGGAAGTGATCTCTTTAGATCTTTCCTGATGGTCTCTGACATTATCTGATACATAATGTGATGGAGGTTCACCTTTATATCCTTTTCATGCAAAAGAGTACAAGCCTTTGAATTTCTGTTAATCTGTCCCTTCCACCACCTTGGGGTGTAATTATGGTGGTCAACATGTGGTGGATGATCCTCAACACTGGGGAAAAGGTATTGTATTGAATTTTGTGACATGTGTTTGTTTGGGATCAGATGGATCAGAAGGTAGGCCAGTCAAGAGTGGTAGGCTTCATGAAGGTTGAAGTCAAACTTGTTGCAACTGGCACCCTCATCTGGAGCATGAAATAGGGTAGCAGCTAATTTTGTTGGTAAATTTATTTCTACTCCCTTGACCAAAGATTGGTACCCAAATTTTGTGCATTTCAGATTCTTGTAAAATTCTTGAACTAGTCTTGGATAAAAGATTGGAAAATCTGATATGAAAATCAACCAAGACTGAAAGGAGAACAGTGTCTGAATCTCTGGAAAAGAGTTTGCTAGCTCAACATCTGTCAAATCTAGAATTCTGGGCTTCAAGATAAGTTTGGCGGCACTATGAGACTCGGAGGAAACTTCTTCTTCTTGAGACTCAGAAGATTCAGAGGAAGAGGAGGATTCCGCAGGGTCTTCAGAAGGGGAACCCGGAATTCTTGTCTAGGGTTTGGAGTATGACTACCTCTGCCTGAAGTGGAGGTTCTACCTCTCTTGCTGCCCTCTGAGGTGCAGAAGAAGATCCTGGTTGCTCGGCAGGATCGTTCTTCTCTTGGTTCTTCTTTCCAATGTTCAACGGCAACCTCTACCGGAATTGGCCTTGAAGAGGCCCTTGACCTTGCGCCACGGCGGGGACCCAACTTCCTGACCATGGTGCAAGAGGAGTGGAATTCGGAATGGATGGAAGATTGGAGAGATGATGAAGGATTGATGCGATTGAGAGAGAATTTGGGAAGATTTCTTGCCGGAAAACAATGGGAATGAGGCCGTCAGGTCGACCTGACGCCCAAAAGAGGTCCAGTGGTACACTGCCCGCAGGAACAACAAGGGTTTAAGGTGAACCCTAACGGATTGAAAAAAAATCTGGCAAGGGGTAGCGTCGACACAGGAGGAAGGGTGTGTCGACCTTACCGAAAGTGTGTCGACACGGTCACATGTGTGTCGACACGGCCTTAGAAGAAAATTTTGAATTTTTGAGAGGAAATTTTGAGAAATTTTGGGAACATCTGTAGAATGATAAGCAATGAGAGGAATTATCATTTCAAGGATTTTAAGAGGCTTAAAAATTCATTTGTTATATTTTGCAAAACATTCATCACAATTCAAGTTTTCAAACAATTGCCAACAGGATATTAGCATTCCAAGACTTGAATCAATAAAATGAAAAATTGAGGGATATAATATATCTAACAACCAACTATAATCTACCATATTTCTCAACTTAAAAGAATTAAAGATATCATCTAGACCAAATACTATTGTGTTGAAAATAAAACACAATCTCAAAGAACAACTGACGAGGGATGAAATGAGTCTTTCTAGACAAATCTCCAATAATACTCATTTTTTTTGTTTTTTTAGCAAACTATCAAATGATATAAATCTCTTTCACTCAAGTACTAGTGCGTTTTACACCATAGTCCCTGGATACTTAAGATTTAGTCATTATCAAGTCTCAAAGGGGTAAATGATGACCTTTTGACATGAAAATATACGTTTTGTAGACGCCAATATTTCCAGTTACTCAGTCATCATCAAAAAAAATCATAGCACATTGCTTTTGTTTTGAATTATGTTTATTTTGTTCCCCTTTGAACAGAGTTAGCAATAGTGCCTCATGACATGCATGGCACTTCATTCATTGTGAAGGTGTGCAGTTTCTCAGCACAAGTGCCATTGCTCTGTTGGATTCTTAATGATTTTGGAGAATTTGTGAGATAGAAATCAAATACATCTATTCATCAGTTGCAAACAAGAAAATGTTTAAGTTCAAGACACAAGATGTTGTTTAGTCTAGGAAGAAATCTGAATTTCTGTGGGTTGAGACATATAGTTGAAAGTTGATTAGTAACAAAATATAATAGATCACTCAAAGGTTCATTTTGAGACTCTAGACTTTAGAATGAGGACATCATGCAAGGAACTGATGAAATGCTAGAAAAGTTGTGAATTTTGCAAAGTGATGACTTGTGAATTTTCTAGCTCCCCCTCAGATGATGATTTCAACCATTTTTCATCAAAATAAAGATATGCATGTTTTGAAATCAGGATATTCTTCTTGGACAACAAAGACTCCCCCTCAACAATTGCATATTCATTTCTTAGTACTTGGCAGAGTTATGTACTCACGCATAGTGAAGGTTTCCAGACAAGCCTGAATTGTCCTTCTCCAAACACCATTTGATATACCAAGAAATTTCAATACAATAAGAGTTGAAGAATTCATTACCAAAAAGAAATGGAAGTGAAAACAAGCAAGTTTTGAAATCAGAAAGAGTATTCTCTTTGAACAATAAAAGCTCCCCCTCAACTATTGCATATCAACTTCTTAGTACTTGGCGGAGTTATATACTCACACATAATGAATGGTTTCCAGACAAGCCTAACTTGTCCTTCTCCAAACACCATTTGATATACCAAGAAGTGTCAACACAATAAGAGTTGGAGAATTTATTGTAAAAAGGGAATAGACTTGAAAGTGAGAGAGAGATATGAACAATGTAATGCAAGGAAGCAAAGAGTTATGAAATGCAAAGAACTCCCCTTAGACAATGCATAGCACTCAACCAAACCTTAAGAGAGATCAGAAGGTGGACATTTATAAAGACCAAGTTCTCTCCTTAAAGATGAAAATCTGTTTTCAAGAAGGGGTTTAGTGAATATGTCTGCAATTGTTTATCAGTTTCAATGAAGTGAAGTTCAAATGATTCTTTGCAACCTCATCTTCCAAGAAATGATGCCTAATTTCAATGTGTGTTTGTTCTAGAATGCTGAATGGGGTTTTTAGACAGATTGATTGCACTTGTGTTATCACATAGAATGGGTACACACCAAAATCTTGGTTATAATCAAGAAGTTGATGTTTCACCCAGAGAATCTGAGTTCCACATCTACCTGCTGCAACATATTCAGCCTCTGCAGTTGACAGAAGCAACTTAATGTTGCTTCTTAGAAGCCCAAGAAATAAGGCACCCACCTAGAAATAGACACAAGCCACTTGTGCTTTTTCTATCTAATTTGCACCCAGCATAATCAGCATCACAATAGGCAAACAGATCTAACTTGCAACCAGCAGTATACCAAATACCTAAGTCACATGGTTCCAACAGATATTTGAAGATTCGTTTAACAGCAAGTGTAACGACCCAGAATCCGCATTACCAGTAACAACCAGCAACCTGTATTGCCCGCTAACCCCACCGAGACAAGCTCGGTAAGGGTAGGAAGTGAAAGTCCGAGGAGACTATATGTAAGAAGATACACACCATGCAAGCAGTAAAATTCCCTATATCAACATAATTATACAACCTCAGAGTCTGAGACAAGTACAGAGTACAGAAGTACAACAAAAGGTACTACTCACTGCAGCTAGGGAGCACCAACACCGGAGTGGCTAGACTCGCCTGGAACGGAGTCGACGAAGACCACCTGAAAGGGAAGGAGTGAGTTCTCAAGAACAGAGACCCAGTAGGGAAAGTAACCCCACCGGCAACTAAACTAAAGTGCGAAAGTAAAACTTAAAGTAAGTACACGTCGCACCACAACACAAACTGTAAACCACGCGGCTCAGTAACACACACTCACACACAGCAAGTAGGACTCAGCTAGGGTCTGTGGCTCGCGTCCCCGTCACCACAGAGGCTCTCAACCCCAGCCACGTGCACACTACAGCACTCTCTCTCCCGTTCTGGTCCACGACCGGTTTTTCCCCTACGCTTGACCCTAGCGGTACAGAGGGGGCTCCACGGAGACCGGCTCAAACCACCAAAAGGAGTACGCACAGGACAGAGTCGCATCGGTGTCCCGGCTCACTAGCGGAGGACAACCACATGCTAGTCTTCTAGACGGAGTCGCCCCGCCTAGGTAACACAACGGAAACGGTACACGGTAACGCAACGCGCGTACACAGACAGAACACACTCAACGTCTGAAACCCCGTACAGTAGTAAACACCTCGTGTCAAAAGCAACTACTCCTATGCACAGGCGGAGTCATACTCTAACCTGGCCAACTTGTGCTATTAGGGAGCACTCACATGTCAATCGCCTCTAATCACAACTTAAGTCTGCTAGGAGACAGGAGATTAACGCCTAATCGATTGCCGCCAATATGACGTAAACGGCAACCCCTATGCGTCAACAATAACTAAACGACAATCGACCTGTCATTTAAATCACCCCTGAAGATCTCACGTCAACAGATGTGGACGTTGATATCTTCAGTCCCCCATACCCAGAACTAACCGAATCAGTCCCAATGGGCAAAACAGTAATACAGTCTGACTTTGACTGGGGAGGGAAAAAAACACATCCTCTCATCCATCCACACTATCAGAACATATAATTAGACATCTAACACCTAGATTATCCAAACCCCCCCTTCCGGCATGATATAACCCAAACCCTAAACCATGATTGCACATCAATTTGGTTATTGGGACATGCTGTTGTTTGGGCTGGGGAAGGTTTATAGCGGTTAGTCCCTACCTCAGAACGCCTTAAGAATCCCCAACAGCCACTAATCGCGCCGATTCCCCCGAGGACTCCTCCGCGAATCGGCACAAAACCACGCGTTTCCCGCCCGATCTAGCAACGCCACAATTCCAGGGCTTCCCACGAGCTCAAATCACTCACAGAAGCTGCAGGAAACAAGAACGGCAAGGTGGAAGAAAAGGGAGAAAGGAGGAAAGATGCTCTGCTCTCGGCTGTCCTATTTCAACAGGGCCGACCAGTCAACGTCAACATCACTGGCCGCTTACTGAACCGCCTACAGACTGACGTCCAGATCTCATGTCGTTAAGTTCAAGCTCAGACGTCCACATCGCTGGACGCTGACTCTGACTCAACGCAAGCTTGGCCGTCAACCACCAAGTCAACGACAATGGTCTTGTCGTCAACCACACAGAACCACTACAACCCAATAAAGATCCATTAAGACCCGAGACCTTACAGCTCTCCCCCCTTAAGGAATTTTGCCCTCAAAATTCAAACAACATAAAGAAAGAAGACCACCAAAGAGGTACGGAAAATGCGCGCGCATCACGTCCTCTTGCTCCCATGTCGACTCACCACCGAGTGCCGCTGCCACGCAACACGAACTAAGGGATTGCCTTGTTCCTCAACCTCTGAACTCGGCGATCCTCAATGTGCAACGGAAACTCTGTACAGTCAACACTGGAGTCACCTCAGACCACTCTGCACTCTGCAGAATGTGAGGCTCGTCAGAAAGGTACCTCCGAAGCATCGACACGTGAAACACATCGTGCACTGCTGCCAACTTTGACGGAAGCTCAAGTCTGTACGCCAAACCTCCGACACGCTCAGTAATGGTAAAAGGCCATAAAGCGAGGACTCAACTTTCCACGCTTACCGAACCTCAACCTCTCCTTCTAGGGAGACACACAACAAACCTGGTCTCCTACCTGAAACTCGAGCGTCATCTGCGCTGATCTGCATAACTCTTGCCGACTCTGAGCTGACTGAAGCCTCTGTCTCACAAGCTGAACTACCTCAACTGACTGCTGAACCAACTCTGGCCCTGTGACAACTCGCTTCGCCAACTTCGAACCAGTCAAGAGGAGTGCGACACGGTCGTCCGTACAAAGCCTCATATGGTGCCAACCGATACTGGAGTGATAACTATTATTATATGCAAACTCGACCATCAAGTGAACTGTCCACGACCCCTGCCACTCCAGGTAACAAGCTCTAAGCAGTCCTCCAAAGTCTGATAGTCCGCTCTGACTGACCGTCTGACTGAGGGTGGTAGGCGGAACTAAAAGCCAACTCGTCCCCAAAGCTCTCTGAACTCTGCGCCAGAACCCAGAAGTGAAGCGAGATCCCTGTCTGACACAATAGAGATCGGCACTCCATGCAAAGGAATAATCCGCTCTACGTACAACGCGGCCAACCTACTCACACCCCAACTAGTCCTGACAGGCAAGAATCTGGCGTCTTTGTCAATCTGTCCACGAGAACCCAAATGCTGTCAAAACTCTAGCTGTCCTCGCAAACCACAAACAAAGTCAGTCGTCACGTGGTTCCACTTCCCCATCGGAAATCTCTAACGTCTGTACAAGTCCTCCTGGACGCTGATGTTCGGCCTTCACCTCTGACAGACCAAACACCTAGCACCAAAAGCCGCTATGTCTCTCTTCATCCCAGGCCACCAAAACTGAACGTCTCAACCTGTGATACATCTTGGTCGCCCCTGGATGAATAGAGTACCTGAACCATGTGCCTCCCTGCAAACGACTCTCCTGATAGACTCCTCAACAGTGACATAGAGTCTACCTCGAACCTAACAGTCCCATCCTCACAAAGCTCAACCTCTGGAAGAAGCAACACACTGTGCAACTCGGATCTTCCTGCTGAGCCTCAGCAACCTGTCTCACAACTGCGGGAGCTGCTAACAAACTACCCACACACACACTGACGACGATGACGAAACTCTGAAAGATCCCTCTGACGCAGACTGCCACAAATGCCACTCTTTAAGCATCAGATGACTCATCTGTGCTTTCCTACTCAAGGCATCTGCAACTACATTCGCCTTTCCAGGCTTATACTCAATGCTGAAATCATAGTCCTTCAGATATTCCATCCATCGACGCTGCCTCATATTCCGATCCCTCAGAAAAAACATATCTCAACTCTGGTGGTCGGTACGGACTACAAAACTCACTCCGTACAGGTAAGATGCCAAATCCGCAAAGCAAACACCACAGCTGCAAGCTCTAGGTCGTGGGTCGGTAACTCTCCTCGTGGGCTTAAGCTGGCGAGACGCATAAGCCACCACTCGGCCTTGCTGCATCAAGACCGCACCCAACCAACACCTGAAGCATCTGTGCAAAGCTCAAAACCCTCCTCACCCGAAGGTAAGGCAAGAACTGGCGCCGACGTAAGCAGTCGCTTCAACTCTATGAAGCTCTGCTCACACTGATCCGACCACTCAATGGAACTCCCTTTCTCGTCAACCGAGTCAAGGGTGCAGCAACCTGAGAAAAATCTCGAACAAACCTGCGGTAGTAACCTGCCAACCCAGAAGCTACGAATCTCAGACACAGTCTTGGGACTCTCCCACTGCAAAACTGCCTCAACCTTCGCTGGATCTACTGAAACTCCCTCACCTGAGTCACGTGCCCCAAGAAGTGAACCTGTTGTAGCCAAAACTCACACTTACTAAGTTTGGCATACACTTGGTGCTCTCGTAGGTCTACAACACGATCCTCAAGTGCTCGGCGTGCTCCTCCTCCGAAACGGAGTACACCAGAATGTCGTCAACAAACACTACGACAACCGGTCCAAGAACTGGTGGAACACCCGGTGCATCAGATCATGAAGGCTGCTGGAGCATTGGTGAGCCCAAACGGCATCACCAAAAACTCAAAGTGTCCATATCTGGTCCAAAAAGCAGTCCTCTCAATGTCCGAATCTCTAATCTGCAACTGATAGTAGCCCGACCTCAAGTCAATCTTCGAGAAGACACGAGCAGACTGAAGCTGATCAAAGAGATCATCAATCCTAGGCAAAGGATACCTATTCTTGATGGTCACTTGATTTAGCTTCCTATAATCGATACACAACCTCAGGCTACCATCCTTCTTCCGGACAAACAAAACAGGTGACCCCTACGGAGAAAAGCTAGGACGAATATAGCCCTTCTCCAACAACTCCTCAAGCTGCCTCTTCAACTCCCTCAACTCTGCTAGTGCCATACGGTACGGTGCCTACGCAAAAGGAAGTGCCAGGAACCAACTCTACAAACTCATCTCTCTCTCTCTGGTGGAAGACCAGGTAACTCTTCCGGAAAACATCCGAAACTCACACTACGGGAATGTCTCCCCCTCCCGAGGCAAACTGGTCAGAGTCACTGCAGAAACTAGGAAACCCTGACAACCAGAAGCAAGCAACCTCCCTGCCCTCAAAGCAGAAACTAAAAAGTGAGAAGTAAGAGGTACGATACCCTGGAAGTAGAACGCCGCTGCACTAGGTATCCGCAAGTGCACCCTCTTCTTCTGGCAATCCATCACTGCACCATACTGCTCTAACCAGTCCATACCCAAAATCACATCATAGTCATGCAACTGCAAGGCAAATAGACGGGCTGACAACAACTGATCCTGCAACTGCACAGGTAACCTCCTCGAGACAGTAGGACGTAAGGACAAAGTCCCCTGTCGGCAACTCTACTGCCAACTCAACAGACTCTCCCGAACTCAACTCTCCAGGGAGTCTAAAAAGTCCTCAGACACAAAAGAGTGAGAGGCACCGGAATCAAACAAAACTCTAGCTGCATAAAAAACTGAAACAGTACCTTCCACAAGGTGAGCTGCCTCCGCGTCTGCACGAGTCAAGTGGGTAACACGACCTCTACCTCTCGACCCACCAGAACCTCCAGTCTGCTGACGCTGCTGCACAGGTGCCTGCTGCTGCTGCTGCTGCACTCGGGGCTGTGACTGGGTCTGCTGCTGCGTTACACGAGGTAGCAAAGGACAATCTCGCGCCATGTGACCCATCTGGTCACACCGGTAACACTGACCAGCAAAAGTACAATGTACCTGCTGCGAAGGCTGACCTGCGGGCTGCTGAACACTCCCAACTGAGTGCTGCCCTCTTGCTCCTGCACGCCTGAATCCGAGATCCTGACTTCGCCGATGTCCCAGTAGAAGTGGACGCGTAGGAAGTCGTAGTCCGGGGTCGTCTGCACACTACCCTGCTGCTGGCGAGGCTGAGAAGGAACTACCTGCGTCTGAACCTCTGCACTCCGAGCACGAGTCCGCAAGGTGTCTGCCTCCAACGCTGCCGCTGTCTGATAGGCCGCATCCAAGTCTGTGACACGAGCAACTATCAGCGCCTGCCTGAGCTCTGGCCTCAAGCCTCTCACGAACTGCTGAGTCCTCAGACCCTCATCTCCCATAATCTGCGGAGCATAACGCCCTAACTCCACAAATCTGGCCCTGTACTGCACCACAGTAGAGTCCCTCTGCTGCAAGTCCAAAAACTGGTACAACCTCTCCGTCCGGACGTAAGTAGGATAGAAGGCTCTCTCAAAGAAACAACAAACTCCTGCCACGGAATCTGTCTCAGTGGATGAGACTGAAAAGTACTCTCCCACTCAGCGGACCACCAAGTCAACGCCTGCGCCTGCAACTGGTAACTGGCTAGCAGCACTCGCTCCTCTGGAACACACTCCATAGACGAAAAGTCCGCTCCACTGCATCTAACCATGCTCGCGCTACATCTGGATCAGGCTGGCCCAAGAACTGAGGAGGCTGAAACTGCAAGAACTCCCTCAACCCCTCCCAGTACCACCCTGGGGTACCGGCGCGTCACGGTGCTGAGCAACAAACTGAGCCATCCCCTCAAGAAATCGAGTCATGTCCAATCCCTGAGCTACCTAAGGTGGAGGTGGCGGCGGCGAAACAATACCACTATGCTCATCCTGTGGCAAAGGCTGCGTCTGCTGAGGTGCGGAGCATCTCCAACCTCCGGACGAGTCGCCTGCTCGACTACTCCCTCTCTAGGACGTCGCCTAGGCGCCATAGAACTACACACAGAATAAAATACACACATAAATACATTACTAACTCCGGGCTACTAGCTAGATAAATAGCTAGCACAGCTGCGCTGTACTCTTTAGATCTGAGTAACAGATGGTATTTCCTTATATTATCTCATCAGACCAGGCTCTGATACCAAACTGTAACGACACAGAATCCGCATTACCAGTAACAACCAGTAACCCGAATTCTGACCCGCTAACCCACGAGACAAGCTCGAAGGGTAGGAAGTGAAAGTCCGGAGACCATATGTAAGAAGATACACACCATGCAAAGCAGTAAAATTCCACTATATGAACATATATATACAACCTCAGAGTCTGAGACAAAGTACAGAGTACAGAAGTACAACAAAAGGTACTACTCACTGCAGCTAGGGAGCACCAACACCGGAGTGGCTAGACTCGCCTGGAACGGAGTCGACGAAGACCCGCCTGAAAGGGAAGGGAGTGAGTCTCAAGAAAGAGACCCAGTAGGGAAAAGTAACCCCACTGGCAACTAAACTAAAGTGCGGAAAGTAAAAACTGAAGTAAGTACACGTCGCACCACAACACAAACTGTAAACCACGCGGCTCAGTAACACACACACACACCAAGCAAGTAGGACTCAGCTAGGGTCTGTGGCACGGCGTCCTGTCACCACAGAGGCTCTCAACCCCAGCCACGTGTGCACACTACAGACGCTCTCTCTCGCGTCTGGTCCACGATCGGTTTTTCCCTACGCTTGACCCTAGCGGTACAGAAGGGGCTCCACGAGACCGGCTCAAACCACCAAAAGGAGTACACACAGGACAGAGTCGCACTCGGTGTCCCGGCTCACTAGCGGAGGACAACCACACGCTAGTCGTCTAGACGGAGTCGCACCCACGCCTAGGTAACACAACAGAAACGGGTACACGGTAACGCAACGCGCGTACAACAGACGGAACACACTCAACGTCTGAAACCCCGTACAGTAGTAAACACCTCGTGTCAAAAGCAACTACTCCTATTCACAGGCGGAGTCATACTCTAAGCCTGGCCCACTTGTGCTATTAGGGCGCATCACATGTCAATCGCCTCTAATCACACAACTTAAGTCTACTGGGAGACAGAGATTAACGGCCTAATCGATTGCCGCCAATATGAGGTAAACGCAACCCCTATGCTGTCACAATAACTAAACGGCAATCGACCTTGTCGTTTAAATCACCCCTGAAGATCTCAACGTCAACAGATGTGGACGTTGATATCTTCAGTCCCCCATACCCAGAACTGAACCGAATCAGTCCCAATGGGCAGAAACACTAATAACATTCTGACTGATGGAGGGAAACACATCCTCTCATCAATCCACACTACCAGAACATCATAATAGACAATCTAACACCTAGATTATCCAAACCACCCTCAATTCCGGCATGATATAACCCAAACCCTAAACCATGATTTGCACATCAATTGGTTAATTGGACATGCTGGTTTGCTGGGAAGGTTATAGGGGTTAAGTCCCTACCTCAGAACGCCTTAAGAATCCCCAAACAGCCACTAATCGCGCCGGATTCCCCCGAGGACTCCTCACGAATCGCACCAAACTACGCGTTTCCCGCCCGATCTAGCAACGCCACACGATCCAGGGCCTTCCCACGAGCTCAAATCACTCAACAGAAGCTACAGGAATCAAGAAGGCAAAGGTGGAAGAAGGAGAGGAAAGAGAAGAAGAATGCTCTGCTCTCGGGCTGTCCTATTTCAACAGGCCCGACCAGTCAACGTCAACATCACTGGCCGCTTACTGAACCGCCTACAGACTGACGTCCAGATCTCATGTCGTTAAGTTCAAGCTCAGACGTCCACATCGCTGGACGCTGACTCTGACTCAACGGCAAGCCTTGGCCGTCAACACCAAGTCAACGACAATGGTCTTGTCGTCAACCACACAGAACCACTACAGACCCAATAAGGATCCATTAAAGACCCGAGACCTTACAGCAAGCATGTGACTTTCTTAGGATTAGATTGGAATCTAGCACATAAACACACACAAAACTGAATATCAGTCTAGAAGTTTAAGATAGAGCAGAGAGCCAATCATACCTCTGTAGGTCTTGGATCTACTGACTTACCGATGGATCTTCTTCTAGTTTAGCATTAATTGCAATTGGTGTGCTTGAGTGCTTAAGGTTCTGAAAGTCAAACCTCTTTAATAGATCCTTGACATATTGGTTTGACTGATGAAGATTCCTTCATGTGTTTGGTTGACCTGCAATCCCAAAAAGAATGTTAAATCTCCCATTAAGCTCATTTCAATTCATTCTTCATTTGATTTGAAAATTCAGTGCAAAGGCCTTTATTGGTTGATCCAAATATTATGTCATCAACATAAATTTGGACCACAATTATTGATTTTTTACTATTTTTGTGTGACAAAGTTGATCAACATTACCTCTAGAGTATCCTTTTTCAAGCAAAAAGGTACTCAAACGGTCATACCAAGCTCTTGGAGCTTGCTTAAGACCATAGAATGCCTTATTAAGCTTGAAAACATGGTTATGATATTTTTCATTTTCAAATCCAGGAGGTTGTTCAACAAACATTTTCCTTTATGTATCCATTTAAGAATGCGCTTTTGACATCCATTTGAAAGACTTTGAATTTCATGGAGGATGCAAAAGCAAGTAAAATTCTTACAGCTTCTAGTCTAGCTACAGGGGCATATGATTCTTCAAAGTCAATACCAAATTCTTGGTTATACCCCTTTGCAACTAGCCTAGCTTTGTTTCTTATTACTTGACCAGTTTCATTCAATTATTTCTGAAAACCCATCTAGTGCCAATCACTGTCTGGTCACTAGGTCTAGGTACTAATTCCCATACTTGATTTCTTTCAAATTGATGAAGTTCATCATGCATAACATTAATCCAATCAGAACTGAATAAGGCTTCATCAATTGACTTGGGTTCAATTTTGGAAATTAGAGCTAGTAGGTCTTCTTCAACATTTTGTAAAAAGGAAGATCTGGTCCTAACTCTATCATTTAATTGCCAACTACACTGTCTAATGGGTGATCTCTCAGAAATCGAGGTTCAGAAATTACCTGTTGAGAGGTGCCCACTTCAGGAGCAATGTTACCTGAACCACTTGAAGATGGTGAGTTGTTGTTCAGTTCTCTTCAACGTTGTCTATCTCCTCAACGTTGGTGAAGAATCCACAATGAGGTCATCCTCTTCATTGTCTTGTCTTTCCCTGCAAGATTTAAAATCATTAGTTGAAAAGGAATTTTCATCAAAATGACATGTGGAGATTCTTCAACAGTTTTGGTTTTTAGAATGTACACTTTGAAAGCCCTTGACACTTCAGAGTAGCCAAGGAAGATAGCTTCCTGACTTTAGCATCAAACTTGTCATGGTTTTCTTTGTTATTATTGTGTACAAAACATTTGCACCCAAAAGTTTTAAAGTATGAAACAGTTGGCTTTTTATTTTTCAACAATTCATAGGGGGTTTTTCTGATCTTTGGTCTGATCAAAGCTCTATTTAGAATGTGATTGGCTGTGTTAACAGCTTTAGCCCAGAAGGATTTGGGCAGATTACTTCCTAACAGCATGGATCTAGCCATTTCCACAAGAGTTCTATTCTTTCTTTCCACAACTCCATTTTGTTCTGGACTTCTAGGTGAAGAAAACTTGTGAAATATTTGAAATTCAGCACATAGATCAGAAAAGGATGTGTTATCAAATTCACCCCCATGATCAGTTAAAATATTTTTGATTTTATGTGATAAGTTGTTAAGATTGTGGTACAGAAATTCCTGAATTCAAGGCATGTATCACTTTTGTGGGATAGAAAAATAACCCAGGTAAATCTAGTAAGTCATCATGATTACAAACCCTTATCTCTTGCCACTTAAGCTTAGAACTCTTGTTGGTCCAAAAAGGTCCATGTGAAGAAGTTCTAGTGGCCTAGATGTGAGTACCTCATTGAAGGTTTTAAAAGATTTCCTAGTTTGTTTTCCTTTAGCACAGATCCCACAAACTTGACCTTCAACATTAGAAAAGATTCAGGAAGACCCTTAACCAGTTTCAATCTTAACAATTTATCCAAAGTTCTGAAAACTTGCATGGCCAAGTCTTTTGTGCCAAGTCCATGCAATTTCATCTTTATTTGCAACTCAAAGATTTTCAGAAAAGTTTTTATTAAGGTTGATCATGTAGACATTGTTTTCTCTTTTTCCAAAGAATTTGATTTTATCAGTTGATGAATCAATTATCTTACAAAAATCAGATTCAAACACAACTTTGTGACATTTGTCACATAGTTGGCTGATACTGAGCAAATTATAATCAAGACCATCAACTAATAAAACATTATCTACTGAGTTTGAAGAAGTTGACCAACCTTTCCAGATCCTAAGATCTTTCCTTTATTTTTACCTCCAAAAGTAACTGACCCTCCCTCCTTTTCAATCAGACAGGAAAATTTTGCTCTATCTCCAGTCATATGTCGTGAACACCCACTGTCAAGGACCATACATGGATTTGGGTGCACGACTTTCCTGCAAAAAGATCAATGGAGAGAAGATTTTGGTACCCAAACAGAGTTGGGACCATCAGTATGATTGAGCACAGATATCAAATCCTTTCTCACCCAATTTGATTTGTTTTTTTACTTTTGTTTTGTTACTTTGGTGTTTTCAGCTTTTTTCTGTTTCTTCTTTCTTTTAGGAATGAAAGCACCAAGATCTTGTTTTTTGGGAGGGGAGTTTTTCATTTGAAAATTGGAGTTGAGATTAGGAGGTGGAATCCATGGGTTTTGTGGTACATCAAGAAATTTGGATAATAGAATTGAGGATGATACCAACAGGGATTTTCATACCATTGGCTCCAAGGATTGGTCCAATTATCTTGAACTGTTGTCTTGGAGGTCCAGGTTTTTTATGAATCATTTCTTTTACCTTTTCTTATTTTTCAGATTTTTATTTGAATTTTGGTTGAGTTGTTTGTGATTTTTGGTGTTGAGCAGGTCGACCTCTCTTGAACTGGTGTCGACACAACAGCCATAGAAGTCTTCTTCTTGTGGACTGGTGTCGACCTGATAGTCTTCTTTTGTTTTTGAGTTTTTACTTTGTTTGGTGTTTGTTTAAGGTTTTGTTTGCTGTTTGTTGAATTTCTGTGTTTTCCAGATTAGGACCCTTGACAAATTTAATCAATGGTGCTTTTCCCTTTTTCTCACCAGATTTATCTTTTGTTGGTTTCTTTTTGTTGAATCCTAATCCATGAGATGTGGTTGTCATGTTGGATCCTAGCAATGCCTCTAGGTTATCTTGGCCTTTTTGAAGGTTTGGATAACCTCCTCCCTTTCCTTTAGCTGGTTTTTAAGAGTTATAATTTCTTCATTTTCTGTTGTTTTTCTTGTTTTTCAATTTCCAGCTTTTCTGTTAAGCTTTTGAATTCTTGGGAGGCCTTTTGAGAGGCAACCTTTAGATCATCAATTAGGTTCAAGATTTTTCTTTTTCTTCAAGCAATTCTGTTACTTCAGTTTCCAGTTCACAAGTTCTATTATTTGAAGATTGGTTATGGTAAAGATTTTCAATTTTCTTTTTGATGTGTTTGTTTTCTTTTCTCATTTCAGAATATCTTTCAACCGTTCTGCATACACATCCTGCCAATCTTCAACAGTATAGTCTTCAAAGGAAGTATTTACCTTTTCATCTGTGCTGTTGGCCATGAAGCAAACCTCCTCACTTTCAGAGCTTGAGGATTTCTTCTCTTCTTCTTCCTCACTTGAGTCTTCGTCAGACCAAGTGGCCACCATGGCCTTTGGCTTCTTGTACTTCTGGAATTTCTTGTGCTTATCCTTCTTGTTCTCAGGACACTCTCCCTTCATGTGTCCTGGTTTGTTGCACCTGTAACAGACAATATTTTCGTCAGTTTTGTGATTCTTGTTGAAATTAGAAGAGGAGTGTTTTTCTTACCTGAGGAAAATTTCTTTTTCCCAGCCATTTTCCCTTTTCTATATTTCAAGAATTTCCTGAATTGTCTGGTCATGAGGGCAATCTCATCCTCATTTGACTCAGACTCTTCAAGCTTGTCTTTTCCTGACTTTTATCTTTATTGCTTGAAGAGGCCTTAAGTGCCATAGGCTTGGTCTTAATTATGTGTTCTTCATTTCTTTTTAAGTTGATTTCATATGTCATTAAGGATCCAATCAATTCATCCAAAGAGATTTTGGACAAATCTTTTGAATCTTCAATGACAGTGGCCTTAGTATGCCAAACTGAAGAAAGTGAACGCAAGATTTTTCTTACCAAGTCTGCATCAGTGTATTCCTTACCCAAGGCCTTCAGTCCATTGACTATCACCATGAACCTGGCAAACATTTCAGAAATATTTTCGTTAGACTTCATCATAAAAAGTTCATATTCTGAAACTAAAATATTTGCCTTGGTCTCCTTGACCTGAGATGTTCCCTTATAGAGTAATTCGAGTTTATCCCAATCTCTTTGGAAGATTTGCACATAGAGATTCTCGAATACTCCTTGGGATGGACAGCACATTGAATCATGTTCATGGCACTATAATTCAATGTGGCTTTCCTTATCTGTTCCCTTGTCCAGGTATCTTCTTCTCCCTGGTTCTCATAGGGACCACCTCAACTACTTTCCAGATCTCATAGTTCTGGGCCCTCAGAAATACTTGCATTCTATTCTTCCAATAAGAATAGTCCTTCCATTAAAATGGTGGCCTATTTATGGAATGGCCCTCAGCTATGAAACCCTTTGAATCCATGACTCTAAAGAAATTGCACAGAGAAAGAACTAAGCAAGCAAACAAACAAACGAGCAAACAATCAACACACCACACTCAGAAACAAAACTGCTCAGATCAAATCAGATCGATGTAACCCGCTCTGATACCAATTGAAGGATCGAGGTGAATGTGTGGAAAAGATCTAGAAGGGGGGGGGATGAATAGATCTAAGCCACTTTTGTGGAAGCTTAAACAATTTTAAAAACCTTTAGAATCAGAGGTAATTTTATCAGTGAAAAGTCACAGATCTGATAAGATTAGAGTGAGTTGGTAAAATAAATGTGAAAAAGTTGTTTAAGTGAGTAAAACCGATCCTATGCAAGCATCTAGCAGATGAATTAATCAAACCACAATAGACAAGTGCACCAGGATTTTTTAGGTGGTTCGGAAATCACCCAGTAATTCCTACATCCACCCCTCACAACCCGTGAGGATTCACTAAACACAACTGGGTAACACACCCACTGGAGCCTGACAACTCCAACACTGGAGAGCTTACAACTCACACCACTTCTAGAGCAAGACTACTCTAGAACAACTGAGCAAGACTGCTCAACCCACACTTGAGTTCGACACTCAAACTGAGCACAACGGCTCACAACACCTGAGCACAAGGCTCACAATTACTTGCTAGACACCAACTCAAGACATAGATCTTCTAGCACAGATCTAGTCGAAATTTGAGAACACTAATGAGAATTATGCAGAAGCACTTGCATAATCTCAAGAGATATCTCAGAAGAACAGAAGTACAGTAAAATGTATTGAATGACTTCGTTCTTCAGTGTACTCCCTTGTAGAAGCTTGGATTGGAAGAAGCTTGCAATCTTGAAGTCCCAGGCGATGATCTGCAATCTGGGAGGTTGAATCTTCCTTGATTCTTCTCCAACGATGGCTTTTACTTGATCTCTGCTCCTTGGGATGCTTCAGAGGCTTCTTCAAAGATCAAACCCCAATTCTCACACCTTGAATTGGTGAGAAGAGGTCTTCTGGACCTCCAGGATGGCAGAGGAGGGAGACACGAGCTCTTGTGGCCGCCAGGAACTTTTCAGGAGGCACAAGAGGTTTGTTGGGTCGGCTCTCTGATGATTGGCCATAAACGGGGCTTTTATACCCAAAAGATTCCATGTATACCCTTTTGGTACAAGGGCACGCGATCCCAGGTTGATTCCTGATCGCCCTAGGAAGACACATGGCATTCAGCAAAAGTAAGTTGGAATCTTCTTGGAGTGTGTCGACCTGCCTGTTGGTAGTGTCAACACACTGATCAAAGCCTGAAATATGGTCTCTGGAAAACCCATGGTGTCGACACACTCTTCAGGTGGTGTCGACACCCTGATTGCAAACTGAAGGCTTGATCTTCTGGAAAGCCCATCCTGTTTCAACACACAATCCAATTGTGTCGACACCCTGATTAAACCTGAGAACTGGCCTTCGGTGGAAGTCCAGTGTGTCGACACACTCACTGGCCTGTGTCGACACACAATCAACACAGATGTGTATTCTGCCTTCGGACCTGAGACCTTGTGTCGACACCATGAGGGGTGTGTCGACACACTTTTACACACAGGTTTGTTCCTGAAATATACAACACATATCATTAGTTAAATGATTTATCAAGAATATAAATGATAAATGTGGATTAAAAACATGCCTTTTGAACATGATTTCAGGTAACATATTTATGACTGTTTCGTTTAATTGCTTTAAAAAAAAAAAACCCTCTTGTCATCATCAAATAGGAGGGAAAAGTTATGAAATATACCTCAACCCAACAAAGACAAGGAACTTGTAATGGCCATATCTCGTCCTAAAAGCCATCTTAGCAGAATCCTCCGGCTTGATTCGGAGGCGAAGATCAATCTTAGAGAACACCGAAGCTCCTTGCAACTGATCAAACAAATCATCAATACGAGGTAAAGGATACTTGTTCTTGACAGTTACCTAGTTAAGCTTGCGGTAATCAATGCACAGTCCTCATCGATCCATCCTTCTTCTTCACAAAGAGAACAGTGCTCCCCATGGCGAAACGCTCGGTCGAATGAAGCCCTTATCAAGCAATTCTTGCAGCTGCTTCCTCAACTCTGCCAATTCTACTGTTTCCATACGATAAGGCACAATGGAAATAGGTGCTGTGCCAGGGACTAGCTCAATGCCAAACTCGATCTCCCTTGTAGGGGCAAACCAAACAAATCCTATGGAAAAACATCGCTGAAATCTCTGACTACCTCTATATCTCTCCACAGATAAAACCTTCTTCGAATCCTCGGACACAATCACACTAGCCAGAAAACCACTACAACCCTTGCTCAACATCCGGGCTGCCTCAAAGCAGAAATGACGAACTTGCCCACATGCTCTTAGGCAAGGATGAACAAACTCCTCCTCACCAGGAATCTGGAAATAATATGCTTCCGCCGACAATCCATCAGAGCATAATGCTCTTCGAGCCAATCTAAGCCCAAATAGCATCATAATCCTTCATCTTCAACAAATAGAAACTACCAGCAAAATATGCTCCCCAATGCTCATCGGAAGAGATGAAAAACATTGCTCGGTCAAAATAGTTCCTGCTGGAGTATGCACAGACAAGGGAACCTCCAACTTTTCCGGAACTAACCTTCATCCTTCATCAAGACCTTGGAAAATCCCTTGGAAACCAACTATGTGTGGCCCGGTATCAAACAAGACTCTATCATGCATTCTCATAATTAAAATTGTACCTTCTTGACATGCTCTGCCACTCTCTGCCTCGTCTCTCGCCAAAGCGAACACTCGAGCCTGAGCCCTCAGTCTCTCTGCTGCTCTCGATGCTGGTCTAGCTGCTGCTAGTGCTGCTGCCGCCGCCACAGTCTGCTGCGCCATCTTCAGACAATCTCTGATCTTGTGGTTCTTATCACCACACCTCAAGCACCACCCAGAGTCACCCAACACACCTTGCCTCCATGGCACTTCCCACACTGGGTACACACTGGCTTCTTTGCAACTGTGCCTCTGCCTAGTGTCGGTGCAGCCACTCTCGCCGGTGCAACTACTCTCTTCTTTCTGTCCTAACGCTAGAATGCTGATGTTGGCCTCTTTAAAGAAGCCCTCTTCTCCTCCATATAGACCTCCATCTCTGCCTCCTGCATGCATGCCACTGACAAAGCCTCCTCCTGGAACGATGTCCCAAAGCCACCAGTCTCGTCCTCAGGGATGACTTCAACCCCATAATGAATTTCTTTACCTTACTTCGCTCATCTGCCACTATGTGGGGTGCATACTTGGACAGCTCTGCAAATCTCGCCTCGTACTCAAGCATGCTCATTGACCCCTGGGTCAATGTCAAAAACTCCTGCTCCATACGGTACTGCACATGCTCTGGAATATACTTCACCCTGAACAGACGAACAAACTCAGTCCAAGCAACCTCCATAGCCCATCTGCAAACTATGCGTAGTACAGAGGACCACCACACATCAGCACGCTGCTGAGAAGAAAATCAATACAGCTAAGGGTACATTCCAAACAACATGCATAACCCTCAAAACCAACCTTTACCTGCAGCATATAAGTAGCCAAAGTCACCCTCTCCTCTTCCGCACATCGAATGGCACGAAAGATCTTCTCCATCTCCCGGAGACAACTCTCTGCTAGAATAGGATCACTCTCCCGCTTAAAGATGGGTGGGTCATCCTCCTGAACCTCTCCATCATAGGCACACCTCTAAAAACTGCCTCATGAGCAGTGCCTACGCCTACAATCCAAAACAAGCTCTTAGCTAACATTCCTCCAATTAACACCTTGAATAACTCTTGCATCTACCACCTGAACCTGCACCTGCCCTCTAATGCCACTGTAGTCTGAGCCTGAGTCTGCATCGCATGCACCAATCCTTGCATCAATGCTCCGTAGTCCACAGGTGGCAGTGGGGTGGCAAAGGTACTCCAGTCTGGTCCTGAGCCTGCTGAGCTGGAGCCTGCGAACCTCTCGCTGACTTATCACCCCTAGAAGGGCCAACTCCTCTACGTCCACGAGTCGCCATAGTAAGTCTGCAAATAATCATCATTATCATAACCTATTATTCTACATAATTTTGGACTAATTCTTTATGCAGACTTAAAACATGATACAATGTTGATATTTCATTTATGTACATGCTCAACCTGGAATCTCTGATACGACTCTGTAACCCCCTCTTAGACCCAGTACAGTTATACCAACTCACATTGGATCTAACAGAGGTATTATAGTGGAATAAATCCAACAATTGACGGTACAGGTTGAAATATACACAAATGACAATTCAATTCCAATAATAAGCAACGGAATATGGAATTAAATGATTGTAATCAACATTATACTCAAATAGAAAGTCTGTGCATAAAAGAGAGATAACAATAGTCCCAAACTTATTATATTTCATAGTCCAAATGAATAAAGGAAAGTACACATAGTCCTCATATACAAGAGTCACTCTAAAACCTCTCAACCATCTAAGTCTCCACATCCTCTCGCTCTGAGTCAGTGGAACTACTCCTGAGTGTCCTCTGGTTCTCCTGAAATGTTAAGCAAGTATGAGTCTACAAGACTTAGTAAATCACATGAAAGACAGTTCACGATATTATAATATACTAGGTTTAAAAACATGGTAACATATTATCACTCATTTCATTGATATCATATACTCTTCCTACTAACATGGTTCTAAGTCAATTGGCAATCATTCATTCATAGCATTCTAATTATTATGGAAATATCATATCACGTAATGCATAAAATCCACATCTTATTTTCTAACAATTAAATCAATATGTTCCTACATATAGCATGTAATCATTCTTATCATGGAATTTACTTATTGTCATGTAACATATAAACCATCGTAATGAAAACCTTATGCTACATTATGCAATATGTAACAGTTGTCATGTACAATGGACCATTAAACATGTAGCAATTCTTTCATATATCAATTTGCAGTAATTCTGTAACATTTAACACATTGGCATATAGCATGAAATCATGTAGACAATGTTCATATAGGCATGTAGCATGTAGGTCATGTAGACATGTAGACATGTAGCATGTAGTCATTTTCATTTATTTGCCAAGACATAGCCCGTACTATTATAGAGATCATATAGCACATTGTCATATAGTCATTCACTTATCACCTAGGAAAAACGTGATGAAGTCATGGTATTTGCGCAAAACCAGGGAAAGTCCTTCCCACCTTAACCAGTAGAACTTGTCTACCTCCAGGATTTCAATCCATTGCCCGCAGATTTATTTAGTCATTTCATATAGTTGAACCATTACCATAGGGGCATCCATGGTGTAGTCCCTTGTAGGAACCTCTATAGTAGCAATGTTTTACTGGCATTTCATTTCAATGCATGCACTAACATGTATGATATCATTTAATTTACATTTCATGCAATTACAATAACCTATGCATGTCTTTTTAGTTCTGAAATTCTACTTTCTGCATGACAGACCTCTATCATGATACTAAATGCACACATTCAATCATGTACATACTTGCATTTTTATTTACATTCTACATGCAGTTCATTATTCAGAAATTCATAACAGAATGTACAAATGTCTAAAAATTCCAAAATTTTAACAAAAATTTAGAATCAGGATATACTATGTACATCCCAAATTTTGTATTTTACTGATCACTGTAACCCTTTTTCATGAATTAATTTCATCAATTCGACTAATTCACATGGTACAACATTTCGGAAAAGATCAAGAATTTTTATAAAACAGAGAACCACTGGCATGTTGTATCTCTCACTCACTGTAATTCAGTCCTCAACCATTCATATTCTAACATACATCATTCTACAATCCATTACACTTGTCTTTTGTCAATCTAACATCAATAACATTCATATATATATATATATAGATATAATAGCCTGTTTACTATTGCAATAATCGGTCCTATTATAACCGTAAACAAACACTCTAAACATCACATGTCGAAACTCATACAAGCATGGATCATATATAAACAATTAAAATCAGTTTTCTGGAAATACATTTACTAAAAACTTGACGGCAAGGTATGTGGCGTTTACTGACGTAGACGTCCACATACTCTGTCGTTAGTTCTAAATAGAAGGCGGCACATAGCGCCGTTAATACATATTGATGGCGGCACATAGTGCCGTTTACATATAATAAATGTTAGAAAACGAACGATGTTCACATGAAGTAGACGGCAGTCGATGCCGCAAGATATAGACGGCAAGCAATCTGGACGTCTAGTTCTTATGCGCAGAAAACCCTACATGAAATAACGCAACTTCTACCCCTTCCCGTAAGTTATTTGCATGCTTTAAAATACGAAAAAATGGTAAATAGATAGTATATCATATCCTAACTGAACCCCCATGTACTTGCCTTTAACCCTCCTACAGGAGTGACGATTCTAAGCCAGAGAAGCCCGCCTCGCCCGTGAGGTAGTTCCTTCCCGCCGACTTCCAAGCTCCAATCCGCCTTCCAACGAATTTCTTCTTCTGCTAGGAGAAGCCTTGGATCTTGCAGACGAATAATCCTCCTCGGTCTACAAGCCTCAAGAACGCATGAACGAGCCCAGAAATCCCTTTCCTCGGCCCTCTTTCTCTCCTCCAAAAACCAAGCAAAAAAACCCCTATCTAGTCGCAAAATCCGTCTTATAAAGACCTCCCACGCAATGGCCAGCCTAATCCTGACCCTCAGATCCTAACGCTCGGATCATCGCATTAAAACTCCTTGGAAACGGTCGATCTCTCTTTCCCCGAACGGAAATATCAAAAACAGGCAAGTCAGATTTGATGATCATCTGTCCCCATGCAATTTTAATTAATTATATACATATACATATTTTGATGATTAACAAAACCAAACAAGAATTTATCAATTATACCTGATGAATATTTCATAAGTCTTAAGTACAGGAAAAATACCGAGGTCAAACAAGCCAATAAAGGTATGCATTACTACTCTGAAGCTTTAATCTTTTCAACATGAGATTTCTCTAAATCCATATCGATTTCTGTTGAAGTTCATAACGATTTTCTTATAAGACTGAAAAGTCATGTTGTTCAAACAAATCGATGTCGTAACGATTCTATAAGTGATCGCAACAACGATTTTCTTATAAGATTGAAAGTCATGTTGTTTCAAACAAGTCGATGTCATACGACTTCATAAGTTATCGTAACGTTTCTTAGAACTCGCAACAACTTGCTTGTTGTAACGACTTCATAAGTCTCGTAACGATTTCTTTAGAACTCGCAACGACTTGCTTGTTGTAACGACTTCATAAGTTATCATAACTATTTCTTTAGAACTCGCAACGACTTGCTTGTTTTAACGACTTCATAAGTTATCATAACGATTTCTTTAGACTCGCAACGACTTGCTTGTTGTAACGACTTCATAAGTTATCGTAACGATTTCTTTAGAACTCGCAACGACTTGCTGTTGTAACGACTTCATAAGTTATCATAACGATTTCTTTAGAACTCGCAACGACTTGCTTGTTGTAACGACTCATAAGTTATCATAACATTTCTTTAGAACTCGTAACGACTTGCTTGTTGTAACGACTTCATAAGTTATCATAACGATTTCTTTAGAACTCGCAACGACTTGCTTGTTGTAACGACTTCATAAGTTATCATAACGATTTCTTTGATACTCGTAACGACTTGGTAGCCGTAACGATTTCTTTAGTTCTCGTAACGATTTCTTTGATACTCGTAACGACTTGGTAGCCGTAATGATTTCTTTAGTTCTCGTAACGATTTCTTTGATACTCCTAACGACTTAGTAGCCGTAACGATTTCTTTAGTTCTCGTAACGACTTCTTTGATACTCGTAACGACTTGGTAGCCGTAACGATCTCTTATTTTCACAACGATTTGATATGACTCATAAAGATTTCATAAGTCATACAGTCATCAATTTCATATCTTGATATCTTATCAACTTAAAGCATTGACCAGTCAAAGTCCACGTAGACATCTCTCTGACGCTCTTGCATTTATGAGATCTGAACATATCTCTGCATGCATGCAGACCATATCATCCTTTATCGTGCCTACTCTGATAACGTCCTTTAGACTTAAGCCATTTGGCATACTATTTTCTTGACTATTGCTACTGACGTTTACTGACATCAGAGACAGCCTATCTGTCTGCTATTTAAGATTGACATCTGTGCAGACCTCTGAACTAGCTTCATGGTACAACGTTAAACAAATAGAAGCCATCGGATATCTTTGAAGATCTCATCTCTTTGCGTGCTCAAGTGATCAAAAGACTGTGACAGGAAGCTTCCAAGACTCCAGATGTCATTCAGTCTAACGACTACTCAAAGAGAGACAACAGACACTTTAACGTCTATATTTCAAATTGAAGATATATATATAAGTCAGAAGAATAGAAGAAAATAAAAAACGTTCAGAAAGCATTCAAATTCTTCTGAAGAAAGTCGAGAGCCAAGATCCTTCACTCCTCTTAGCTTTTGCTCTTTTGCTCTCCACTAGTTTGTGAAAATCTTGAGAGCCTGTATAGTTCTGAGAGTGTGAATTGTTTATAATCTCTTTGCTCTCAGTTCTAGTTGCTTCAGATCCTCTCTTATCAAAAGCTGGATCTAGGGGCTTGAAAGTCATACATTCTTCTCTGTGTGGTTCCTTTCGGTGTGAAGGAGACCTAGTGGTACCCAGGGTGTTGTTCCCTTCAGGTGTGAAGAAAGACCTGGTGGTATCCAGGTGTTGTTCCCTTCGAGTGTGAAGGAAGACCAGCTGAGCTGGGTGTTGTAGCGTCCTTAGGGGGACTGTTCCCTAGTTAGTGAAATCCTGAGTTGTTGCTCAGGGACTGGACGTAGGACTCCTAAGGAAAGGAAGTCTGAACCAGGATAATCCTTGTGTTGTGTGACTGTCTTCCTTGTGTGATTGTTATTTAAACTAACTGCAACTAACATAGTTCGAAGAACGTTTGTGTGATTGTTTTGAGTTACAGGTATCTTCTAGATTAATTTTAAAAAGACCCATTCACCCCCCTCTGGGCTCGTCAACTGGGCAACAAGTGGTATCAGAGAGTCTCTTCGACAAAGAAAGGATCCAACGATCTGAAGAGTAAGATCCATGGCAGCCCAAGGTAACTTTGAAGGTCAGTCCGTCAACCGACCCCCTCTCTTCGATGGTGAAGATTATCCTTACTGGAAGACCAGAATGGAATACTTTTTACAAGGACACGACTATCAAATTTGGTCCATAGTAGAAGAAGGTGATCTGTTAGTCACAAATGAAAAGCACAATGGACAGATGATGACAGGAAGAAGATTTCCCTGAATTGCAAAGCAAAGAGTATCCTATGTTGTGCTCTAGTAAGAAGGAATTCAACAGAGTTTCAGCCTGTAAATCATCAATGGAAATGTGGGAAAAGCTCAGGATTACTTATGAAGGCACAGACAAAGTGAAGGAAACAAGAATCGATATTCTTGTCACTCAATATAAAGATTTCAGATGCAATCAAGTGAGTCCATAACTCAAATGTTCAGCCGGTTCACTACATCACAATGGACTGCCAGCCTGGGAAAGTCTATGAGATGGGAGATATGGTAAGAAAGATACTTAGATCCTTACCGTCCTCATGGACTCCAAAAGTCACAGCAATAGAAGAAGCTAATGATCTGAAGAGAATGTCTGTAGAAAAGCTCATTGGGTCCCTCATGGCCCATGAAATCAATATGGAAAGGCTAGGAGAGTCCTCTAGCAGAAAGAAGCACTCCAACGCCTTAAAAGCTGAAGAAGATTCACCAGATGCAAGCTCAGCTGAAAGCGAAAGTGATGCAGACAGCGAGAATAAGGAAGCTATGTTATCTAGAAGGTTACAACGAATTTTGGCTAAAAGAAGAAATCTCAATCTGGTAGAAGGTATTTCAAAAAGAATAAGGATTTCAAGAAGCAAGATGGAAAAGAAATGAAGAAAGGAGAACCCATCTGCTACGAATGTAAGAAGCCAGGACACATTAAGACTAAGTGTCCTAGTTAAAGAAGCCAGAGTTCAGGAAGAAGGACAATTCCAAGAAGTTTAGAAAGTACAAAAAGAAAGCAATGGCAGCAGCATGGGAAAACAGTAGCGACTCAGATAGTGAGTCAAGCTCCTGCAGCGATGAAGAAAAAGCCCACTTGGCCTTCATGGCAAACACTGAGAAAAGGTAACTTCTGACTCATCTTTTGATTCATGCAATGGTTCAGACTCCGATAGTTTAGAAGAGGCTTTCAATGAACTTTATGAAAAATATAAAGAAGTAACTAAACTATTAAAAATAAGTAAGAAAACATAGTCTGTATAGAAAATACAAACTCAGATCTAAATCAGAAATGAACAATTAGAAAGTCAAATAATTGAACTTAAACGAAGAAATGAACTATTATGTGAAGACCTAAAAGTTAAAATGAACAAATAACTAAACTAGAAAAACAGGAAAGTACAGATGAATTAAGGAAAGAAATAAAAACTTAATGAAGAAAATGATAAACTATCAAGCACACTAGAAAATTTACTAATGGTAAAAACTCTCTAATATTAAAAGGTGCTAGGAGATCAGGTAAGAAGAAAATGGTTAGGATATACACCCCCAGATAATGAAGAAACCAAGTCTATCCAAAAACATATCCAACACCAAAATTGTACCCGAACAAGAATGTAGCATACAAAGCTGATTTTAAATACATAGAAAAAGTGACTAAGTTATCCTGCTGTAGTCACTGCAATAAGTTAGGACATATTATAACTACATGCCCAACAAGATATAAAAATTGATATTAAAAGGTAAAATTAATGATACTAACCAATCAGGACCCAAAAGAATTTGGTACCTAAAGCTTGATGTCTTTATTTCAGGTTAACCCTCGAGCATCCAAATGTATTTGGATAGTGGGTGCTCAAGACACATGACAGAAACCAAAGTTGTTTCCTCATCTCCAAGCTGAAGATGGAACAGTTACCTATGGAGATAATGGGAAGGAATCGTATAGGCAGTGCTCTGTGAATAACAAAGAAAAACAGTCATAGAAGATGTGCTACTAGTCAAGGGATTGAAGCACAATCTCATCAGCATTAGCCAGCTTGCGACAGAGGCCATCAGATCAAGTTTCAAGAGTCAAAGTGCAGTATACTGAAGGATGGAACAGTCATCTTTGAAGCTAATGAGAAAAAAGAATTTGTATGTGCTCTATCTTGAAGAACTCAAGTTCAAAATGTTTGCCTGGCAGCAAATAAAAATAAATCCATAGAATTATGGCACAGACGACTTGGACATTGCAGCATAGATGGCATGAGAAAATTCTAAAGAAGAATCTTGTGCAGGTCTACCTAAGGTCAGTACAAAGTGGAAGGTGTATGTAAACCTTGTGCTAAGGGAAAGCACACCAAAGTCTCCTTCAAGTCAAGAGACGATGATGACCACCTCAAAACCCTTAGAGCTCCTTCATATATCTATTTGGGCCAATGAGGACTACCAGTCTTGGAGGAAAGAATTTTGGATTTGTCATAGTTGATGACTACTCAAGATTTACATGGGTATCATTCCTAGAACATAAAGATGATACTTTTGAAAGTTTCGTCAGCTTCAGTAAGAAAGTTCAGAAAGATCAGAAGTTCAGCATTATGTCTATCAGATCAGATCATGGTGGTGAATTTCAAAATGAAAAATTTTCTAGTTTTTGTGATGATCAGGGAATTGAGCATAACTTCTCAGCACCAAGGACACCTCAACAGAATGGCATCGCTGAGAGGAAGAACAGAACCCTATTGGACATGGCAAGAACTATGCTCTCAGAATATGATCTGCCTAGATACTTTTGGGCTGAAGCAGTCAATACAGCAAGCTACATTATCAACCGAGATGATCAGGCCAATCCTGAGAAGACTGCATATGAACTATTCAAAGGGAAGAAGCCTCAGATCAGCCACTTCAGAACTTTGGGTGCCCTTGCTTCATTCACAACAATGGAAAAAGGGACATTGGTAAGTTGGATGCCAAATCAGATGAAGGCATCTTCATGGGTACACGTCTAAACCTAAAGGCTATAGAGTATTTAATAAACGTACCTTGTGATTGAACAATCTGTGCACATTTTTTTGATGAAACTAACCCTTCCTTGAGAAAGGGAATAGATAGTGACGATGATGATGCAGAAGAACTATCCAAAAAACTAAAAGATGCATCAATTGAGGACAAGGATGATCCACCTCTGGAAGAATTACAACAAGAAGAAGTTACTCATGAAAACCTTCCAAAGGAGTGGAGATACAAGAAAGATCACCCACTTGAAAATATCATTGGTGATCCATCCATTGGGGTAAGAACAAGAGGTAATGTTATTCCTTGTGATTATTTAGCTTTGTTTCTCAGATAGAGCCTAGGACAGTCAATGAAGCTCTCTCTGATGAATCTTGGATAGTAGCCATGCAAGATGAATTAAATCAATTCAAAAGAAACCAAGTATGGTCACTTGTTCCTAGACCATCAGACCATCCAGTCATTGGCACCAAATGGGTGTTCAGAAATAAACTGATGAAACTGGTGCAATCTTAAGAAACAAGGCCAGATTGTAGCTCAAGGCTATTCTCAAGAGGAAGGCATAGATTCGATGAAACCTATGCACCTGTAGCTAGACTTGAGGCCATTAGAATATTACTTGCATATGCATCTGCTTTAAACTTGACACTATTTCAAATGGATGTAAATCCGCATTCTTAAATGGTTCATAAAAGAGGAAGTTTATGTGGAACAACCTCCGGGCTTTGATGACACAGAATTTCCTAATCATGTTTTCAAACTTCACAAGGCATTATATGGTTTAAAGCAAGCACCTAGAGCCTGGTATGAAAGGCTTAGCTCTTTCCTTCTAAATCATGGTTTCAGTAGAGGTCAAGTAGATAGTACTCTTTTATAAAGTCAAAAGTCAAACACATCCTATTGGTTCAAATCTATGTAGATGATATCATTTTTGGTTCTACTGATGAGTCTCTTTGCAAGTATTTTGAAAAGTTAATGCAGGGAGAATTTGAAATGAGTATGATGGGAAACTCAACTATTTCCTTGGACTTCAAATCAAACAAGGAAAGGAAGAACTCACATCAGTCAAGCTAAGTACACAAAAGAACTATTGAAGAAATTTGGATTCGAAAATACCAAGCCACTGTCGACACCAATGAGTACATCAACAAGATGGACAGTGACAAAGATGGTAAGAAAGTAGATCAAAAGATCTACAGAGGTATGATAGGTTCACTCCTTTATTTAACAGCTAGTAGACCTGATATTTTATTTAGTGTATGCATGTGTGCTCGATATCAGGCAGATCCTAAGAATCACATTTAATTTCTGTGAAAAGAATATTTAGATATCTAGCAAGATCTCATGACTTAGGTCTATGGTATCCAAAACAATGTGAAATTAGCCTAGTAGGTTACTCTGATGCTGACTATGCTGGATGTAAATTAGATAGAAAGAGCACCAGTGGTTGTTGTCAGTTCCTTGCAGGGTGGTGTTTGATATCTTGGTCCTCAAAGAAACAAAATTCAGTAGCACTCTCTACAGCTGAAGCTGAGTACGTGGCTGCTGGAAGTTGCTGCACACAACTCTTATGGATAAAGCAACAGCTTGAGGACTTTGGATTAAATATCAAATCATTCCCGTTGCTGTGTGACAACACCAGTGCCATTAATCTCACCAAGAATCCAGTTCAGCCCTCAAGGACCAAACATATTGAGGTTAGATATCATTTTATTTGTGATCATGTTGCAAATGGAAATATTGAAATATCCTTTATTATACAAATGGCCAATCAGTAACATTTTCACAAAAGCCTTACCTGAAGAGAGATTTACATCTCTTAGAAGGGAATTAGGCATGTGCAATTTGTGATAAAAGTTTGCTTACAAGTGGCACATTAAATTCTTAGAATTAATGTAATTTTCCCTCCATGGCAATAAGCAAAAGAAATTCAAATTGTATTGTAAACGCTCTCTCATTGAAGTCCGTTTGAATAGTCAAAACCTTTTGTCGTTTTCTCCGCCGCTTGGCGCCTCACTTTCCACGTAGCATTAATTTATTCATAAAATCGATGACAGAACGATTCATGTCTCATCGTCTACCTTTTCCCCTATTTTATCCTGCCGCTTGAGCCGATGCCCTAAAACTCCATCTCAATCCTCTGCAAATTTGAATCTTCCTCCTACTTCCCGCAAAATTTCTTGAGGATTCTTTCTCCTCACCTTCCGTCTCCACCCTCCGTTGCCTTTCCCACCTGAATCTATGGCCGCACCTATCATCGCCGGCAGTTTGGGTGGCTACAGCGCCGAGTTCCTCACTCCTGAGTAGCAGGAGAGATTTACTTTTGTGAAGACAAAGCTCTGTGGCAACAAAGAAGTAGATGTCGCTAATATGAGGAAAAGTGGAATGAGCAGCGTAGTAGATTTAATCAATCAGATGCAGTGGACAGAAATTTCCACCTTTTCAGAGGTCAGTTATCGGATTTGTAAAAGCCTTTTTTGTGTGTATGAGAACAGAGGAAGATGGGTCTCTAGTTTCTTCAGTAAAGGGAACAATGATTAGAATAGACCCTGAGTTGCTGAAAATGCTGTTCAATGTAAAGACTTCCGGATTTAGTGGGGTTCACACTGTGGATGCCCAGTGAAAGGTTTGGGAATCATCGGCCAGGATTCAAGCTGAGAGACGGCAAGATCGATATAAATCAACTATCCGCCTTCAATCGTCTTCTCCATTTTATTGTCTGTCAAATCCTAGTTCCTAGAAGTGCAACGTTTTCATCTTGCACAAAGGCCGATTCGGACATGATGTACTGGGCCATTCAGAATAAGGAGATAAATATGGCCGCAGTTATAATGGAAAGAATGAAGTTTGCAAGAGATCAGATTTGGGACACCAAGAGTAAGTAAATGTGTCCCTGCCTTATGCCCACCTACTCACCAAGATCTTCAAACACTTCGGTGTTGATCTTTCTGGGGCAGTTGTAGAGAAAATGGGCCAAGCAATCAGGTCCAGGAACCTGAAGAAGAGTGGCTTCTCTGTGGAAAGTGGTGTCTGGTTCAAGGCTTCAGTTGCTGAAGGCGAAGCCATCATTATCAACACCTCAGTTTTCATCCGGGATGGATCAGCAGATATGACTCCAGAATTGCCAGTGGAGTCAATGTTAGCTCCAGCAGTTCAAGCAGCAAATCTTCACGACCCTCCATTGCAGAAGTTTAGTCTGAAAGTGCAGTAGAAAAGAAGAAAGGGCGTCTGTAGAAGCTTCAGGATTTCCAGAAGAATCAGTTCAAACTTTTGCAGAAAGGAGAATTGAGGATCTCCTCCCAGAGGACATTATTCCAGTTGAGGACCCACTTCCCTCAACTGTAGTTGCCATCGATTCTGGAAGACATCATAGATTCAATTCCTTTTATTTCAAGTGCTCCAGAAACAAGTAGCAGAGTTGCAGATGAGACTGTGGCATCAGGCCACATTGATGAACAAATGGAAGATGTTCCAGTAGAGGTAGAGCACCTAGCTGCCCAAGGTGATTCTGTGTTGGAATCTGCTCCCAATCAGGGGGGGCAAGTATCAGATGAAGAAGATGCTCCTATTGAGGGGGAGCTATCAAAAGAAGGTTCAGTAGACGCAACTCCAATGTTGATAGGATGAAAAGCATGGAGATTCTTCAAATTTGGATGACAGAGAAGGGGAGACTGCAAGCTCTTCGAGCTCAGATGATGATCAACCTCTTCCAGAAAATGAAGGCAAGAAGAAAGGAAAAGAGGTTGCCTCTGGAGTTCCTCTCCTGGCTGATTCTCCATTTAAGAGGCAGGTTAAGCAGAAAATTGTCATAAACTTGAAGCCAGTGATTGAAAGGCTGAATGTTCAAGGTGAACTATTATGTTCTCTCCAGTCAGATGTCAACTGTATATTTCTGAGTCAAGCTTCAGCCAACAAGAGTTGGCCCAAATCAGAAATGCTATGAAATGGTTTAACAAGGAAATGAGCAGCATGAAAGGCATGCTTTCAGATATTATCAAGGCAGTTGGAGCTCAAGCTCCTCCTCCTCCAGAAGCAGCAGCATCACCAGAAGCAGCACCAGAAGCAGCACCAAAAGTGGCAGAGCCAACAGGGCCAGCTGATCAGGATGCAGGGCCAACAGGGCCATCTGAGCAAGGTTCAGGACCATTGGAGAGTGAGTCTGTGCAGATAGAGGCTGAAGAGCTCTTGGCACCCAAGCCCCCAGCTCCCTCTTCCCCCTCTCACACACCTATTCCTCCAACTCCACCATCAGCTCCTACAACCCTCCTGCTCCTCAAACATTCAAGAAGCCTCAATCTAGACCAATTTCCTCTCAAGAAGTTCATTCTTGCCAAATCTGCCAGATTTCCTCCAAGGGACCACTCCTTGACTCTCTCTGAGTGGTTCAGGATGTACCACCAAGAACTCTGGGCACCCTACATTCAATCGGAAATAAAGATGATCAGACATTTCATGATGTTCAACAACTACAGATATATCATAGACTTCCAGAAGTTCAGCTCTGTCAGTTCAGGAAGGCCATTTCAGCTTTGTCTCTAGTTATCTCTCACACTTCAGATATTCAGGTAGATTTTGCTACACTTCAAATACCTGAGGAGATAGCCCTTCCTCAAATTCACTTCTAGTTATGGAATCCTCTGTAGGATCCATCATCTTTGAGCGTTTTGCCAGAGTCTTGGGCAGAATTAAAGTGCAAAAGGCTACCTGGTTTCCTTTTCTAGATTCCTATTCAGGGAATATCACCAGGGCCATGTAAAGCTGAAGTTTTCCTCCCCTATCCTGTCTGAATGTGAAAGGTTCACATCCTCTGAATGGTCCAAGTTCTACCCCTGTCAGCTCAGCAGCTGTCTGAACTCAATGAAGCTCAGGCCAGGGAAGGCAAACAGCTATTTCTCCAGCCACTTTCCTAGATATGAACTCCATTAATCTTGTTGATGACCCCTTCAAGGTCTGGGAAAAAAGATACAAAGTGTATGTGGCTATGCACCAAGCTCTCAGAGCTAACCACAATCACTACCCTGTCACCATGGACCAGTTCCTCTCCTGTGCCAGCTTTGGCACTTCTCGTTTTCTCAAGATGAACATGGACAAGGATGCATATGCTGATCTTCTCTATCAGCATCTAGATCTTCATCTCAAACGGATGGCTCCCACCATGGGACCATCTTACTCTGTGTCTTTTGGAGCTTTTAAAAATCTTTTTGAAGAGCAGGAAGTTCAGGCATGGGAAACCATCTCCCATTTTGCCTCTATGTTGTCTCCTGCCTTCTATTTACCTGTACCTCCACAGTAAATGACATGACACTCTGTGTATTCTCTATTTCTCTTTCTCTCTTCTTTCTTTGTCAAAGTTTATCTTTTTGCTTAATGACAAAAAGGGGGAGAAAGGTACAAAAAATTCAAATATTTTTATCCATGCTTATTGTTCAGTTTTGTCATCACCAAAAAGGGGAGATTGATGATCAGTCTGTCCCCATGCAATTTTAATTAATTATATCATATACATATTTTGATGATTAACAAAACCAAACAAGAATTTATCAATTATATCTGATGAATATTTCATAAGTCTTAAGTACAGGAAAAATACCGAGGTCAAACAAGCCAATAAAGGTATGCATTACGACTCTGAAGCTTTAATCTTTTCAACATGAGATTCTCTAAATCCATATCGATTTCTATTGAAGTTCATAACGATTTTCTTATAAGACTGAAAAGTCATGTTGTTTCAAACAAATCGATGTCATAACGATTCTATAAGTGATCGCAACGATTTTCTTATAAGACTGAAAAGTCATGTTGTTTCAAACAAGTCGATGTCATAATGACTTCATAAGTTATCGTAACGATTTCTTTCGAACTCGCAACGACTTGCTTGTTGTAACGACTTCATAAGTTATCGTAATGATTTCTTTAGAACTCGCAACGACTTGCTTGTTGTAACGACTTCATAAGTTATCATAACGATTTCTTTAGAACTCACAACGACTTGCTTGTTGTAACGACTTCATAAGTTATCATAACGATTTCTTTAGAACTCGCAACGGCTTGCTTGTTGTAACGACTTCATAAGTTATCATAACGATTTCTTTAGAACTCGCAACGACTTGCTTGTTATAACGACTTCATAAGTTATCATAACAATTTCTTTGATACTCGTAACGACTTGGTAGCCATAACGATTTCTTTAGTTCTCGTAACGATTTCTTTGATACTCGTAACGACTTGGTAGCCGTAATGATTTCTTTAGTTCTCGTAACGATTTCATTGATACTCGTAACGACTTGGTAGCCGTAACGATTTCTTTAGTTCTCGTAACGATTTCTTTGATACTCCTAATGACTTGGTAGCCGTAACGATTTCTTTAGTTCTCGTAACGACTTCTTTGATACTCGTAACGACTTGGTAGCCGTACGATCTCTTTAGTTTTCACAACGATTTGATATGACTCATAACGATTTCATAAGTCATACAGTCATCAATTTCATATCTTGATATCTTATTCATCTTAAAGCATTGACCAGTCAAAGTCCACGTAGACATCTCTCTGACGCTCTTGCATTTATGAGATCTGAACATATCTCTGCATGCATGCAGACCATATCATCCTTTATCGTGCCTACTCTAATAACGTCCTTTAGACTTAAGCCATTTGGCATTACTATTTTCTTGACTATTGCTACTGACGTTGACTGACATCAGAGACAGCCTATCTGTCTGCTATTTAAGATTGACATCTATGCAGACCTCTGAACTAGCTTCATGGTACAACCTTAAACAAATAGAAGCCATCAGATATCTTTGAAGATCTCATCTCTTTGCGTGCTCAAGTGATCAAAAGATTGTGACAGGAAGCTTCCAAGACTCTAGATGTCATTCAGTCTAACGACTACTCAAAAGAGAGACAACAGACACTTTAACGTCTAGATTTCAAATTGAAGATATATATATACAAGTCAGAAGAATAGAAGAAAATAAAAAAACGTTCAAGAAAAGCATTCAAATTCTTCTGAAGAAAGTCGAGATCCAAGATCCATCACTCCTCATAGCTTTTGCTCTTTTGCTCTCCACTAGTTTGTGAAACTTGAGAGAGCCTATATAGTTCTGAGAGTGTGAATTGTTTATAATCTCTTTGCTCTCAGTTCTAGTTGCTTCAGATCCTCTCTTATCAAAAGCTGGATCTAGGGGCTTGAAAGTCATACATTCTTCTCTGTGTGGTTCCCTTCGAGTGTGAAGGAAGACCTGGTGGTATCCAGGGTGTTGTTCCCTTCGGGTGTGAAGGAAGACCTGGTGGTATCCAGGGTGTTGTTCCCTTCGAGTGTGAAGGAAGACCAGCTGAGCTGGGTGTTGTAGCGTCCTTAGGGGACTGTTCCCTAGTTAGTGAAATCCTGAGTTGTTGCTTAGGGACTGGACGTAGGACTCCTAAAGAAAGGAAGTCCGAACCAGGATAATCTTTGTGTTGTGTGACTGTCTTCCTTGTGTGATTGTTATTTAAACTAACTGCAACTAACATAGTTCGAAGAACTTTGTGTGATTGTTTTGAGTTACTGGTATCTTCTAGATTAATTTAAAAAGACCCATTCACCCCCCTCTGGGCTCGTCAACTGGGCAACAAGATTAACGTCAACATAAGATGCCGTCAGCCTCCACATAAACATCCATCGAAGATGTCGTTTACAAGCTTGCCCAAAAATTTCAACAATTTGGAAAATAATAAACGACACAATAGTCTGTCATTAACAGAAAATAAACGGCAGGTGATTTTGCCGCTAACAAGTATTAACGCCAAAGGATGTTGACGCCAAGATCCACACAGAACAACTTTCAAACACATGTAGAAATAACGATACAATTTGCAAAATAAATTCAAGAAACTTTCTAGTGCACTACATAATTATTACATACTATGAAAAAGAAAAGTACAATGCTGATATCTCCACAACAATCTCCTACTCTCGCTCTGAATCACTCCTGACTAGCTCCTCAGAAGAAGTGGAGACACCTGAACCTGTACGTCGAAGCAAGTATGAGTCTAAATAGACACAGCAAGCAATCCATGCACATTATACATACACACATCATATGCACATTAAATTTTCTAATAGAAACAATCAATCATATAACATGGTTTGAACAATCTCTAAAATTCTATGCATGAAATTTCTATAACATTAAGGGACATGATACATGGTTTATGTTTCTCTTCACATTTAGTATAAGACCTATCACATGCTCTCTACACATTTCTTTAACATGCTTAATCAACTTAAACTCATTTAATTCATACTACAATATATTCATGCAACTTAAGCATATAATCACACGTAATGAAGTAATACTCCTAGCATGGATTCTATGTACATTTTCATACACTTAACACAATTATGAATTTGATTAGCTTGCTGTTTTGACATGGATTTAACATACTCATTTATTTTTTCACTAATTCACATGCTATCACATGGTTTTCAAACATTCACATATTCATTTGCACATTACACAATTTCACATTCACTTATATACAATCACATTATTCACATTAAATGTCGTGACACATAGTTCAAACCACCTCTAGAAGGACACATAATCACATTCACACACCTATCACCTAGGCAAATAGTGATAGATCTTGGTTAACTACGCAGAACCAGGAGAAGCACTCTCCACCCTAACTAGTGGTACTTGTCCACCTCCAGAATTTCATCCTAATTGCCCATAAGATTTTCACACACATGAACCTTCCCCTAGGGACTTTACTACGGTACAGTTCCACATCCCTCTATGGTAGCAGTGTCACCCATGGCATAGTTTATACATAATTAACGTCATTTACACATTGTTTATATTCTGTATACTACCATTATACTCAATTTCACATGGGTGCATAAGCTTCAGTTTTCCTAACATGGTACTACTATTTACAGTAAATAATTAGCTCACATCATGATCCTATACATGCTGTAATCATGGGGTTATACATAATCACATTCGATGTGCTTAATATGATCATTTCTCATTTTAAAAACAAAATAGTACCCACTGTTATCCAAACAGTATGAAACTTTTATGATAGGTTGAAAACAATAAATTCATCATATGCTTAATGTTTAAGATTTTTCAGAGTTATACACTAATTATGATAATTGGAACAATATCATGCATTTTCTACCAAAAATTCATTTAAAAAGAGTTAACATATACACAGTCGATCTTAGCAATTCAAATGTCTGAAAATAGTCATCAGTCAGTTCTGTAAAAATTATAAGACTCAATCTCACAACTGACATATTTATGCTAGATTAAACATGGTTATTTATAGCTCGCATTTTAGTTTCAAATTTTTTTTATAAATCATACAGAAATCAGAAATTCATCCAATTTTCATAACATGACCTAGCACATGTATATGACTCACAAAAAATTCATGAAGTCTTAGTTCAGCATAGAACTATGTAAACAGTAATTTATAGAATTAACAAATGCCTAACATTTCATTTTTAAAATTTTAATAAATAATGCAATGAACGAAATTCATCATAATTACATAGTATGATCCACTGGAGATACTTGACAACATATCATTTTACAGTATATCCTCATATTCGAAAATCCAGAAAATAGATTACACAGGTCAGACATGCACACTGTCACCACCTGAAGAACTCAGCGGCACAAAGGTGGCTGCCAACTGTAATCACAGGGATTGGACTCCCCTCGACACAGACATGGATACTAAAACTGGTAGCATGAAAACATGGATGTGATCGCCACCTAGCAAGTCGCCTAAGAATAAAAATGAGATAGTGGCTGACTTAAACTAGGAAAAGGAAAGAGAACAAAAAGGACCTAGTGTCGCAGTCGCCATGGGCGCCGCGATAGACTGATGTCGCGTCAGTACACACTGACGCGTCTCTGGTCGTGTCACCTTCCTCCGTCGCGTTCTTTGAATGCAGAAGATATTGGGTATAGACCTTCTTCTCGTCCTCCAGCCGGCTAGAGAACCAGAGTTCCTCATGGATTTCACTTGTTTGCCTGCCAACCAAAGAAAATCACAAAGAAAACACCCTATTAGAATATGTTAAGCATAGTATCTATTCTAAGATGAAAGAAAGTGGAGAATCATGGTGGGAATGCACCTGGGGGTGGTTTTAAACCCCTATGGGTGTAGGAAAACGTGGGTGGATAGTGAATGTGCTCTATCTAAAAATAACAAAAAAAATGCATGTAGAATAGGAGAAAGGGAGGAAGAAGAAAATGAGCCCCATTGGGGCGACTCCCTGGCGTGGGTATAGCTCCAAGGATGTGCAAACGCTCCAGGAGATCGTCGGGGTCGCCCTCTTCACGTTCCGTGCTCCGTTGATGGTGAAAAGAGTAGCTTTGTGGAGTGGAATGTGAAGGAAAAATAGCAAAAATGAGTGGCTGCGATGCTAAGTATGGGTGAGAGGAAATTTCGACAGCCCTTCGAGGTGGGAATGAGGCTCTCCTCATCCTTGAGGAGGGGCCTTCCTTATAAAGAGCTTGGGATCAGAAAAAGTGACATTATCTCCTTAAAATGATTTAAAAATCAAAATGGAGATAAAGCTCTATTAAAATCGGATGGAGAGTCCTTAGCAACCCTTAGGAGAGTCCTTAGGGCTAGAATCCCGCCCCAAGGGGTAGGGATAATCCCTAGGATTAAGTCAAGTTCATAGGAGGATAAATAGGGGGTAGTTATGAAGGCCAGAGGATTCGGTCTTTGTCGCGACGTATCGTAGGGTCGCGACTAGAAACGCGACGGTGCGGAGGGACGCGACAGCATTGTCCACGTGCATGGAAAATGCATGGGCTGTCGCGGCTGCCAGAACTGTGGCGACTAAAGACGCGGCGCCACGAGGCGTTGCGACAATAAATCCGAATTATTTGAGAATTGTCAGCCAACCACATGATAAGATAAGAGTTATTATGCTCCAAGGACTCTCTCAAGTGATAAATTGTGGGATTTCAAGGCATTTTAATGGCTTAATGGGCTCAAAACAAGGCAAATGATGGGCTCAAGGTGAGTGACCAATTAGGGGCCTACTAAGATAACAAGAAATGTGGTTGAACCCATTAGCCAGAATCGGGTGTCTACAGATTGCCCCTCCTTGGCCTCCACTTTGCAGGGGAGCGAAGCGGAAGTGGAGTGGAGATGTCATGAAGTGACGGCGGAATGGAGACTATGCGGAGTGGACTGAAAAGTGTAAGCCAATGTAAAGAGACACCCGATCTAACTAACAGGCAAATGGAATCTTCGTGAAAGCCCCGAGTTGGTTGCTCGAGCAGAATGCAAAGAAGAGCACAAATCTGGACGAGAGGGAGAAAAGAAGAGGACGATCAACCCCTCGATTGAGAGGTACCCTAGCCGATTGGCCTGCAAGTTTCGTTTTGGAAGGACATGTGCGTGCCAGGCAGGTAACTCATGACTCTGTCCTGGGAGCGGTTCGCAACCAAAGCGGATCAAAGGAGTAGATGAATAATTGGATAGGGAATCCAGACAGGGAAGTTCTTATCAATCTGATGGGAACAACTCACTCGGAGGCAAACCTTCCGATTCGGAGTGGAATTGAGATTTCTTATTTTTGAACATGAAGATGATTGGGCACTCAACAAGAGCTCATCAATGGTCAAGAGTGAGTCAGGAAAGCTCAAAGTCCTACTTGATGCATGCTGGGTTAAAATAAAAGAAATCATCAAAACGAATGCAAAGAAAGGAAAAAAAAATAGAAAATATATCAAGGATAATATTGCTAAGCCAAATAAGAACAGGTCAAGAGACTACCCACAACCGCAGTGCAAGCCTGAATCTATCGTCCTTGAAATTAAACAACTCAGCGGCCTGCCTAACGATTAACAATGTGCACCTAGATTATCATCGTTTTTGGTAAAGGGGAACTCAAATCTCAGAACACATTGAGAACCAGCCGGTCCTTGAAATGATATAATAGGTAGAATACCATATAGTAATGCGAGGAATAGGGGAAGAAATACAATACCTGACTTACCTGTGACGACATCTTTTCTCTCTTTTTTGTTGTTTTTTTGGATTTTCTAACCCTTTTTTTTTTGAGAACAAGAAACAAGCATAATGATCACAAAATGTCAATAGATTCAATAAATATAAACGAAAAAACCATATACAAAGCACAGACAATGAAAAAAAACACTCGGGTAGAAACGCGACACTCTTGAAGACCGCGACCTTGTAGCGTCACAACGCTCTGTCGCGACATAGTCGCGTCAGATCGCGGCGTCGCGACTCGGACAGAGTTCCAAAAATGCAGGAATCCAGGACTTAGACTTATCCTAAGACACCTAGACTAACACTAGGACTCCTAAACCTTTCCTAGTCTTATCCTAACACCTAGATGCGGGATTAGAGTAGGTTTCTGACTATCTAGACTCTATAAACAAGAGGTTGGGGGTGCTAATCCCGCATCTATTCCCTGGCATCCTCTGCTCCTCAATTTCAAGCTCTTTTCTTTCTCTTGCAACCATGAAGAGGAGTTATTCGGCATTTGCAGAGAACATCCCTCCCTACTCCAGCCCAAGAGCTGCTAGGGAATCGTACAGCGATCTGAAGCAGCTCTCCGCCATCCCGGGGCACATCTACACGCGCCCGGAACTCCAAGTAAGTGGCCTTTCTCTTCCCTAAATTCTTAACTTTCTACACTAAGTTCTACTTTGCTCTGTTTTGCTCTTCTCTTTTCTCCTTCGTTTTATGTTTCATCTCATACTCCAGATCCTCCCCGGCCAACGACGGTTCTCAATGGTGCCATGGATGGTGCCTATGCTCGAGCTATTGCCGCCCACGTCTATTGGTCACTTGAAGGAGTGGGGACTGTCCACTGTCTTTGTGTTGGCCAAGAATTACAACAAGCTAGTGCACGTGTGGGAAAGCGTCACGGCCATGGCGGAGCTGTGGCATCCGCAAACCAACTCGTTCGTCTTCCCCGAGTTTGAAGCAACGATCCTTTTGGAAGAATTGGAGATCATGCTTGGCCTCCCACGCTATCAAGAGGCGAAGAATTGACAATCTCCTACACAGTGGAACAAATCAACTCATGGAGCATCTTGGCATACATCACCACAAAGAAAAACGACCTTTATTCCATGACGAGCGGTATGCACGTCCACCTCCTTCCAATTGCACAGTGGATTACTTGTGACGACCCTCATTATACCGGTACGGTTATATCAACCCACGTCGGTATAGTAAAGGTTATCACAGTGGGACATTTACCCAAACACTATCACATGATTGAGATATACACAAATATAGACACAGAGTCGCGGAAGTAAAGGACTAACTGTCATCACATTTCATCATCCACATTTCTCATACATGATCCATATAGCAAATTAAAGGACTAAACTTTCATAATTTAAAATTAAACCAAACTACATTGTCCACAAGATTAAAGTTCTACATTTAATACATAATTTGTCCACAATTACATAAATGATAACTCTAATACAAGCTACAATTTACATACTATGAAACAAAAGGAACACAACGCCAACTCCACAAGCTACTCTCCACGCTCGGAGTCGCTCTCCACGGTCTCCTCCAAAATTGTGTCACCAACTAAGCCTGTACGCCGAAGCAAGGAGTGAGTCTAAAAGACTCAGCAAGTAACTCCATACACATCATTCATGAATACATCATAGTAGGTTCTACTATTTCCATTTGCATGGCAATCATACAGCATGCTTGAACATCAATAAGAGACAACCTATCATGGTATTTCTACAAAGTCAAAACACATGGTACATGGTTTAAGATGTTTCACATAACACTCCCTATCACATGCTTTCTACTCATTTAATCACATGAAACTACACTTCCATTTGACTATAACTGATGGCAATTTACATGGAATTAGAAATATCATAGCATGAATATCGTCTCATACTCTAACACATTCACTTCACATGGTTACACATTCCCATATTTCACATGGTTCATTTTTCAAACATTTCACATGTACACATTGTTCACATTCTAACATGAATAGTTCACATGATTTCACATTTCACATTCACATGTTCACATATACACATTTTACACATGCTCACATTCACATTTCACAATTATTTGCCTGACACATGGTCCAAACCACCTCTAGAAGGACACATCACATACACAAACACATAGCACATCACCTAGGCAATACAGTGATGACTCTTGGCACTGCACAGACCGGGAGAACACGTCTCCACCCTAACCAGTGGTACTTGTCCACCTCCAGGATTTCATCCTAATGCCCTTAGGATATCTTAACACATTGAACCTTCTCATGGGGACCTTTCCAGATACGGTTCTACAGCCCTCTATGAAGCAGTGTCACACACGGCACATTTTACACATTAACATTCCGATTAACACACGTTTTACATATGATATTCACACTTTCTTATTTATGCACATGGTTCTGTTCTTCCCTAACATGATGCCACTAATAACAAAATCAAGCATTTAGTAGCTCTCATGGATTAATTGTAATACACCTCATTTAACCTTAATCATGGTACATGTATTTATAACTCATTTTCACTTGAAATCTCATAGTGTAGGCTACTGTTATCCAATTTTCCTGAAAATTTAACCACATGCTGTTTTCGGGTATAAGAACACACATACAATTTTTTCACATTTTTCTGAATTCACATGCATTTATAGAAATTAAAACATTCACTTTCATGCCATTCATAAACTAAGTTAACATAGAACATGACATGGGTTTCAGGTTTGGTCATGCACAGTCAGAACACACATGATACATATTGGCACAAGAAATTTTTCCCAAATTTATTTCTCATCGCACGATTTACTAAAATTTTCACAAGGTCTACACATGCTTTATCTCTCATTGTAGGAATTATAAAAATTCACATGAATATGGGAAAATTCCCAAATTTGCAAGGCATGGACTGATACATATATACATGGTTCATAAAATTCTACAGCATTTAATTCCTCAGAAATCATGGGAAACAATTAAACATGCATAATCTCTCTCCTACACATGCCTTTCAATAATTCTATAATTATGCCATCTACAGAAAAATACAGATATTTTCACACACATCACATTATCTATTTTACATAACATATAAAATTTACATTATATCCTCATGCGTAGAAATCCGGAATTTAAAGATATAGGGCAGAACAGTCCACTGTTCTGTCAAGAAGAACTCAACGGATAGTCTGGCCGTCAAACAAAGTAAACGGCAATATCGTTGGCCGCTGACTCAAGATCTAAACGGCAATAGATCTGGCCGTCAAGTTCGGACTGTGTAACAACACAGTCCGAGCTCTAAAGAATGGTGAATGTAGGGGATCCAGGACACGAGGAAACCATAAAAATGATAGAACCTCCTAGACACTACATGGACAAGGTGGAAGGGTTACTTGCCTTTGGAAAAACTCCTAAAGGGATCAAAATGGTTGGAGAAGCTCTCCTTGGCAGTCCCAAGAAGCCTCCAAGATGTCTCCACTTCGGCCTCTGTGATGCTCCCCTCTGCAATCCAGGGTCGTGGATGTGTAGCCGGATGTGTTGTCTCCTCCTCCTTGTCGAAGTAGATCTCCAGAAGAGGCCTTGGATCGCCGGATCAAAGCCTCCAAACTCCATTTTTCTCACAGCTCACTAGGGTTTTCTCTTATCTCTTTGCATAGAGCCAAGAGAGCTCTAGAGGTTGCAACAGGGCTCTCTTAAGAGAGGACTCTCTCACCCCACGCAAGAGGTCGGTTGGAAGGCCAAGGAGCCGTTGGGGAGTGGTTGGTATCTCCCATCAAGGCATGGCACACCATGCTGCTGCAGACTGGTTTGTCAGGATATAGACGTCCACCGATATGGCCGTCGACTGAATAATCGACGTCCACCTATATGGACGTTAACAATATGTGAACGTCCATTCATGTTGACGTCGACTAATCCTTCGGCCAGAACCCAAAACCATGCAAACCCTAATTTCTCCTAAGTTCATGCATGCATACATAGGTGTAATGCACACACTCACTATGTCACGAAATCAACCGATATACATACAACTAAGTTTATACATACATTCATAAGTACACCAAGATAATGTATACATATACTTACAACGATAATGCATATACATACACAAGCATAAATTGCACACAATAAAATAATAAGGATAAATTCGAGCCTTACATTACTTCCCAGTGTAAACGAAAGACCACGACTACACCGCCATTGCCAAGGCAGCTGCCATTGCCAAGGCAGCTGCCATTGCCAAGGCAGCCGCCATATACATTTGCGGCGTCATACTCTTCCCAATCTAATGGCGCCATCTCTTTTGGCAACCTTAGCATCATTGACTCTATTTCGGAAGGTATGAAATTGGGCAAGCTGTCTTGAGTTTTCTGTATACTGGCCTGACTTCTGCAGCGCTCGGGGTCCTTTCTATGGATCGGTCATCGCCCTCGAGCTATGGATGGGGATGCACATCCAATTCCGAACAGCGAAGGATTTGACCACGGAGTGCAAGACAATGCTGAACCACCCGCTGGCATATGTGGGCGGACGACTTCACATGAGCACTCGGACTTGGTGCAAAATGGCTCAAGTGAAGGGCATACAAGCATGGCGCAAGTACCTCTGAAGTCTGACCGTGGCTGACTTTGACATGCGCCCTCGATTCATGCATGGCCGTATAATCCACCTTCCTCAACGTACCGGGCTCGCCTTGAGGCTGCTGGGCAACAGAGCGCTAGTTTCCTACAACCCGACCGCTGCTATCTCCAATGCGGTGCGGCTCGCACGGTGGTTCCACTTCTATCGCACTTCCCGCCCATTCAAGAGAGGAAGAGGGGCGATGAACAGGACGAGCGCGACATGCGTAGCGCTGTCGTCCACTGGGAGGGATGCGCGATGAGCGTGATTCAAGATGAGGTGGAAGAAGACGATGATGTGACCAAGGAATATGTTGAAGCTTTGAAGAAGATTCAGCCAGTGGCGAGGACCGATTGACTTGATTTGATTAACTTGTAGGCAAGATGGTAGCTAGGGAAGGACTTGATAGCATTGTTTGATTGTTAGAAAAAATTAGAGCATGCAATGTTTCAATTTGAATGAATAAAACTGAACTATTTCTGCAAGCGCAAGGGTTCTATTGATGACGCGACAGTCAGAAGTGTCGCCTTTATGTCGCGGCCAAGCGGGGCGTCGCGACTCTATCGCGGCGGCCCAGAGGGCGTGACATTAACGCTCGCCCGCTGCGTCGCGTTAAGAACCGAATCTTTCAAAACCCAAATGGCTCTTTCTTTCTTCCCTTCCGGCTTTCAAAACTTCTAAGCCTTTGATCCTTCAAGCCACTTGCGCCTAGCACCCTTGCACCCTTCTTAGAATACTGGCACCCTTCTTAGCATACTCTTAGCTCGAAAACCTTCGATCAAGCTGAAATTGCAATGAAAGGTGGGAGGAATACCGGCGAGGGTTCGTCCCAGAGGAAGGGCAAGCGGAGCGTCGGGGCTCCCGGCGCCGGGGGGAGGATCCTCCAGTCGAGGGGGAGGTACCCGAGATCGAGATGGAGGAGGAGGAGGAAATGGAGGCTCCGACCGTGAACGTGGAGGAGGAGCGGAAGAAACGGGCCAAGACCATGAAATCGGTAAGTAACTCACCCTAAAAACCTTGTATGAACGAGGGATGGAGGTAGACAGAGTCCCTAGAGGGCACATGTAGGGCGAAACGCCCAAGAAAAAATGGAACAAACAAAGGAGGCTCTGGCCAGTTTGGGTCTGATAACGCGTCAGCCTGACCTGCCGCGACATGATGTCGCGGCAGTGCGGCGCATCGCAACAATGTCGCGGCGTTACTGGCCGACGCGACCTTATCGCGGCCTTCGATGGGTGACGCGATAAGGTCTCGGTGCCCCGCAACAACGCGACAAGGTCGCGGCCGCCATGGCTGTCGCGACTCCGTCCGAGCACACAAAATTGCTTTAACTGAACTTGAATGAATCTTGCAGGGTGAGATGAGGGCCCGAGTATCGTGGATTGTAGTGTTGGTTGTTTTCCTGGCATTCTCCCCTTTCCAGAGAGAGAGGTAGAGGAGATGGGGTTCGGAGAGATCTTCAGGATAGATAGGATGAGGGTGAACCCGACCCTTACTCAGCTCTGCGGAGCAGGTGGGAGGCGGAGGCGACCGCCTTTGCATTCCCATGGGGACATATGATCCCCAGCCTCGAGGATGTGAGCCAGATCACAGGGCTCAGGATCTACGGGCAGGCTGTGAGCGGATATACCTACCCGTGCTACCATGACCTGGCTGAGAGACTTCTAGATTTACCTGTGGAGCGTAGGTCTTCCCTAGTCCCTAGGTACCCTCGGAGAACCTAGGTCTGTTTGATGTAGGGAAGGTAGCGGGGGAAAGTGATGATGAGCCTCTAGACAGGCTGACCCGAGTGAGTCGGAGGGAGTTAGCCAGTGAGCCCGGGCGCAGGCAGACTTGGACCTGCGTCGCTTCCTCGTGCTCTTCTTAGGCAGACTTCTGTTTGCTACGGGGCGATGCAGTTCACTGTCGGTTCCTGCGCTGCTAGAGGACCTGAGTGAGGTAGGGGGTATGCCTGGGGAGCAGCCTTCCTAGCACATCAGTTCGACAGCTTGGGCGCTTCGGAGCGACAGACGTCGACCAGCGGATATTCCCATTCCTCCAGGTACATCTTCTCTTCTAATCCTTCTGAATATAAACTATATTTGCTTAAACTGCCATCTGACTTGTCTTTCCTCTTGCAGGTTTGGGCCTATCTACACCTCCCAGCCCTGGGGAGAGGGGATCTCACACGGCCGGCCTCGTGCCCATTGCACGCCGTTGGGACTCCTGCCGAGACACCCGCCACCTTGCTGATCAGCTGGAGCACTTGCAGGAGGCCATTGATAGCTACCCTTACCTGGATGTAAGTACCCTTAATCTTTTGCTTTGCTTAAATTATCTGCTTGATTCATTGCCTAATAACTGATCAGATTTGCCCTTTTTTGCAGGTGGTTTGGCAGCCATACCTGGGGGAGGGTGATGAGGGACAACCTTGGTTAGCGCAGGCCCGCCCCTACTTCGGTAGGTCGGTGTGGTTGCATGTGCTAAACCTTGTGCTACCTCTGACCTATTTCTGACCCAGCGCTCCCTCGGGCTTCGACAGAGTGTCGTGGAGTTCCCCGTCTGGGACCGTTTCCGCCGGCCAGGTCGGAGCTTTCGGGGACTTCACGACACGACCGACTGGCGTGAGAGGACGCGAGAGCAGATTGAAATCTGGGAGCGTAAGGGCAAGGCGTCATGTCAGACGCGACCACCGACGATGCCTACCTCCAGGCGTACGCCTTGAAGTATGGAGGAAAGGTATACAAGAGCACCCACACCAGAAAACTAAACTCTAAACCACGGCTCAAAGAATTTGGATTTAAGGAATAGAACTGATGATTTAGCAATGCATTGCAGGTGGATGTAACCGGCGAGATTGCATTGCTCCGAGCCTTGCTTCACTCGGCAATGCAGGATCGGGAGGCAGCTCAGAGACAGACGGCAGAGCTGGTAAGTAGCCACCCCCAACTTCAGCCTCTAATCTGACTCAAGAAGATTTTGGAAACTGACATGCCTTTTGTGCACAGAAGAGAGTTTGGAGAGAGTGAGGGGCGCCGAAGTAGGCGGTGTTTTCCTCTTCTCGTGCGCAGGGGCTCTCCGTCGCTCCTGGAGGCCCGACTGGCAGGGGCGATGCTGAGAACCGAGGAGGCTCAGAGGCACCTAGAGGAGCGGGTAAGTGCAAAAGAATTTCTGCTTGATTATTTTTTTTAGCAATTTGATTATTGATTGATTTTTTCGATGCAACAGAGAGATTTGCAGCTCACTACAGAGCACGCGATGGATCTCCAGGGTCAGAGGGACCAGCTCTGAGGAGAGAGGGATCAGTTGCGTACCCGGACGGAGGCGCCGAGGCGCAGGTCGTGGAGGCGACGAGGGAGCTGGCGGCGCTGCGGTTACAGAGGCCGCCAAGACTAGGAGGAGATCATCCGGCTGCGCGCGGAACTGTTGGCGCAGCAGACGCTGGCACGGAGCCTTCAGCAGATCGTGACGGATATAGGCCGTTCACATAGCAGGAGTCGGAGCAGTGCGAGCGTCAGCAGGGCGACCGGCGCCTCTGTCGGACAGTATTTAGCAGGTTCCTCCAGCAGGCGGAGGAACGAGGAGGAGGAGAGGCGCCGGCAGGGCGAGGGTAGTGCCCAGACGGCAAAGGGGGTGGCGAGATGCTACCACCTCCAGATAGGCGAGAGGGATCCGGGGAGAGTGGCGGTGGACAGTGAGGAGACTTGTGAGCCACCTCCCCTTTATCTATGTACATATTATTCATAGCTTAGTGCAGCTTTTACTTTCATGTCAATATTTGTGATAAATGGTTTTTGCGATTGACACGAGTGAGAGTCGAGTTTCAAACAAGCGAGAGAGACAGAGACTTCTGAGTATGACGTTGTACTTGCTTTTGTTTTTGAAACGCCTGCTCCTGCACACACTTAGAGAACAAGTTAGATCTATTCTTAGGCTCAGCCCCTTGCGCTGAAATGATAAAATCTGACTCCGTAATTATTAAGGGACTGAGTCTTATTAAATAGACGAAAAGAAAATGAAAATAATGCATGCTAAAGGAAATTGATATGTACACAGTTTCTAATTAATTTTTTTGGATTTTGAGGATCTTTGATTTTTTTTTGGTTTTGGGGATCTTTTAATTTTTCTTTTTTGGATTTTTGAGATTTTTGATTTTTTTTTTTTAGGTTTTGGGGATCTTTTGATTTTTTTTAGATTTTTGAGAATTTTGATTTTTTTTGTTTTGGGTTTTGTGGATCTTTTGATTTTTTTTTGTTTTTGAGATTTTGAATTTTTTTGAAATTTCTTTTGATAATAACACTTCTTAATCTTGAGCGATTGGCTTTGAGTCTTACCTCCATCTCACTTTGGCGAATAAGGTGTATGTGCAACGCATACTCGTTTTAGGTTTGCTAAGATTTCTTGCCCCTGGGATGTCAATGTTCCAACACAGACCAAGCGTAGGGATCCTTTGGTTATTTTAGAGAGGATAAGAAGAATATAAATGTGATAAGACTTAATCTCAGGGTCGGGGTTACTGACCTGTAAAACTTCCAACGAGTATGCCACATGTGAGATTCATCTGTTGTCCAGGGACTTTAGGGCCACAGTATTTTCCTCTTTGCTTGGGCATGCGTGCGACCGGGCTCAAGGGCGTCCCGCGGGGAACTAACATGCCCCTTCATTTTATCATTTTGTCACTTTATTTTTATGCCATATACTTTTCTCTTAGAACTGCCCGTCCCTCTTTGAGACTTCAAACACATGGTCTACACTGTTGCACATTTACAGGCTAGCCTCCCCCTTGCCCCTAGACCTTGTCCGAGTAAGGAGAGAATTGACCTTTGCTTCCCTGAACGAGGGCTAAGCAAGAACACCATACATGAAGGGGAAATGACCTTAGGTCACCGTGCTGAGTATGCGATTGAGCATAAATATTATTCTGCCAGTAGGAGGGAGTGAGACACTTGGCAAATGGCTACCTGTCAATTGGTGTTGTTATCAAAAGACTGTTTATCAGGGGTAGAATCTTTTAAGATATAATCCATTCCATGGGTGAGAGAGTTCATCGCCATCGGCATTAACTAGCCTATACGCGTTCCCCGGGTACACTTCTTTAACGACGTATGGCCCTTCCCAGTTCGCAGACAATTTTGACCTTGGACCTCCAGGTTTTATAAAATACGCTTCAAAACCATGTCTCCTTCTTGAAATTTGTGCTCAATCACTTTCTTTTGAAAAGATCTTGAGAGTCTATTTTGATATGAAAGCACATGATCGGCTGCAGCTAGGCGCATTCGTCTAAGAGTTCTAGTTGTGTATAACGCCTCCCGATGTTCATCGGGATTAAGTTCCTTGTCTAACTGAATTCTCAGCGAAGGGATGAGGATTCATGTGGACATACCGCTTCCATTCCGTATGTAGTGAGAAAGGAGTTTGCCCCGTGGGCGTTCGTACGGAGGTGCGGTAGGCCCACAGAGCCTCAATTAGTTTTTCTGGCCAATCAGCGAATTTATTAGACTCACAAGTTTTCTTTAGAATTTTCAAAAGTGTTTTGTTTGTGGCTACGGCCTGGCGTTGCCTTGCGGATAATATGGAGACGAATGATGCAAGGAAATATTGAATCTCTTACATAGGTCTTGAAGCTCTTGGGATATGAACTGTGGTCCATTGTTGGTGACGAGGCTGCCTGGTACTCCAAACCGCGCAATGATGTTCTTCATGATGAATCTACACACGGTCGAACCTTTGATTTCTGCAAATGCTTCTGCTTCGACCCACTTGGTGAAATACTCAGTAGCAGTGAGGATGACGGATTTTTGTTTTATCTGAGCATTAGGATCACCAAGGGCCCGATGATATCAAAGGCCCACACGGAGAAAGGCCAAGGAGAGGATAGCGGATGCAAAGAGGAAGACGGAGCATGGATTTTATCGGCATGGATTTGGCATTTGACACACCTACGATGTAGGCGGCACAGTCCTCTTCTAAGGTTGGCCAGTAGTAGCCCTGCCTAAGGATCTTCTTAGCTAACATCTGACCATTCACATGTCCTCCGCATTCACCGGAGTGGGATCCTTCCACTATTTCCAAGCCTCTTCATCTGTCATACATCTAAGGGGCATTCCATTTAGAGCGCGTCTGTAAAGAACTTCACCAATGAGGTATACTTTAATGCTGCTCTACAGATAGGTCGCCTATCTTCTGCTTCAGCTTCTTCTGGGAGGGTACCGTCTCTGCAAAATTGTTCGATCTCATGGTACCACGGCCTCTCTTCTTCCATCAATTCTCCAAATTCACAAGCAATACTCCTTCGCTTCTTTCTTCTCTGCCTTCAGAACTAGAGAGCTCCTAAGGTTTGAGACCAAGGATCCTGAGTTGAGAGAGCTTCTAACCTCTGAACAGTGATAGTTTCAGCACTACGGCTGAGAGGGAAGGAGAGAGACAAAGCTAACGATGCCAGAGCATCGGCCAGAATATTCTGAGAGCGAGGAGTATGGATGTAGATGAGTTGACGGAATTGCTTGGCTAGGAGCGTGACCAGATCTTGATAAGGCTTGAGCTTGGGGTCACGGGTGCGATAAGTAGAAAGGACTTGCCGAAGAACGAGCTGAGAATCTCCTATGATCTTGAGGTAACGCGCGCCTAGGAGGTAGGCAAGCTTAAGACCAGCTAGGAGAGCCTCATACTCGGAGATATTATTGGTGGCTAGAACTGGAGTTGATAACCCAAAGGAATGGTGATCCCTTCTGGGGTGAGCAAGACAGCACCTATGCCCCGTCCCCTAGAATTGAGAGCTCCATCGAAGCGGAGTGACCAGGGGATCATGAGAGACAAGTGATAGGTTTTCATCGGGGAATTTCTCTTGAACCGTATCACTATGAGGAAGAGGGAGGTGAGCAAGGTGCTCAGCAATGACATACCCTTTTATGTCTTTCTGAACAATAAAGGAGATATCAAACTGAGAGAGGAAACTTTGCCAGCGTGCCAATCTGTCGGCGAGGACTTGCTTTTCCAGGAGATACCTAATAGGGTCCATTCTAGAAATCAAACTCACCTTATGAGCTAGGAAGTAGTGCTTCAATTTCTGCACCACCCAGACTAGCGCTGCACAGGTTTTCTCCATTGTGGTGAGTTTGAGCTCGGCGGATTGAAGAGCCTAGATAGGTAGTAGACTGCCCTTTCTTTGCCGGACTCGTCATGCTGAGCTGGGACAGCTCCTAGGGAGTCCTCAATTATCGACAGATATAGGATTAAGGGTTTCCCAGGGATAGGTGCCTGGAGTACGGGCGGATTCATAAGATAACTTTTGAGTTCATCGAAGGCCTCTTGGCACTTATTGTTCCATTCAAAATTGACTCCTCCCCTCAACAGTTCGTAGAAAGGACGGCATCTTTGGGAGTGCTGAGATATGAATCTCCTTATGAACTGCAGCCGACCAATCAAACCTCGAAGCTCTGATATGTTTCTTGGGCGGAGGCATCTCATTGATTGCCTTGGCCTTGTGTGGGTCTATTTGAATCCCCCGTTTACTAACTATGAAGCCTAGCAATTTTCCTGAGGAAACTCCAAACACGCACTTCTTTGGATTCATCTCAATTGATATTCTATGCACGACGGAAACACTTTGGCAAGTACGGAGGAATTCTCTCTTCTGGTTCGCGACTTCACCATGATATCATCCACGTAAACCTCAACATCAAGATGTATCATGTCGTGGAAGATAGCCAACATTGCTCTTTGATAAGTGGCGCAGCATTCTTCAGTCCAAACGGCATGACCACATAGCAATATGTTCCCCATGGGGTGGTGAAGGAGGTCTTCTCTTGATCCTCCGGGCTAGACGAATTTGATTCTATCCTGAATACCCATCCATGAATGATAGAGTTTCGAATCCTGCTGTATTATCGATCAAGACATCCAAATGAGGTAACGGGAAATCGTCCTTTGGACATGCCTTATTCAAGTCCCGGAAGTCTATGCAGATACGCACTCTTCCGTCCTTCTTCATCACCGGACAATGTTCGCCACCCACAAGGATAGAGGACTACACGGATGAACTTGGCTTTGTGTAGCTTATCAATCTCCTCTTTCATATTCAAAGCAATATGGGGGAGGAATCTCCTTAGCTTTTGTTTGACGGCAACTGCCTCTGGCTTCAAGATCAACCTATGTTCTACCAGATTGGGGTCAATGCTGGGCATGTCATCGTAGGACCAGGCAAATGAATCCTTGAACTCCCTCAACATCTCTATGAGTACTTCTTCTTCTTCAGGAGGGAGACCGGAAGATATGGTTAAGAGCTTGGGGTCCTCTTCTGTTCCCACGTTTACCTCTTTAGTACATTCATCGACTGCTGAGGTAGGTTCATCGAATCTCCTCATACCACTAGCATACGCCTCAGCAACATCCTCTATCTCACCATCGCTCTCATCTAATGGGTCTTCTTCGGCTACAATTTCATATATCCCAAAGCCATCGTTAGCCCTTCCTCTATAGGTATCTCCTCTAAGTTCAGAACCACTGACGAACTCTTCGATGGCTAGAAGAGCGCCACACCTTTGAACTAAGTCTAAGAGATATCTACGGGGTATGCCACTACCCTTCTTTTTCCTAGACGGAGACGGGGACTTACTAAAACCTACCCCTGAATTTAAGCTAGATTTGATATTTATAGGAGGCTCTAGAGAAGTGTCCAGAGGTTTTATTGGAATGGAAAACAAAGGGTGCGGCAGGGCCGCGAAGGTCCTCTGATGGGACTGGAGGAGGAAGTGGGCCACCCGAGCTCAGGGTGCTAGCAACAACATCGGGGTGTAGGGAGCAGCAGGCCCCTCACCCGAATTGCCCGAAATGGCCTTGTCTGGCCACCGAGTGAAGGCGCGAATTGAGTGAAAGAAGGACGACAATCGCCGCTGGGGAGCAGATGTGACGGGGATCGCCGTCGAGAGCAAGAGAAAGCAGGGAGGTGATGGGGATCGCCGTCGGGAGCAGAGCAGGAGGGAGGTGACGGGGATCGCCGTCGGAGCAGGAGAAGGAGGGAAGTGACGGGGATCGCCGTCGGGAGCAAAGAAGGAGGGAAGTGACGGGATCGCCGTCAGGAGCAGGAGAAGGAGGGAAGTGACGGGGATCGCCGTCGGGAGCAGGAGCAGAAGGGAGGTGACAGGGATGCCGTCGGGAGCAGGAGGACACACATTTTTTTAATTTTTTTGAATTTTTAAATTTCTATTTTTTTTTTTCTTGAATAAAAGGAATTACATTAGATTAAATGGCTTCGGGAAAAAGACAGGATCGAACCATTAAAGAAAATGACGAAGAGGGGTGAAGGGTGACTGAACATTTCCACAGTATCGGGAGAGATTTGAAATAATGAAGGGGAGAGGCAGTAGAATGAAATCAAGATTGAAATTAAGCATGCATGAAATAAGATGGATGGGAGACCGGCAGAACCCTGGCCAGAACTCCTGTATGAAAAGGGGGGAATGATTTGACTGCTTTTCCTCACCAAATCCAAGCAACTGTCACCTGGTGGTGGTTGCTGATGCTGATAATGCTGATACTTGTGGCACATCTTCTTCACTGAACAGACGATTTACTGAAGAAATGTGGTCTTCTAATTCTGGCTCTTCTGCCCAGCTTCTAATTCTTCAAACAACAGACTGACTGATGAGACGACACATCTTGATTCGGGTCCTCAGTATCCTCCTCAGCTCTCTTCTTCTTGTTGGGTCGCTGCTCCTCTAAAGCTTGATAAGCTGATCTTGGTGCTTCCATGGTGGTATTATATCGGGATGGATGGGCCCTCTGATAAAGTGCTCATATAAGGACCATGTGAGTGGTCCCTGGTCCGATTGTGGAGGAGATGAGAAAGTGGACCATTCTGAATATCCAAGGCCACGCTTTGTGAATTTCTTAGTGCTGGTCACAGTCTTGGTTCGCCCTTGGAGATGAGCACCTAGACCTTTCCCTGACTGATAACCCAGTCTGAACATGATATCCCACCCCTTCGTGTTCGTGCTCACATCTTTCCTGACTGCCACTACAGGGGGAGAACCAATTGGGCGGTTAGAAGAGAATGTATAGGCCCAAGCATAATTGACATCAAGCACAGATAACAGGCTTATTGGATGGCCATACTGACGAAATACTCTCTCAACGGCCTCCACTGTATGTGTCGTTGCTACACTTTTCACCTTGACAATCCGCCCCTGGAAGGGGAATTTCAGACATTGGTGTGCTGTAGATGGCACTGCCCCTAACGATTCAATCCATGGGCGCCCTAAGATGGCCTTGTAGGTATGATCAAAGTTCAATACATAGAATTCCACAGACATTACGAGGGGACCCAACCCTGCTTATAAAGTGATGACTCCATGGCAGGCACGTCGCGAATTGTCATACGCAGCGATGGTGGTAGGCGTGGGCTGCAGTTGACGTTCTGATATGTTGCATGCTCTAAGGGTGCTTAAAGGACAAACATTAATAGAAGCTCCTGTGTCCACTAGAGCTGCATCGATGGCCACTTTGTTTATGGTGAGTGTCACACATAAGGGCATTTTTCTGGCTTCCGGGGCAGCCAACTCACCGTCAGAAAAGGTAATGGTGGTCCTCTGTTCACAATCGAGAGCACTGAAGGTAGGTTGTCTGGATTCATGTCATCGCTGACCATGACTCTTTGCAAAAGGCCCTTAGGGCGTCCTGATGAGTCTGCGACCCCTTAATGAGCTCTAATATGGAAATCTTGGCGGGGGTCTAATCCAGGTGCTTCAGGATGTCATATTGGGTCCCTGGGACCGGATCAATCTCTTCTATGTCTTGTTGCTTCTGATTGCTGGTTTGTTGCCTTGGTTGACCTGGCATAGGCACGGATGCGTTAGGGTACATCCGATGGAACATTCACCCACTCCGGAGGGCAAGATTATGGTGGAGTGGAGGGGTAGGGATGTCAAAGATAGAAGGGCTGGCTAGTAAGGGTGCCGGTGTGGTGGAGGAAGCGATGTTGTTGGGTGGAGGGATAATGGGTGACGTGATGGGGAATAGGATGTGAGGTGATGGTGGCAATGTGGGGTGTGAAGGAGGGAGGCATGGTGGATGTGGGTACGGGGGTAGTGGGTGTAATGTGGGAGATGACCATAAGCTGGCCTACCTCATGTTCGTCATCGAAGCCATTGGGCTTCTGGTGGTGGATGGTGGATGACGGGGTAACGTGTGCGGGTGGAGGAGGTGGCGGAGCCGGTTGGGGGTTTGGAGCAGGTGATGTTGTGGCATGGGGTTACGGATTATGCCCAAGTCATTCGCTGGCTGTTGCGGCTGCTATGTTGCTGTTGTTGATGATATTGCTGCTGGAAGGGCTGGTACTGTTGTTGTTGTTGCTGTTGTTGTTGTTGTTTGCGGCTGCTGTCGCCTTTGTTGTTGTTGTTATTGCCTCTGACCCTGTTGTCCCTCAGAGTTTGGATTAATCTTTTCATCTCTGCCCAATCAATCTGGTTCTGCTCATGGAGATCATATATCATGTCCCAGAATTGAAACATCGAACACATTGTGGCCCGGATGACGTGATAGACGCAGTACATTGTTTGATCGGCCGCCATATTCCAATTTGCCTTCTCAGGAGGGAGTCTTAGGACATTCAGGGACATGAGAGCTGCAAAGACATCAGCTAGAGACTCGGACAATGGAGGGTATTGGGCTCTCTTGGGTCCATTGGGCTTCCTGGGGGCGTAGCCATTTTGAGGTGGAGGGACCTGGGAGTATTGGCGCTGATCTTGGGGAGGATTTTGTCCTTGGGGAGGTGGCTATCTATTGTTGTTGTTGTTCCATGGCTGTTGGGCTTGTTGGGTATAGGGGGACCTACCTACTGGGCCTTGGGGGTTGCTAACTGCACTCACTTGGTCATTGGTTTGGATCCCCTCGGTGACTGGGCCTTGCAGCTTCTTGGCATAACGGCTTTAGGGGCCTCAAACATGGAATGTATAGGCGAGTCCTTAAGTTGGGTCTGGATGAAACGGGCTCGGCTATATAGCTGGTGCATGGTAGTAATGTCGTTCATGGCTAGGATGGCTCGGTAGGTAGGGTTGCATTGGAGATCAACAACATCACTTTTTCCTCCTCAGGCATCGGGCAACGGACCTTGGCGGCCAGTGAACGCCACCGATCCGCATAAGTGGAGAACTCCTCTTCGGGCTTCATTTTCTCAGCTACTAGATCCACAAAAGAATATTCGGGCCCAACCCGATCTTGGAATTGCTGCGGGAACCTTTCTTGGACAATCCTAAATCCTCTGCTTCCTTGGGGGTAGGGAATAGAACCATTCTAAAGCTGGACCATCCAGAGACTTCCTGAACAGTATGCCATGAGATGGCGGTCATACTTGTGGGTGCTGATTCATAGACGAAATCCTTCAGATGAACATAAGGGTCCCCTACCCCAGAATATCGCTGATACACAGGGAGCTCTGACTGGGGTGGTACCCGGAGGTACTGGAGGATGGGAGGGCAATGTCAGCTACCTTTCGTGGATCGATTTGTCTCCGGAGGTCATGAAGCTCCTTCTTCATGCTTGTCCACTCCGCAAAGAAGTCGGAGGGAGATTGGACTTGATGTGCAGAAACCAGGGAGCGAGACTGCTCGAATGAGTGTGACCTTTCGCGAGGGAGGAGAGTTGGTTCGGCGGTATAGTATGTGGTTGGAGGGATCACGACCGAACATCTCGTGGGGGAAGGTAGCTTGGTTCTGAAAAATGGATAGTTCGAGGGCGGAGGGGTGTAGGATCCACCCAGACGGAGGAAAGTGGGGTGCTGAAGCGACGTGGGCGGAGGAATCCGCCGGTCGGACTGGGCTTCGACCCCTGGGAGATAAAGGTTGTTTCCCCTTGGCAGTAGCTATGAACTCTCAGACTTGGTCCGGAGTAAGGTGGGAAGAATCTGACTGAACTGTGAATGGGGGTCGTTACCCCCGGGAGGAGAAGCAGGACGGGATCGAATCCCGGTGACGGGTGGCTGAACATGCCCGAGAGTGTGGCCATAGAGGGTTGGGCCACTTCCTCAAGCAACCCGAGGGGAAGAGCATCGTCGGCAAGGACGCGGAATTGGTCCATGTCAAACAAGGATTATGATAAAGTACAAGGATCGGAGGGGACTGACTCGATCTCCCTAGGCAGCGACGCATGCACCTCCCCAACCAATTTGGGAAGGTGATACAGACACCCTGAACTCTATCACAACAAGAAAGACAGAGATGAGGAGGGGTGGATCAAACACTCAAGTTGTCATGCTTAAAGCGCAAATTTCTTAAGGTTTGAACTTGACCTTTTTTTAAATGAATTGATTAAAGAGATGTCACTCGGTCAAGCGGTCCCTAATAGGAATGGACTCAAGTGCTCCGGTACGGCTAAGGGTGGTGCACGCTCACACACGAGGATGGCTCAAACTAAAGGGTGCGACGGATACAACCGGCCCGGTGAACCGCAACGTGCGTACGGCCGTGAGGACTTACGGAGGTCCTCGGAAGGTGGGTCCGAGTCAACCTACGAGTGCTCGTAGGTGAGAGGACACACTCAACCAGGGGGAACCTTATCAAATGGTAATGAGCGGCGTATGCAAGGGACTAAGAAGCCCAAAATGTATGCAAGAATGAAGATAGAGAGCAAACAGGGTGACGAAACAAGTCCTCGGCAGAGTCACGACGGCCGGGTACACCGCGACCCTATTGCGACAGCGCGGGCTGCCGCGATAATGACAGAGACCCGAAAACACAGTGAGTCACCAGCCCAACTCAAACAGACTATCCTACCAAAATAAGAACACCAAGAGACACTAAATCGGTACAACATGAGTCAGGAAGCACACAGAAAACCGATACATGGATAAAAAATATACATACAAAGCAAACCTGATAATGCGACGTGTGGCCAAGCCGCGACTAGTTCACGTCCTCTCTCCTGTCGCGATAGGAACAGAAAACTTACAAGTGAAGATAAACGGAAAATCCGAACCTTGGCAGGCTTCTAACAGACAGAAACGCGAGAGCACATGATCTAGGCAACGAAACAAGGATATGTGATCTCATGGGCATTGAATAGAGAGGACATGGGGAATAACAAGCGCTGACCTAAGAACGCGTCTCCCCGTTGCGATGCGAACATGTCGCGTCACCGCGATCGGTCGCGATACTAACAGAGCAGGAAAGTATACAGGAAACAAAGAACCAAAGCTAACAGGGCATTAAAGTGACAAACAAAAGGAGAACATGGCAAGCAAACAGTCAAAATCTACGAGGGTGGCAGTGAAGGTCCCACCGTGATCGCCATAAAGTGTAATCACAGGGATTGGACTCCCCTCGACACAGGCATGGATACTAAAACTAGTAGCATGAAAACATGGATGTGATCGCCACCTAGCAAGTCGCCTAAGAATAAAATGAGATAGTGGCTGACTTAAACTAGGAAAAGGAAAGAGAACAAAAAGGACCTGGTGTCGCAGTCGCCATGGGCGCCGCGATAGACTGATGTCGCGTCAGTACACACTAACGCGTCTCTGGTCGCGTCACCTTCCTCCATCGCGTTCTCTGAATGCGGGAGATATTGGGTATAGACCTTCTTCTCGTCCTCCAGCCGGCTAGAGAACCAGAGCTCCTCATGGATTTCACTTGTTTGCCTGCCACCCAAAGAAAATCACAAAGAAAACACCCTATTAGAATATGTTAAGCATAGTATCTATTCTAAAGGTGAAAGAAAGTGGAGAATCATGGTGGGAACGCACCTGGGGGTGGTTTTAAACCCCTATGGGTGTAGGAAAACATGGTGGGGATAGTGAATGTGCTCTATCTAAAAATAACAAAAAAAATGCATGTAGGAATAGGAGAAATAGAGGAAGAAGAAAATGAGCCCCATTGGGGCGACTCCCTGGCGTGGGTATAGCTCCAAGGATGTGCAAATGCTCCAGGAGATCGTCGGGGTCACCCTCTTCACGTTCCGTGCTCCATTGATGGTGAAAAGAGTAGCTTTGTGGAGTGGAATGTGAAGGAAAAATAGCAAAATGAGTGGCTGCGGTGCTAAGTATGGGTGAGAGGAAATTTTGGCAGCCCTTCGAGGTGGTAATGAGGCTCTCCTCGTCCTTGAGGAGGGGCCTTGCTTATAAAGAGCTTGGGATCAGAAAAGTGACATTATCTCCTTAAAATGATTTAAAAATCAAAATGGGAGATAAAGCTCTATTAAAATCGGATGGAGAGTCCTTAGCAACCTTAGGAGAGTCCTTAGGGCTAGAATCCCGCCCCAAGGGCAGGGATAATCCCTAGGATTAAGTCAAGTTCATAGGAGGATAAATAGGGGGTAGTTATGAAGGCCAGAGGATTTGGTCGTTGTCGCGACGTATCGTAGGGTCGCGACTAGAAACGCGACGGTGCGGAGGGACGCGACAGCATTGTCCATGTGCATGGATAATGCATGGGCTGTCACGGCTGCCAGAACTGTCGCGACTAGAGACGCGGCGCCACGAGGCGTCGCGACAATAAATCCGAATTATTTTAGAATTATCAACCAACCACATGATAAGATAAGAGTTATTATGCTCCAAGGACTCTCTCAAGTGATAAATTGCGGGATTTCAAGGCATTTTAATGGTTTAATGGGCTCAAAACAAGGCAAATGATGGGCTCAAGGTGAGTGACCAATTAGGGGCCTACTAAGATAACAAGAAATGTGCTCAACCCATTAGCCAGAATCGGGTGTCTACACCAACCAGGTTAACGGCACCATAGGTGGCTGTTGACCCTGGATCTAAATGGCAGCAAAGGTTGCCATCTAGATCTTGTCTGTGTAAACACAGACTGAACGGAGAAAAACTGATGAAAAGAGTGTTCCAGGACATGAATAAAATCCGAAAAATGCCTTGGACCTACTAGACGCATGTATGGACAATGGTTAAGGGTTACATGCCTTTGTAAAAATCTACAGACAGAAATACGGGTCGAAGAAGCTCTCCTCGGCCAGTGCCAAGAAGCCTCTGAAACCTCTCAGATCCGGGTCTGTGATGATCCTTGCTGCACACCGAAGTCGGGGAAATTTTCCTAGATGATCAGAGAGTCCTCTACTCATTGTAGTTCGCCGGAAGGCGCACCAGGTTGCAAGATCCAAGACCTCCAAGTTCAGAGTTCGCAATAGAAAACTAGGGTTTTTGACAAAATGCCAAAAGGGTCTATTCGGCTAGAAATTAGGTGTTTATAGAGTCAAGGCTTGGGGACACGATTTGGTAGGGTTTCTAGCCGTTGGGAGTCAGTTTCCAAAACAGAAGCCGAAGATTTCGCGGGCATTTCTGGATTATAAGCCGAAACAGATCTGGAATATATACGTCAACATCACTAGCCGCCTATCTGGGATTGTGTCCATCGATGTGGACGCTGGCTCCCTTTTAACCAACTCATGTTGACGCCAAATGGGTTTTCGGCCAGAACACAGAATTTCAGTAATTCTGCTTACACTAGGTTTATACATGTAATGTACATAACTTAATTATTAAAGAAAACATCATGTATATAATATATATATACACACATGTATAGATATAATACTTATACATATATACACACATGCACTCAATTATATACATAAGGTATATACACATCACATGATAAAATCTAACTAAAATAGGCCAAAAATCACACACGAAGGAATTTCTCAGGAAAGTGAGAAAACAGGTGAAATGCCCCTAGACCAGGCTTATGGAAAACGCTTGATCTGAGGCAGTGACTGAGAGAGAAAGATCTACAATAATAAATCTCTCAGATCACAAGGACTCTCTAAAACGAACAACAATGAGGCATAGCAAGAGCTACAAGGTTGGAGTGGAAAGTAAGAAGCTCTTTTATCTAAGACTCAATCACTTCCAGATTTTTCGTTGGGATTTTGAATCCTTCAAAGTTTATTTCCAAGACTTCACAGTCTTGTATATATATATCTTCTCTTGCTGAATTAGTCATTTAGATGATCGTTGTCTCTAGGCTTTAGTGAACGTTAGACTGCATGGTTCTCCTTATTCTTCAACAGGTATGTTGCAGTCAACAGTCCTTTACGTTCCATGCACACAAGGAGAAGATCCTTCTTGATATCCTTCAGCTTCCACTTTGTCCAACGTTGTATGGGGTTGTGTTGTCAGAGACCTACACACAATAAATGCTAAATCATAGTCAGCTATGCTATCTCTTGTTGTCAGTCAATGTTTGAATCCATGTAGTAATACATTTCACAAAAATTGAAATGGCATTCTACTGTATAAAATGTGTTTCATATAGAAGCATGATAATAGAGGATATCCTGATATGCATCGTGCAGAGAAATGTACAGTCACATTAAATGCATGGATATTAGAGAAACACGCGGGAAGAATTTGACATACTCAATATTTGAAAATATATTTGAATATAAAGTCGTTGTAATCCATGAAATCGTTATGAGTATGACTTATGAAATCATTGTGTGAATAAGTCGTTGTTTATGTAAATCGTTATTCATCCATAAAAAAATCGATGTGAACACAAGTCGTTATACAATCATAACCAAATCGTTGTAGAGACAAATCGTTATAAGAGTATAAGCAAGTCGTTGTGAGCAAATCATTGTTTCACACGTAAGCAAATCGTTGCAGGTATCGAATCGTTGTTTTACTTATTGAATCGATGCAGTGATCAAATCGTTGTATGCTTTATCGAATCGTTGCACTGACCAAGTCGTTGTGTAACTTATCGAATCGTTACGGCGACCAAGTCGTTATGTAACTTATCGAATCGTTGTGGTGACCAAGTTGATGTAAAACTTATCAAATCGTTACAGTGACAAAATCGTTATGTAACTTACCAAATCGATGTGAAAGCAAATCGTTATTCTCACTTATCGAATCGTTGTGAGAGAAAATCATTGTTCTCACTTAACAAATCATTGTGAGAGCAAATCATTGTTCTCACTTAACAAATCGACGCGGCGATCAATCGTTCTACTCACTTAGCGAATCATTGTGAGATCGAAATCGTTATGCTCACTTGGCGAATCATTGTGAGATCGAATGCTCACTTAGCGAATCATTGTGAGATCGAATGCTCACTTACCGAATCGTTGTGAGATCGAAATCGATGAAACACTTATGAAATCGTTATAAAATCGAAAACAATATGATACTTTATTAAATCCTTGTGAAAATGAAATCGATAGAAGTGGAAATCGTTATGACACATAGGAAGTCGATGTGTACTTAGAGAAATTTCCTGCTCTGTACTTTAAATGCTACAGTGTAAGAAATACTTACATATTTTCTTGATTTCGCCTGATTTACCTCATGTGCCTAAGCTTCATGAAAACTTGTTAGATGACACTTTATTGAAGTTTTGTGAATCACCAAAATAGATAAATAATTAATGAAATTATATGGGGATAAACTGATCATCATATATGAGTTAATTTTATTGCATGTAATGTGTATATAGGTGCATGTTGAATCTAATTATGGAGGTACATATTGTATTTACTTATTTCATGTACAATATATGTAACTATATTGTGTAGATGTGTATATATATATATATATATATATATATGTCAATTCAAGTGTGCGTGTGCAAATTTATTATTGTCGTATAGATTATTCTTATTTAACTTATTGAATATTGCATCTTAATAATACCGTGCGTATACTATCTAACTATTGGAGTGCATATTATACTATTTATCCCATGGATATTGTGTGTAAATATACGTTGTACATATGTATATATGTATGTTATCTTGTGCATGTGATATCTAAATAATTCTATACCCTTAAGTTGTCTATAGTATATATGGTACTTAAATAATATTGAGCATATGATAGGTAAGTATTGTTATATACCTTATAATTGCATGTGAGTTATTTTTCGTACATGTATATCTTTAAGTGTGCATGCATTATCTTACTATCGATGCACATGTTATATTTAATCAATCCATGCATATTGTATGTAACTATGATGTGCATATGTATACATGCATATGTTAATCTTGTTCAATTGATATTTATCTATTTCTAGGCATGATCAATTGTTATGATGTGTATGATGCTTAAATAAGAATGTGCATAGTGCATGTATCTAAATGGTGTAAGCATGAATATATATATATATGTTTAACATTGTACATATGATATCTACCTATTTCAGTTCCCATTAAACTGGTTATGATGCAATTGTGTGTTTGTTTTGATGTTTGTCCCAATTCTAGCCGAAATACCCATTGGCAGCAAGACACTGTGCCACTGACTGCCAGGCCATGGTTGGCGTCCAGATCGATGGACGCCAACCCCTGTGTGGGCGACACCCTGGGTGGACGCCAACCACCTGTTGGCGACACTAGATGTGGACGCCAAGTTCACTGCTTGCTGACGGTTTCTGATTTGGTAACGCTAGCGTGAGGTCCGATTCCAGTTTAGGAAAGCCATGTGTAACCGTAGGAGACCTACCCTAAAGCGTACCCAACCTACCCAGCCCTATAAAAACACCCTATTCCGGCCGGATTAAGTCTTTTGGCCTTTCTGAAACCCTAGATTTCCCTATGAGAAAACCCGGTCTTTGGAGGGCTAGATCTGTTGACTGGAGGAGTTCTCTGGAGTTCTGCATCAACTGGAGGATACACAATACTTCGAGGAATTATCCTGACTCCTGTGAGCGGTCTTCATCAACAGAAAGACCTAATCTCAGCGGGTTTTGGACTCTTTTTGGCTTGGCCGAGGAGGGCATCTTCGACCTCTAAATCTCGTTTAGTAATTTTTTAGAGGAAAGTAACCCATGATATCAACCCTACACATGTCCCCTTAGGTCCTAGCATTTTTCCAGATTTTTCCTCGTGTCTTGAAACCTTCAAATTCCCCTTGTTTTGGTGTGCTGTCTGCATGGACTGCTGAGAGGAGGTTGGCGGCCACATCCTGTGCCGCCAAGTTCCTGTGTTGGCGACACCATATTTTGTCGTTTACAATTGGCAACCACACCCTGTGTAGTCAAGTTCTTCAGAGTTTTAAAAGTGCACTGTTTGATCTTTAAACTATATTATTTGGACTTCTGGGTGAATATGCATGCTGTAAAAATTGTCTTTGGTCAAGGTTAGTCAATTGGTCGTATCATGAGGTTGTAGTGAATTTCAATGATTTGTGTTAATTATTAAAATTCTGGAAATTTAACTATGAGCATAATATGACCTTATTTAATCTGTGTAAATAGATATGTTGTGAGTTATGGTTTTATAATTTTTTTGTAATCATGTAATGACTGTTTTTAAGTATTAGCACTGTTAGGTTGACTGTTATACTAAAATTCTTTCTTAAAGGAAATGAGTGATGATTACACCTGTAAATTGTTTTAAATGTTATAATTATTTTACAACCCCGAAACATCTGAAAAATTGAACATGTGATATGTTTACTAGTTATAACCTGTGATAAAAAATTGGATCTATTTTGATGACAACAAGTGTACTTATTTGTTAAACCATGTAAATTAGTCATATTGAGCATGTTAAATGTAATCTTGTGTGATTCAGTAATTAACAACATGTCTAGGACTGCAATATGAATTATTTTAATACTGTGAATAGTAGTATCATGTTAGGTCAAGTGAAACCTGTGTAATTGTTAAATAGTGCATGTAAAGTGATTAAATAGTATATGTGAAATATGTGAATAATGTGATAAAGTGAATATATAAAATTTGGGCTGAGATTGGCACTGCTACCAAAAAGGTCTGAGAGTTGTACCATAGAAAAGTCCCTATGGAAGGCTCAACGTTGTGAAAAATATATCCTAAAGGCATTAGGATGAAAACCTAGAGGTGGACAAGTACCACTGGATACGGTGGAGAGGGCTTCTCCCGGTCTGCGCAGTTACCAAAATTTGCCACTACATTACCCATGTGGCAGGTATGAGTCATGTGATGTGATGTCCTATGTGATGAGCTATGTGCTAAGAGATATGTGCTATGTGAAATGGGTGTGTGCGTCCTCTAGTCGGTAGTTAGGACTATGTGTCACAGCAACTTAAGTGATTAATGTGAATAAAGTGTAAAGTGTAATATGTGAATGTGGCACGTGGTAAGTGCAAGTGAAGTGATATGTGATAAGTGAAAGTGCAAGAGTAAATGATATGAAAAATGTGTGAATTGATGTATAAGGGAGAGTAATGTTAATGAGAGTATGATTGCATGTGGAAATCAATGTAATAATACATTTATTCATATCATCCATGTGTTAATATCTTAAATGTAATACTATGTCAATTAGTTTACTTACTTCCATGTAATAGTATATGTGAATATGCATATGTAAACATGTGAATTATGCAACGTAGAATATAAGCATGTGGAATTGTTAAATGAATAAGATAACATGTGAATAAATATAATTCCATGTAATTGAGTTTATTTCATGTCAAAACAGCAAATAAAAGTGATTAAGATGGTGTTAAATGCATGAAAGAATGACTATGTTTCATGATTAAGCATGTTATTCAATTAGTACATAGTTCCATGCTTAAATTGCTTATAATTGCCAACCGATTTGAATATGTTTTGAACCTTCAACTCATGTTTAATAAAAAGTGATATCATGTGTAATTATGATTTAATTGTATTAAGACAGCAAATGAAATGTGTAATTGAATGTGTAAAGTGCATGTGAACATGAATAGATATCATGCTAGGTTGCTCTTTACTTTGTGCTTAAATCTATGCTTTAGTTGGTAAAGTTGTACCATAATAGGGATAAGATTTGGATTGTTAAATCATATTACATGTTAAATGTAGTAACATGTATAGGTATTTGGTTATTTTAAGATATGATTGATGCAAGTTATGAGTTGAATCATAAATTAAATTAAGCATCATGTATAGGAAGCATGCGTAGATATGTGTTAGTATATCCATGTGTTAGTATAGTTTTGGCTTAATGGAATATCATGTTGGTATCCATGATTTAAAATAAGTATGTGTTAGTCTAAAGCATGTTTAGGTGATTTATGCATATGTTGATAGTTTAAAACATGTACCATGTAAATTGTTATAGCTTAAATAATAACATATATATTCTTTATTGTTTGATAGCTTGGCATGCATGTGATAAGTGTAAGTTGAGTATTTGGATTGCTTGCTGGGTCTTTTAGACTCATACTTGCTTCGGCGTACAGGTGAGACAGGTGTACCCGTACCTGGAGAGGGTGCAGTGAGGAGCGGCATCAAGAGTGAGGAGGAGTAGTGCGTGGAGACGTTTATTTCTTGCTTTACTTTTCATAGTATGAATAATTGTTAATTCTTACGGACAATGTCAGAATGTACTTTCATTTAGAATGTAATAATATGGACTTCGTTATTTCCATTTACTATATAGATTGTGGAATGAGGATGATGATGATGGAATAAGATGAGTAGTTCTTCCTTTTATTTCCGTTGTACTTATTGTTATTCACGTACATCCCAGCCTACTGTTTAGTGTTGGGTTATTATCCAACTGTAATGACGCCCTTTGTACCGATGAGGATTGTATAATCGTACCAGTATAAAGTGGGTCATTACAGAGATGGTATCAAAGCCCAAGTTGAGATTGTACATGGATAAACCATCATCTTCGCAATATTGCAAAGTCATTATAGAAAATTATCCATAAATGTAGAATTTACTAATAATGAATGAAAGAATGCTAAGGAAAATAGTTAGGATTTAGTAACTTAGATTCTAACTAGATTAATTATTTTGCAGGCTATGGCTGGACGTGGTAGACGTAGTGCTCAGTCTAGGAGGTATGAGCAGAGTCGCAAGGTAAAAAAGTTCATGAAGGGGCTCAAACCATCATTGAAAGCTAGGCTTTTAGAGTATGACCCCCGTACTTTAGAAGAGGTTCTCGGCTTGGCAAGTAGGCAAGAGAGTAGAGTGGAATCATACCAGGAAGAGAAGGAAGCTCAAAAGAAGGAAGTACCTGAACCATTCCAGTGGCAAAATAGGAAGATGAAGAAACTTAAGGAAGGTCAGCAATCAGCTATGGTACCAGGTAGTGAGAAGCCCGAGTGCATAAACTGCTGGAAGCATCATGGCAGAAATGTGTGCTGGTTAAAGGAAGGAACATGTCTTAAATGCGGCAGCAAGGACCATCAAATTAGAAAATGCCTAGGCCTAATGAAGCTCGTTCCGCGAGGTGCTCTAGCAACTGCAAAACCACAAGCATTAGCCAAGGAGAATTTGTTGATTAGAGATGACATCGACGATGTCACCAGAGGTACTTGATTCGATCTTCGAGGACGAAGATCTTTTTCAAGGGGGGGAGAGTGTGATACCCTGAAATTTCATTCATTTTATATTATGCATGTGTTATTTACTTGTTTATGTATTAAAATGTGCATATTTCAATTTCTAAATTTCTCATGTGCATATGTAAGTATACATAAACATTATTTTCTGTGAATGTTAGTAATTAACTAATTTTGTACGTGTGGTACTTATTTAGAAACCATACATAGTATATTTAAGTAATGTTGTGCATACAAATATGTGAATTTTGCTATACATCTTATAGGTATATATGAGTTAATTTTATTGCATGTAATGTGTATATAGGTGCATGTTGAATCTAATTATGGAGGTACATATTGTATTTACTTATTTCATGTATAATATATGTAACTATATTGTGTAGATGTGTATATATATATATATATAATATTCAATTCAAGTGTGCGTGTGCAAATTGATTATTGTCGTATAAATTATTCTTATTTAACTTATTGAATATTGCATTTTAATAATACCTAGTGTATACTATTTAACTATTGAAGTGCATATTACACTATTTATCCCATGGATATTGTGTGTAAATATATGTTGTACATATGTATATATGTATGTTATCTTATGCATGTTATATCTAAATAATTCTATACCCATTAAGTTGTTATAGTATATATGGTACTTAAATAATAATGAGCATATGATAGGTAAGTATTGTTATATACCTTATAATTGCATGTGAGTTATTTTTCGAACATGTATATCTTTAAGTGTGTATGCATTATCTTACTATCGATGTACATCTTATATTTAATCATTCCATGCATATTGTATGTAATTATGATGTGTATGTGTATACAAGCATATGTTAATCTTGTTCAATTGATATTTATCTATTTCTAGGTATGATAAATTGTTATGATGTGTATGATGCTTAAATAATAATGTGCATAGTGCATGTAGCCAGGCCAAGGTTGGCGTCCAGATCGATGGACGCCAACCCCTGTGTGGGCGGCACCCTGGGTGGACGCCAACCACCTGTTGGCGACACTAGATGTGGACGCCAAGTTCACTGCTTGCTGACGGTTTCAGATTAGGTAACGCTCGCGTTTGGTTCGGTTCCACTTTAGGAAAGCCATGTGTAACCGTAGGAGACCTACCCTAAAGCATACCCAATCTGTCCAGCCCTATAAAAACACCCTATTCCGGCCGGATTAAGTCTTTTGGCCTTTCTGAAACCCTAGAGTTCCCTCTGAGAAAACCCGATCTTTGGAGGGCTAGATCCGTCGACTGGAGGAGTTCTCTGGAGTTCTGCATCGACTGGAGGATACACAATACTTCGAGGAATCATCCCCGATTCCTGTGAGCGGTCTTCATCAACAGAAGGATCTGATCTCAGTGGGTTTTGGACCTCTTATTGGCTTGGCCGAGGAGGGCATCTTCGACCTCTAAATCTCGTTTAGTAATTTTTTAGAGGCAAGTAACCCATGATATCAACCCTACACATGTCCCCTTAGGTCCTAACATTTTTCCAGATTTTTCCTCGTGTCATGAAACCTTCAAATTCCCCTTGTTTTGTGTGCCGTCTGCATGGACTGCTGAGAGGAGGTTGGCGGCCACATCCTGTGCCGCCAAGTTCCTATGTTGGCGACACCATATTGTGTCGTTTTAGCTGGCGACCACACCCTGTGTAGTCAAGTTCTTCAGAGTATTAAAAGTGCACTGTTAGATCTTTAAACTGTATTATTTGGACTTTTGGATGAATATGCATGTTGTAAAAATTGTCTATGGTCAAGGTCAGTCAATAGGTCATATCATGAGGTTGTACTGAATTTCCATGATTTGTGTTATTTTTAAAATTTTTGAAATTGAACTATGAGCATAATATGACCTTGTTTAACTTGTGTAAAAAGATCTGTTGTGAGTTATGGTTTCATAATTTTTCTGTAATCATGTAATGACTATTTTTAAGTATTAGCACTGTTAGGTTTGACTGTTATACTAAAATTCTTGCTTAAAGGAAATGAGTGATGATTACACCTGTAAATTGTTAAATGTTATAATTATTTTACAACCTCGAAACATTTGGAAAATTGAACATGTGATATGTTTACTAGTTATAACTTGTAATAAAAAATTGGATCTATTTTGATGACACAAGTGTACTTATTTGTTAAACCATGTAATTAGTCATATTAAGCATGTTAAATGTAATCTTGTATGATTCAGTAATTAACAGCATGTCTAGAACTATAATAAGAATTATTTTATTACTGTGAATAGTAGTATCATGTTAGGTCAAGTGAAACCTGTGTAATTGTTAAATAGTGCATGTAAAGTGATTAAATAGTATATGTGAAATATGTGAATAATGTGATAAAATGTGATAAAGTGAATATATAAAATTTGGAGTGAGATTGACACTGCTACCATAGAGGTCTGGGAGTTGTACCATAGAAAAGTTCCTATGGAAGGCTCAACGTTGTGAAAAATATATCCTAAGGGCATTAGGATGAAAATCTAGAGGTGGACAAGTACCAATGGATACAGTGGAGAGGGCTTCTCTCGGTCTGCACAGTTATTAAGATTCGCCACTACATTGCCCAGGTGGCGGGTATGTGACATGTGATGTGATGTGCTATGTGATGAGCTATGTGCTAAGAGATATGTGCTACGTGAAATGGGTGTGTGCGTCCTCTAGTCGGTAGTTAGGACTATGTGTCACGACAACTTAAGTGATTAAATGTGAATAAAGTGTAAAGTGTAATATGTGAATGTGGCACGTGGTAAGTGCAAGTGAAGTGATATGTGATAAGTGAAAGTGCAAGAGTAAATGATATGAAAAATGTGTGAATTGATGTATAAGGGAGTGTAAATGTTAATGAGAGTATGATTGCATGTGGAAATCAATAATAATACATTTATTAATATCATCCATGTGTTAATATCTTAAATGTAATACCATGTTTAATACCATGTCAATTAGTTTACTTACTTCCACGTAATAGTATATGTGAATATGCATATGTAAACATGTGAATTATGCAACGTAGAATATAAGCATGTGGAATTGTTAAATGAATAAGATAACATGTGAATAAATATAATTCCATGTAATTGAGTTTGTTTCATGTCAAAACAGCAAGTAAAAAGTGATTAAGATGGTGTTAAATGCATGAAAGAATGACTATGTTTCATGATTAAGCATGTTATTCAATTAGTACATAGTTCCATGCTTAAATTGCTTATAATTGCCAACCGATTTGAATATGTTTTGAACCTTCAACTCATGTTTAATAAAAAGTGATATCATGTGTAATTATGATTTAATTGTATTAAGACAGCAAATGAAATGTGTAATTGAATGTGTAAAGTGCATGTGAACATGAATAGATATCATGCTAGGTTGCTCTTTACTTTGTGCTTAAATCTATGATTTAGTTGGTAAAGTTGTACCATAATAGGGATAAGGTTTGGATTGTTAAATCATATTACATGTTAAATGTAGTAAGCATGTATAGGTATTTGGTTATTTTAAGATATGATTGATGCAAGTTATGAGTTGAATCATAAATTAAATTAAGCATCATGTATAGGAAGCATGCGTAGATATGTGTTAGTATATCCATGTGTTAGTATAGTTTTGGCTTAATGGAATATCATGTCGGTATCCATGATTTAAAAAAGTATGTGTTAGTCTAAAGCATGTTTAGGTGATTTATGCATGTGTTGATAGTTTAAAACATGTACCATGTAAATGTTATAGCTTAAATAATAACATATATATTCTTTATTGTTTGATAGCTTGGCATGTATGTGATAAGTGTAAGGTTGAGTCTTTGGATTGCTTGCTGGGTCTTTTAGACTCATACTTGCTTCGGCGTACAGGTGAGACAGGTGTACCCGTACCTGGAGAGGGTGCAGTGAGGAGCGGCATCAAGAGTGAGGAGTAGTAGTGCATGGAGAGTTTATTTCTTGCTTTACATTTCATAGTATGACTAATTGTTAATTCTTACGGACAATGTCAGAATGCACTTTCATTTAGAATGTAATAATGTGGACATTGTTATTTCCATTTACTATATAGACTGTGGAATGAGGATGATGATGATGGAATAAGATGAGTAGTTCTTCCTTTTATTTTCGTTGTACTTATTGTTATTCACGTACATCCCACCTACTGTTTAGTGTTGGGTTATTATCCTACTATAATGATGCCCTATGTACCGATGAGGATTGGTATAATGGTACCGGTATAAAGGGGTCGTTATAGAGATGGTATCAAAGCCCAAGGTTGAGATTGTACATGGATAAACCATCATCTTCACAATATTGCAAAGTCATTATAGAAAATTATCCATATATGTAGAGTTTACTAATAATGAATGAAAGAAAGCTAAGGAAAAAAGTTAGGATTTAGTAACTTAGATTCTAACTAGATTAATTATTTTGCATGCTATGGCTGGACGTGGTAGACTTAGTGCTCAGACTAGGAGGTATGAGCAGAGTCGCAAGGTAAAAAAGTTCATGAAGGGGCTCAAACCATCGTTGAAAGCTAGGCTTTTGGAGTATGACCCCCTTACTTTGGAAGAGGTTCTCGGCGTGTAAAGTGTAATATGTGAATGTGGCACGTGGTAAGTGCAAGTGAAGTGATATATGATAAGTGAAAGTGCAAGAGTAAATGATATGAAAAATGTGTGAATTGATGTATAAGGGAGTGTAAATGTTAATGAGAGTATGATTGCATGTGGAAATCAATGTAATAATACATTTATTAATATCATCCATGTGTTAATATCTTAAATGTAATACCATGTTTAATACCATGTCAATTAGTTTACTTACTTCCACGTAATAGTATATGTGAATATGCATATGTAAACATGTGAATTATGCAACGTAGAATATAAGCATGTGGAATTGTTAAATGAATAAGATAACATGTGAATAAATATAATTCCATGTAATTGAATTTGTTTCATGTCAAAACAGCAAGTAAAAAGTGATTAAGATGGTGTTAAATGCATGAAAGAATGACTATGTTTCATGATTAAGCATGTTATTCAATTAGTACATAGTTCCATGCTTAAATTGCTTATAATTGCCAACCGATTTGAATATGTTTTGAACCTTCAACTCATGTTTAATAAAAAGTGATATCATGTGTAATTATGATTAATTGTATTAAGACAGCAAATGAAATGTGTAATTGAATGTGTAAAGTGCATGTGAACATGAATAGATATCATGCTAGGTTGCTCTTTACTTTGTGCTTAAATCTATGCTTTAGTTGGTAAGTTGTACCATATAGGGATAAGGTTTGGATTGTTAAATCATATTACATGTTAAATGTAGTAAGCATGTATAGGTATTTGGTTATTTTAAGATATGATTGATGCAAGTTATGAGTTGAATCATAAATTAAATTAAGCATCATGTATAGGAAGCATGCGTAGATATGTGTTAGTATATCCATGTGTTAGTATAGTTTTGGCTTAATGGAATATCATGTCGGTATCCATGATTTAAAATAAGTATGTGTTAGGCTAAAGCATGTTTAGGTGATTTATGCATGTGTTGATAGTTTAAAACATGTACCATGTAAATTGTTATAGCTTCAATAATAACATATATTCTTTATTGTTTGATAGCTTGGCATGTATGTGATAAGTGTAAGGTGAGTCTTTGGATTGCTTGCTGGGTCTTTTAGACTCATACTTGCTTCGGCGTACAGGTGAGACAGGTGTACCCGTACCTGGAGAGGGTGCAGTGAGGAGCGGCATCAAGAGTGAGGAGTAGTAGTGCATGGAGAGTTTATTTCTTGCTTTACATTTCATAGTATGACTAATTGTTAATTCTTACGGACAATGTCAGAATGCACTTTCATTTAGAATGTAATAATGTGGACTTTGTTATTTCCATTTACTATATAGACTGTGGAATGATGATGATGATGGAATAAGATGAGTAGTTCTTCCTTTTATTTTCGTTGTACTTATTGTTATTCACGTACATCCCAGCCTACTGTTTAGTGTTGGGTTATTATCCTACTATAATGATGCCCTATGTACCGATGATAATCCATCATCTTCACAATATTGCAAAGTCATTATAGAAAATTATCCATATATGTAGAGTTTACTAATAATGAATGAAAGAAAGCTAAGGAATAAAGTTAGGATTTAGTAACTTCGATTCTAACTAGATTAATTATTTTGCAGGCTATGGCTGGACGTGGTAGACTTAGTGCTCAGTCTAGGAGGTATGAGCAGAGTCGCAAGGTAAAAAAGTTCATGAAGGGGCTCAAACCATCGTTGAAAGCTAGGCTTTTGGAGTATGACCCCCTTACTTTGGAAGAGGTTCTCGGCGTGGCAAGAAGGCAAGAGAGTAGAGTGGAATCATACTAGGAGAGAAGGAAGCTCAAAAGAAGGAAGTACCTGAACCATTCCAGTGGCAAAATAGGAAGATGAAGAAACTTAAGGAAGGTCAGCAATCAGCTATGGTACCAGGTAGTGAGAAGCCCGAGTGCATACACTGCTGGAAGCATCATGGCAGAAATGTGTGCTGGTTAAAGGAAGGAAGATGTCTTAAATGCGGCAGCAAGGACCATCGGATTAAGAATGCCTAAGACTAATGAAGCTCGTTCCGCGAGGTGCTCTAGAAACTGCAAAACCACAAGCATTGGCCATGGAGAATTTGTTGATCAGAGATGACATCGACGATGTCACCAGAGGTACTTGATTCGATCTTCGACGACGAAGATCTTTTTCAAGGGGGGAGAGTGTGATACCCTGAAATTTCATTCATTTTATATTATGCATGTGTTATTTACCTGTTTATGTATATAGTGTATGTATTAAAATGTGCATATTTCAATTTCTAAATTTCTCATGTGCATATGTAAGTATATATAAACATTATTTTATGTGAATGTTAGTAATTAACTAATTTTGTACGTGTTGTACTTATTTAGAAACCATACATAGTATATTTAAGTAATGTTGTGCATGCAAATATGTGAATTTTTCTATACATCTTATAGGTATATATGAGTTAATTTTATTGCTTGTAATGTGTATATAGGTGCATGTTGAATCTAATTATGGAGGTACATATTGTATTTACTTATTTCATGTATAATATATGTAACTATATTGTGTAGATGTGTGTATATATATATATATGTCAATTCAAGTGTGCGTGTGCAAATTGATTATTGTCGTATAAATTATTCTTATTTAACTTATTGAATATTGTATTTTAATAATACCGTGTGTATACTATCTAACTATTGAAGTGCATATATACTATTTATCCCATGGATATTGTGTGTAAATATACGTTGTACATATATATATATATATATGTATGTTATCTTGTGCATGTGATATCTAATAATTCTATACCCATTAAGTTGTCTATAGTATATATGGTACTTAATAATATTGAGCATATGATAGGTAAGTATTGTTATATACCTTATAATGCATGTGAGTTATTTTTCGAACATGTATATCTTTAAGTGTGTATGCATTATCTTACTATCGATGTACATCTTATATTTAATCATTCCATGCATATTGTAAGTAATTATGATGTGTATGTGTATACAAGCATATGTTAATCTTGTTCAATTGATATTTATCTATTTCTAGCATGATAAATTGTTATGATGTGTATGATGCTTAAATAATAATGTGCATAGTGCATCTATCTAAATGGTGTAAGCATTTCAGTCCCCATTAAACTGGTTATGATGCAATTGTGTGTTGTTTTGATGTTTGTCCCAATTCTAGCCTAAATACCCAGTTGGCGGTAGGACACTATGCTGCTGACTGCCAGGCCAGGGTTGGCGTCCAGATCGATGGATGCCAACCCCTGTGTGGGCGGCACCCTGGGTGGACGCCAACCACCTGTTGGCAACACCAGATGTGGACGCCAAGTTCAATGCTTGCTGACGGTTTCAGATTTGGTAACGCTCACGTTTGGTTCGGTTCTAGTTTAGGAAAGCCATGCGTAACCATAGGAGACCTACCCTAAAGCCTACCCAACCTGCCCAGCCCTATAAAAACACCCTATTCCGGCCCAATTAAGTCTTTTGGAATTTGTGAAACCCTAGAGTTCCCTCTGTGAAACCCGATCTTTGGAGGGCTAGATCCGTCGACTGGAGGAGTTCTCTGAAGTTCTGCATCGACTAGAGGATACACAATACTTCGAGGAATCATCCCCAACTCCTGTGACCGGTCTTCATCAACAGAAGGACCTGATCTCAGTGGTTTTTGGACCTCTTATTGGCTTGGCCGAGGAGGGCATCTTCAACCTCTAAATCTCGTTTAGTAACTTTTGAGAGGCAAGTAACCCATTGATATCAACCCTACACATGTCCCTTTAAGTCCTAGCATTTTTCCGGATTTTTCCTCGTGTCCTAGAACCTCCAAATTCCCCTTGTTTTGGTGTGCTATCTGAATAGACTGCTGAAAGAGGTTGGCGGCCACATCTTGTGCCGCCAAGTTCCTGTGTTGGCGACACCATATTGTGTCGTTTACAGTTGGCGACCACACCCTGTGTAATCAAGTTCTTCAGAGTTTTAAAAGTGCACTGTTTCATCTTTAAACTGTATTATTTGTACTTTTGGATGAATATGCATGCTGTAAAAATTGTCTATGGTCAAGGTCAGTCAATAGGTCATATCATGAGGTTGTACTGAATTTCGATGATTTGTGTTAATTATTAAAATTCTGGATATTGAACTATGAGCATAATATGACCTTGTTTAATCTGTGTAAATAGATCTGTTGTGAGTTATGTTTCATAATTTTTCTGTAATCATGTAATGACTATTTTTAAGTATTAGCATTGTTAGGTTTGACTGTTATACTAAAATTCTTGCTTAAAGGAAATGAGTGATGATTACACCTGTAAATTGTTTTAATTGTTATAATTATTTTACAACCTCGAAACATTTGGAAAATTGAACATGTGATATGTTTACTGGTTATAACCTGTGATAAAATTTTGGATCTATTTTGATGACAACAAGTGTACTTATTTGTTAAACTATGTAAATTAGTCATATTAAGCATGTTAAATGTAATCTTGTGTGATTCAATAATTAACAGCATGTCTAGAACTGTAATAAAAATTGTTTTATTACTGTGAATAGTAGTATCATGTTAGGTCAAGTGAAACCTGTGTAATTGTTAAATAGTGCATGTAAAGTGATTAAATAGTATATGTGAATGTGATAAAGTGAATATATAAAATTTGGAGTGAGATTGACACTGCTACCATAGAGGTCTGAGAGTTGTACCATAGAAAAGTTCCTATGGAAGGCTCAACGTTGTGAAAAATATATCCTAAGGGCATTAGGATGAAAATCTAGAGGTGGACAAGTACCAATGGATACAGTGGAGAGGGCTTCTCTCGTCTGCACAGTTATTAAGATTCGCCACTACATTGCCCAGGTGGCGGGTATGTGACATGTGATGTGATGTGCTATGTGATGAGCTATGTGCTAAGAGATATGTGCTACGTGAATGGGTGTGTGCGTCCTCTAGTCGGTAGTTAGGACTATGTGTCACGACAACTTAAGTGATTAAATGTGAATAAAGTGTAAAGTGTAATATGTGAATGTAGCACGTGGTAAGTGCAAGTGAAGTGATATGTGATAAGTGAGTGCAAGAGTAAATCATATGAAAAATGTGTGGATTGATGTATAAGGGAGAGTAAATGTTAATGACAGTATGATTGCATGTGGAAATCAATGTAATAATACATTTATTCATATCATCCATGTGTTAATATCTTAAATGTAATACCATGTTTAATACCATGTCAATTAGTTTACTTACTTCCATGTAATAGTATATGTGAATATGCATATGTAAACATGTGAATTATGCAACGTAGAATATAAGCATGTGGAATTGTTAAATGAATAAGATAACATGTGAATAAATATAATTCCATGTAATTGAGTTTGTTTCATGTCAAAACAGCAAGTAAAAAGTGATTAAGATTGTGTTAAATGCATGAAAGAATGACTATGTTTCATGATTAAGCATGTTATTTAATTAGTACATAGTTCCATGCTTAAATTGCTTATAATTGCCAACTGATTTGAATATGTTTTGAACCTTCAACTCATGTTTAATAAAAAGTGATATCATGTGTAATTATGATTTAATTGTATTAAGACAGCAAATGAAATGTGTAATTGAATGTGTAAAGTGCATGTGAACATGAATAGATATCATGCTAGGTTGCTCTTCACTTTGTGCTCAAATCTATGCTTTAGTTGGTAAAGTTGTACCATAATAGGGATAAGGTTTGGATTGTTAAATCATATTACATGTTAAATGTAGTAAGCATGTATAGGTATTTGGTTATTTTAAGATATGATTGACGCAAGTTATGAGTTGAATCATAAATTAATTAAGCATCATGTATAGGAAGCATGAGTAGATATGTGTTAGTATATCCATGTGTTAGTATAGTTTTGGCTTAATGGAATATCGTGTTGGTATCCATGATTTAAAATAAGTATGTGTTAGTCTAAAGCATGTTTAGGTGATTTATGCATGTGTTGATAGTTTAAAACATGTACCATGTAAATTGTTATAGCTTAAATGATAACATATATTCTTTATTGTTTGATAGCTTGGCATGTATGTGATAAGTGCAAGGTTGAGTCTTTGGATTGCTTGCTGGGTCTTTTAGACTCATACTTGCTTCGGAATATAGGTGAGACAGGTGTACCCGTACCTGGAGAGGGTGCAGCGAGGAGCGGCATCGAGAGTGAGGAGTAGTAGTGCGTGGAGACGTTTATTTCTTGCTTTACTTTTCATAGTATGAATAATTGTTAATTCTTATGGACAATGTCAGAATGTACTTTCATTTAGAATGTAATAATGTGGACTTTGTTATTTCCATTACTATATAGACTGTGGAATGATGATGATGATGATGGAATAAGATGAGTAGTTCTCCTTTTATTTCCACTGTACTTATTGTTGTTCACGTACATCTCAGCCTACTATTTAGTGTTGGGTTATTATCCCACTGTTATGACGCCCTTTGTACCGATGAGGATTGGTATAATCGTACCGGTATAAAGTGGGTCGTTATATAATAGATCCTAGGATACATGATTCAAATACTAATCATATCATTGCACAATTCTACCAATTTAAAACATAAGGTTATGTACAAGATAATGAACACTCCTAGCATGGTATCTAACCCATTTCGCTTGCTCTTTTCACATTTAACTACTCATTTTGTTTGTTGTTTTAATGTATATAATTCATAATTACACATGATATCACTTTTATGATATATGAATTGAACCGTTTAAAACATGTTCAAGTTGGTTGGCAACTATATGCAATTTAAGCATGGAACTATGTACTGATTGAATAGCATGTCTATAATGCAATTTAGACATTTTTTCATAATTAACATTAATCATATTAACGTATGCATTACATGAACATATGCACTCTTATCTTTGTTTTCACATGCATTTACTCTCTCATTGACATTTATTTGCAGTTAAGGATAAACATGGTACTTGCTTTATATATCTTAAACAACTAAGTATAAGAAAACTTAAAACATGCTCTCTACATCTTTTATTCAATCATGCTGTAAGATTTAAATTTCCTTCAAACCCTTTTGCAACTATACATACTTTAAGCATAAAGTAAATAGCATACCTAGCATGGATCCTAATCATTTTCACATGCGTTTAACAATCATATACATACCTTTTGTTTGCTGTTTTGACATCAATTAAACACATTCATATGGTTTACCTTTGTTCACATGCTATCTTATTCATTTTCCAATTCCCATGTTCATCTTTCTCATTGCACAATTTACATGTTTACTTACACATATTCGTATACACTACCACATGGAAGTTATTAAACTATATAACATGATATTACATTTATGGTATTAACACATGCTTGACATGAATATATATATATTATTACATTGGTTCTCACATGCAATTATACACTCATTATCATTTACTCTCCCTTACACATCAATTTACACATTTTCCTCTTCATTTACTCTTGCACTTTCACTTATCACATATCACGTCAATTGCACTTACGACGTAAGCTTGGACAATACATCATCTACATCACTGTCTTCAGAGCCTACATTTTCTAAACTACAAGAAGAGGATGTGGAAGGAGTAGCTATGACTTTATAAGCATTAGACACATTTTTCTTGGATGTGCTTGCAGATAGTCGCTCATGTTGATTTCATGTGCCATCAATGATCCTATTGTTGGATCAAGATGGCACAAATGATGTCCTAGAGGGGGGGTGAATAGGATTTCTTGCGCTTTAAAACTTTTATCTGAAATTAGACAACACAAAATACAATTGTTAGCGTTTAGTGTAGTGTGTGAAATAAGTGTAAGTTGCGGAAACAATCACACAGATGCACAAGAAGTTTTATCCTAGTTCAGCCCTTCCCACATGAAGTCCTACGTCCAGTCCTCAAGCAAACTACTTGAGATTTCACTGACTGCCAAGAATACTTGGCCTTCTCTCACCCTTGAGAGGTATTACAAGCCCACTTGCTCCCAAGCAAGTCTTCCCTTAACAGGGGTACAATGACTACCTTCAAAAGGCCTTCCCTTCACAAAAGGGGTACTGTAGGAACAAACCTCCTGCGGGTTGCACAGACAGAAATGAAAGACTAGTGTGCCTGCTCACAAGAATGAGCAAGCACAATGAATTCAGAAAGGATTATAAATGGAATTTCAGCTCTAACACTTTCTGAATCTAACAAGGGTGGACTGAAGAAAGGATCAAGGATTACAAATGCCATCCAACAGAAACAAGACTTCTAAGAAATGGAGAGCCTAAAAGTTTTCGGACTGTGGAAGTAGCTCTCTATTCTTTAGTTCAGTAGAAGGCTTGTGAGGACTCTTGCTAGTAGAAAGCAGATGTGAGTTCAGTGTGTTGCTAATTGGTCTCACTGTCTCAGTGTGTTGTTCAAATCTTCAGCTTCTATATATGCTTCAGAAGATGTTTCCATTTGAAACTATCCGTTGAAGATCTAGCCGTTTGAAGAGTGACCTTTGATCCTTTCGATGTAGATGGTGTTGATATTTTGTTATCCAATAGTCCTTCACCTTTTTGGCTTTCCAATGGCTTCAAACTATGTTTTGTAGCTTCACAGCTTGGAAGACAGCCTTTATTTAACGTTTTGTGAAACTCCATGCTGAAAACATGCTTCATAATGTTCTGCAACAAAGGACAAGACAAAAGAAAAGGTACCTCCATACTTTCTGAGGTAGGTGAGTCAAAAATATATGTAAAGTATCAAAACCTCAGATAAACAGGTGTTCAGTGCAATAAAAGGAAGACAAATAGTTGCATCAGAAAGTAAGGTGGGGTTCTGATAGTGGTAGGTGAGCCTCTGTCAGATACCCCATGCAGCTGATAGCATTTACTGCAAGACAACTACAAAATAAAGAAGAACTGAACTTCTGACAAAAAGCAAGAGACCAATTTGTATAAATATTTCAAATCTTTTCAAAGATAATTTTTTGTGGTCATTTTGAATATAATATATCCTACCTATCAGAATATTTTAATGATAGTAACAAGACAAGGTATTATTCTGTAGGATATACAAGTATTATATGTTCTGTAAAAGATCTCATAGGGATATTAAACAATAGAATATCAAACAAACATGATTTCATGAAACTTATGAAATAATATTTTGTATAGAAAATATGAGTAGAGAAGTTGTTAGGAAAGTCGAAGTCAGAAAGACATGTACTTTGACTCTCTTGGAGTTGGAGTCAAATACAAGAGATACACAATACTTCGACTCTACAAAAGTCGCAGTGAGACTGATCACAGAATTCAACTTCTTGAAAGTCGAAGTGATAAGCATCAATCGGTCATACTTCGACTTCTGGAGGAGTTAGAGTGAATACTTCGACTTCCAGGGAGTTGGAATTCAATACCAAGACTTCGACTTCTTAGGACTCGAAGTGATGACTTCGACTTCTCTGAAGTGTTCATCAATCGATACTATAACGACCCTCCTTATATCGGTACGATTATACCAATCCACATCGGTACAAAGAATGCCATCACAATGGGACATTTACCCAACACTAACAATAGATTGAGATGTACACAAATATCAAAAAGAACAACGGAATAAATAAACATTCTTACTCTTATTCCATCATCATCATCATATCCACAGTCTATATAGCAATAAAAGAGGTGCCAAAGTCCACATTATTACAACTCCAAAATAAAATACATTGTCCATATGAATTACACAATTTCATTGATTACATACTAATGGAAGAAAAGTAACAACGTAGAAGTCTCCACAAATGTAGCTACTCCTCGCGCTCGGAGTCGCTCCTCACTATGTCTTCCTTAGGAGTGGAGACACTTGTCACACCTGTACGCCGAAGCAAGGATGAGTCTTCTAAAAAGACCGAGCAAGTAATCCAAAGATGGCATCCATACACATATCACATACACATGCTAGCCTTTTAAACATTTAGGAATAAACATGGTACATGCTTCTGATAGCCCACGAATGCGTCGTTAAACACGTGGCTAACAATCTTAAAATTATCAGCCTACACTAATTATTTTGACATAGTTAAGTGGTGAGAGACGAGTCGAATCTACGGGAAAAAGATTTTAGAGTTGAAAACCTTAAGTTTTTGTGTAGGAAAATAACGTGGCGATATTAAAATTAAATTGCACTAAATAAAACTAACTAATTAACTAAGTAAATAAAGAGAGATAACGAGGGAATGAGAGAACATGAGACATGATTTAACATTACAATCTACTAAACAATAAAATGTTTACACAAAGAATAATTTATACCAAGCAACAGACGTCAACAATTACACCAAAGAAAGGTAGAAAAGATAGAAAAAGGAGAGAGACTAGAAGAGTAGAAGAGAGAGAGTGACAGAGAGAAAGAGAGAGAGAGGGAAGGCAGACGAGAGAGAAAAGAGAGAGGAGGAGAGATGAGAGAGGCGCAAGAGAGAGAGAGAGGAGAGAGAGAGGGCGACGCGGCCCTTCACGTTGCATGCAAATGCATGCAACGTGAAGGGGGAGGCGGCAGGTGCGGGGCTCGCGCGTGGGCGCGGGCAGGCGGCTGGGCGGGCGCGAGCGGCAGGCGCGCGGGCGGCAGGGCGTGGGAGGGCGGTGGGCGCGCGTGCGCGTTGGGCGGGCACGCGGGGCGAGCGTGGTGCAGGCGAGCGGCTGCGCTGCTGCTGCTTCTGTTCTTATGAGAAGAGAGAGACCGGGAGAAAGAGAGGGAGAAGAAGAAAGAGAAAGAAGAAGGGAAGAGAAAGAGGAGGAAGGAGACGTACAGGAGAGAGGGAGAGAGAGTGTAAAAGAATCCTCCTCTCATAGAGAGTGGAAGGGGTTTATAAAGTGTTAAGAAAAGAGAGAAGGAGGAGAGATTAAAGGAAAAAATTTTGGAAAATGGGAGAGGAGATTTTTAAAAAATGAGGAAGAGTTTTAAAAAGAAGAGAGAGAGGGAATATTTAAAAATTAGAATCTCTCATTATTCTCTCTTGATCCAATTAAATCCATTAGCCCATTTGACACTTCATTTCTTGGTCCATTAATCCTGCAACACAACACAATAGAGATTTAATCATTATCATTTTTGTAATAGTGACAATGAGTTTGTGTGAAATTAAGGACCATAAGATAATAAAATACATGATTATCATCAATAACAACGCAATTATCACACCCCCCAACTTATTCATTGCTAGTCCCTTAGCAATGCACACAAGTGAATAATTAGGACAAACAAGAGTTCAAAACATCATACTTCATGACAAGGAAATAAGAATGAGAATGCTTGATCATAGTATTTCAGTTCCAGTCGAGAGTGTCAAAGGCAAATATGTCAGTTCATGTCATTAGATAGTTCCTCAAGATACACACAAAATTTCATGACCTTTTTATTCAATGTTTGAGCATCAAAAAGAATGCATGGGATTTTTACCTATCACTCAATGATGATATCAACTCTACACTCCTTAAATTCATCCTCGGATTACAGGTAGCTTCACACTCTGCCTAGTTCTTTTTTTTTCATGCTTTTTGCTCTTTTTTTTTAGGTACATGATGTTGCACCTCCCTTCACTTTTTGACACGAGCCTCAACTCTTGCCTTAGGAGCAGCAGGCCCGGTTACTAAGATCTGGATAGTTTCCTTTTTTTTCGCTATTGCTCACATTTTCACATTTATTTGTAGGCAGGTAGCTTTTTTCCCACGATTGGTCTTCAATAAGAGTGTAGAATATCAATCAATTAGCCTGAATGTTAGAGAAAACTCTCATCATCCATTTGAATAGCTCATAATAATATTTTTCTATGTTGTGAAATTTCAAATGTATTTTGAGGAAGATGCTAAAACATAATTAGTTAACTCACCCCTTCAACTCACCATCTTCACAAGTACACACTATGAGTCAATGCTAGAAAAAAAAATTCTTGCATGAAATACGAAACATGAAGCACAATGTTAGGACAAAAATTTGAAATACAATTTTCTCTCCCCCCAACATGAATGACATTGTCCTCAATGGCATAAAAGTAATAAAAATAGAATAAAGCCAATGTAAGTTAAGAAAGGAGAGATACAACCTGATGATCACATGAGGGTGGTTGCACACTAGCTTCATCAAAGGATAGTGGGACATCAAACACCTAAGACATAAAATAAAAACTAAATCAATAGAAATTAATTTTCCTACAAATATTGGGTTGCCTCCCAACAAGCGCTAAGTTTAATATCTTCAGCCAGACACATTGAGGTAACAGTTCACGTAACACCCCCAATCAATTGACGCCATTTTTCTTTGTAAGGCATCACCAGCCATGGTGGGTCAGTGAGCCAAACTTACCCTTCATATCAGTAAATGATAGAGAAATTGGGGCATTCAAGATCATATCTTCAATTAAGAAATATTCATTTGTGCACTTAAGATCTTTATATGTGTTGAACACATCAATGTGGACTTTATTATTTTCACCATTTTCACCCACAACTTCCATTTTCAGATCCTCTTTCATGATGTTGAGGTCAGATTGATTTGAATGCTCAGAGGATTGCCAAAACTCCACAGGCTGACTTGTGTCAAAAATAGTAGCATGATCTGGAATGAAAGGATATGACTTCAACACAAGGATGCTTAAAAGATTCAAGTGTAGTTCCAATCAGCTAGTGATAGCATGTCCATGAACATGTTGGATTTGCCAAGGTTAGGGAGAGGTAGGAGTTCCATGTCTTTCTCGATATCAAGAGACCAGTCAATGTAGACTTCAGGCAGAATTTCTAATTCTTCTATGACCCAAGAAGAATGATTGATGATTACTCCCAACTCTTTGTCCAAACTCACCTCTTCTTCGTCACCCACTTGAAACAATGTCACATCAAATTTGGACCCAACATCTGGATGACACTCTTTCTCTTCTCCCCCTAACTTGAATTCAACTAATTCACTAGAGCTTTCCTCAAATATGACATTATGGATGGAGTCTTCTTGATGGTCAGTTTCAAGTTGGGTCAAGACTATGGATTGATTTTCAGTGGCACTCATCTCCTCTTGATTTGACCCATTAATATTATCTCTCAATTTCCAGTGGGTATGTCCACAATCATGTTGGACTGAGAAGTTGTGGATGGAATTTGAGAGTCAAATTGTTGGTCACAATCAAGATAATGATGTTCATGATTGTCAATGGGTTGACATGGTGATTGGCTACCTTGCCTCCTTCTGATTTCCATCAATTGAGTAATCAGAGGTCAGTTTTGACAAATGGTTGCTCTAATTCTTTTTGTTGTTGGGGTGAATGCTTGCTCAAAGACTTGTTGGTTATCATGGAATTTTTGCATAAATTGCCCAAATTGATCATCAAAGAGGCCTGATTGCGAGGGAGATGTGTGAGTGGGTTGAGGATATGCATGTTGCCCCTCATGATGGCTTTTATCATGACATCAATCTGGATTTGGGCAAAATGTTGAAAGTTGTGGATAGTTGGACTTTGGGCTTGGGCCAGAATAGGTTTACTCTAAGTGTCAAACGTGGCATTACTTCTCCAAGTTGTTGGAAAGGTGTGCCTTTAGGAGCATTTTCTAAGCACACTGGCAGATCAATGCCAAAAAAAATTGATCAAACCATGATATGATTTCGGCACCTAGAAAGGGTCCTTGAATTTCTCCTTGAGGATCTTGGTAGAGTAAACTCAATTTCTCAAGGAGACACCTTGGTCAACTTTGAGTAAGGAGTGGTGTAGATGACACTTGAAAATTTTGGGTCTGTTCTTGGGTTGAGGGAGTGATGAGGTGTAAAGTGGGTCAACATAGTTCCTCCACCCCAATCATACATGTGATCTATAATTGGGTGACCAGGAATCAGATGGGCTTGAGTCCATTTGGAGCCATTGGACTGGTAAGTAGAGGTTGATGGATAAAGTAGGTTAGGTTGAGAGTGAATACCATAATGGGTTTGATCCAATTTGCCTAATTGGTTGTCAATTTCATAACCGTGATTGTCAACCCACATAAATCCCTTTTTGTTTTGAAATATTTGATTTTTTTTTTTGTATTTTCAAATAAGTTAGCAAACAATTAATCCTATGACACCTATGGTTCCCTAGGACATAAATTTGATTTCTCACTAATCAACTAAGGCCTAGCTCAATCCACTCTCAAGCTCGTTAACTGGCCAGGTAAGAGGTGGGAAAGTGGGAGGTTGCCCCTGCTCTTGCAGGGACCTAATTAAGTAACCACTTGTCTACTTAGGCGTTTGCCGTGAACCTCTAGCCTTAGACACCAGTCTCCAAACTTGATAGTGGGCCCAAGTGGGCCTAGAACTCAAAGCGAACCCTAGGTCAAGTTTCTACTTTCTTTTATTGGGCTTGGGAATGCAAAAATGCAGAAGTAGTGGTCTGTGGGCTAAGGAAGGGTGTCAAATCTCCACCTATCTTGTTAAGAAGCTGCCCTTAAACTATTTTTAGAAATGGTGTGCACACCACAAAATCAAGCAGGGGTTCTATGCAAGCATGGCAATGCATGATCATGCTTTTAAGAAAGTTGAGATTCTCACCTTGCCTCCCGCAATCTTCAACAAGAAAGGAAACTTTTCAAAGGAAAATTACCTACATATGGAAATCTAAATGATGCATGTCCTAAAGATGGAAGACATCTTTTATTGGATTCAAGTGATTGATTTTTTTTTTTATTTTCTTAATTAATTATCTAATATGGCAACTAAGAAAAGGAAACTCAATCATGAGGGTTTTTAAGGGTACCTACCTCCCACGCCATCCGTCGTTCTTTAGGAAATTAAAACAAATAGAGAGAGAGAGAGGAAAACTCACCTCCTTTACCTTTTTTTTTATTTTTTCTGCAATTTTCTGATTTCTCCCAAAAGCTCCTTTTACTTACAGATCTTACTTTCAGCGACAGATTTCTGATAGATTCACTAATTTTGCAATTTTCAGATTTTTTTTCACTTTTTATTGACACCACAAAAAGAAAGAAAATGTTAGCATGAATATACAAAAAAAAAACCAAGATTATCAAAACTAAAAATCTAATTCCCCGGCAACGTGCCAAAATTAATAGCCTATGAATGCGTCGTTAAACACGTGGCTAACAATCTTAAAATTATCGATCTACACTAATTATTTGACAATAGTTAAGTGGTGAGAGCCGAGTCAAATCCACGGGGAAAAAGATTTTAGAGTTTAAAACCTCATTTTTGTGTAGGAAAATAACGTGGTGATATTAAAATTAAGTTGCACTAAATAAAACTAAACTAATTAAACTAAGTAAATAAAGAGAGAGATAACGAGGGAATGAGAGAACATGAGACATGATTTAACATTACAATCTACTAAACAATAAAATGTTTAACAAAGAAATAATTTATACCAACCAACAGACGTCAACAATTACACCAAAGAAAGGTAGAAAATAGATAGAAAAGGAGAGAGAACAAGAGAGAGACTAGAAGAGAGAAGAGAGAGAGTGATAGAGAGAAAGAAGAGAGAGAGGAAGACAGACGAGAGAGAAAAGAAAGAGGAGGAGAGATAAGAGGCGAGAGGAGAGAGAGAGAGAGAGAGAGAGGAGAGAGAGAGGGGACGCGGCCCTTCACGTTGCATGCAAACGCATGCAACGTGAAGGGGAGGCGACAGGCGCGGGGGCACACGCGAGGCGCGGGCGGGCTGCCGGTGGCAGGCGCGCGGGGCGGGTGCGCAGGGCGCGCGTCCCCGCTGGGCGGGCGCACGGGCGCGCGCGTGGCGCTGGCGAGCGGCTGCGCTGCTACTGCTTCTGCTTCTGTTCTTCCGAGAAGAGAGAGACCGGGAGCAAGAAGGGAGAAGAAGAAGAGAAAGAAGAAGGGAAGAGAAAGAGGAGGAAGAGAACGCAGGAGAGAGGGAGAGAGAGAAAGTAAAAGAATCCTCCCCTCATAGAGAGAGGAAGGGGTTTTATAAAGTTTAAAGAAAAGAGAGAAGGAGGAGAGATTAAAGGAATGAAAATTTTGGAAAATGGGGAGGAGATTTTTTTTAAAATGAGGAAGAGTTTTAAAAAGAAGAGAGAGGAATATTTAAAATTAGAATCTCTCATTATTCTCTCTTGATCCAATTAAATCCATTGGCCCATTTGACACTTCATTTCTTGGACCATTAATCCTGCAAACACACACAATAAGATTTAATCATTATCATTTTTGTAATAAAGTGACATGAGTTTGTGTGAAATTAAGGACCATAAGATAATAAAATAACATGATTATCATCAATAACAGTGCAATTATCAGCTTCATATCACTTAACCAACAAATATGAAAACCTATAGCATGCTTTCTACACGTTGTAATCAACACGATTCAAGGGCTCAAATCTTATTCAATTCATTTCACATTATGTACAACTAGAGCATAAAACTATGTACATGATAATTAACATACCTAGCACGATATCTACTCATTTTCACATGCATTATCACACTTATTTACACATTTAGCTTGTTGTTTTTATATAAATATATCACACGTACACAAGTTCACATCTATTTGCATGCTAACTCATTCATTTAACACTTTCGCATGCTCATCTTTCACATTTGCACAATTTATGTTAACATTCACATATTTACATTGTTTACACTTAGTTGCCGTGACCATAGTCCAAAACCACCATAAGAAGACACACATACACATAACACATATTCACCACCTAGGCAACACAATGACGAATCTGGTACTACGCAGACCAGAAGAAGCCCTCTCCACCTTAACCAGTGGTACTTGTCCACCTCCAGGATTTCATCCTAATGCCCATAGGATATCACACATATTGAGCCTTCCCGTAGGGACTTTACTACAGTACGGCTCCACAGCCCTCTATGGTAGCAGTGTCAATCTCGGCCATTTACACATTCCACTTTGACACATGTTCACATTATACACATGCACTATTTAACACATTTGCATTCACTTTTAAACAATTACAGATGCTTCAGTTATCTAACATGCTCCTACTGTTTCACATATAAAGTTGATCATAACACAGTCCTAATCATGCTGCTAATCATTAAATTTCACATGATAAATTTAACATGCTCATCATGGTCATTTCCTTTTATTAAATTAGTAATAGTATCTACTATTATCAAACAAACAAAATTTTTATCATATACTTTACACAAGATATGTATCACATAGCTAAAATTTCAGATTTCTTGGATTAGTAAATCTAATTTTATAATTAAGACAGATTTTAGGCATTTTCATAAAAATTCATTAAACATGATTCACATCCATACATTCGGTTCTAATAGTTTAGAAATCTGAAATCAGTCATCGTACCATCATGGAAAATTTGAAACCATAATATTCAATGGATCTAATTATTCAAGATTATCATGGTCAAATCATGCTCATTATCCCATTACAGAAATTTTAATAAATAAACTATTTACAAAAATTTGACACTTCCTCATGATATGACCGAACGATTGTACTTGACCAAATAAACTGTCACAGCATGCACATATACCCAGAAATCTGATAAACATATCACAGAGATCAACACAGCCATCTGTAAAACTTGAAGAACTTGGCGGCAAAGGGGTTGCCGTCAACCGGGTTAACGGCAAACGATGTTGTCGCTAACTCAAGATCTTGACGGCAGCAAGCTTGCAGTCAAGTTCCTGTCTGCAGAAACATAGACTGAACCACAAAATTTGACGAATTAGGAGTTCCAGGACATGAGGAAAATCCAATAAAAACCTAGGACCTAAAGGACATGGGTAGGGATGAGATCCCTAGATCACTTCCTGGAATAAAATCACTGATGGGATTATTTAGTCAAAGATGCCCTCTCGGCCAAGCCAAGAGGGTGCTTAAAATCCTCCCAGATCCGATCCTTGTGTCGATGTAGGTCGCACACTCGAAGTTGGGGAAGCTTCACCAATGTCAAGTGCACCTCCCAGTCGATGAAGATCGCCGGAAGAGACACCAAGTCATCGGATCAAGGTCGTACAATACTTAGTTTTCACCACAGGAAACCCTAGGTTCTCTTTTGGGTGAAAAGATCTAACTTGGCCAAGAACAGTGATCTTATAGTGCTAAGGGGTTTGGAGACGTGTTAAGGATGGAATCCTACCATTAGAGGTGGGTTTCCAAATCCAGAACTGGGGAAAATGTAGTCGTTTCCCGATCTGAAATCACAACAAAAACTGAGAAGTAATGGCCACTTCTCTGCCGTTAACAGGAAATAACACCATCGTTCTGGACGCCGACTTTGAGTCAACGACACACTGGTTACCGTCAACATGCCCACAACGACAATGGATGTTGACGTTTACTGGCATTTAACCAGAAAATAGAAACATCAATTGTATATATACACCATATACAAATACATACAATATGCCCTGTATATTTAAATACAAAATGTACAAGTAATTAAAGATAGTATATACAGAAATAAGTACGTATATAAATATATGCTATATACACATAAACAATATCCACAAAAGCAACTAAGTATAATATGACAAAATCTAAATAATGTGAACAAAGTTCGAGGGCCTTACACCCTCTCCCCTTAAAAGAAAACTTCATCCTCAAAGTTAGAACGACATACTAATCAAACAATTGATGATATTTCTTCATCATAGCATCCTCAAGCTCCCATTTAGCCTCCTCCCGCGAGAAGTTCTGCCATAGCACCTTCACGGACGCAATACTCTTATTCCTAAGGTGCTAAACCTTCCGATCAAGATAGCTACTAGTTGCTCAACATACGACAAGTCTGGCTGATTCTCCATTGGCTCGTGACTAATCACATGAGATGGATCTTGCACATACCTCCTGAGCATAGATACGTGGAATACATGATGTACACTTGCTAGCGTGGGGGTAAAGCTAGCTCTCATGCCACGTTGCCCATCCGCCTAAGAATCTCAAATGGGCCAATGAATCTAGGACTCAACTTGCTATGCCTGCCAATCCGACAACGTCCGGGTAGGCGAAACCTTTAGAAAAACATGCTCGCCACCTCGAACTTTAAATCCTTCCTTCTGTTGTCGGCATAACTCCTCTACCTATCCCTGTGCCGCAAAGCCTCTTCCTGATAAGCTGAATCTTATCCAAAGTCTCCTACACTAACCACAGACCAATCAACTGCCTACGCCTATCCCTCCAGGCACAAAGGAGATCTACAGGGCCCCCTACAAAGCCTTAAACGGAGCCATACCGATGCTCGCATGAAAACTATTGTTGTAGGTGAACTCCACAAGAGGCAAATGACGCTCTCAATCACCCTTCCAATCCATCACACATGCTCTCAACATCCTCAAGCGTATGGATAGTCCTCCAGGCTGCCCATCTATCTAGGGATGGAACGTCGAACTATGCTTCAACTGAGAACCCAATGCCTCCTGAAGACCTGCCATAGCCTCGAAGTAAATCTCGGGTCTCGGTCCGAAATATGGACTTCGGCACACCATGCAACCTTACATGCTATCCGACATACAACCTAGCCAAACTCTCTACGGACTGCATCTTCTTCATAGGTAAGAAATGCGCAGTATTGGAGAAATGATCTACAATCACCCAAAACGAGTCATTCCCCTTCACTGATCTGGGCAAACCCGTCACAAAATCCATAGTAATCGCCTCCCACTTCCATACTGGTATCTCCATCTTCTGCATAAGACCTGATGGTCGCTGACTCTCGGCCTTCACTTGTTGGCATACCAAACACCTAGATATGAAGCCAGCTACATCCTTCTTCATACCAGAACACCAGAAAGATCTCTTCAAATTCTGGTACATCTTAGTGTTTGCTTAGATGAATAGAGAACCTCGACCTATGAGCTTCTGCAAGAACATGCTCATAAACATCCACAACATCGGGAACACAAACTCGGTGCCGAAATCTAATGACACCATCTCTTCATCACGAGCAATGCTGCCTTGCCCAACTCCTAGAGTCTAGGATCAGCCTTCTGTTGCTCAATCACCTCATCCAGAACAGTAGACCGAATAGACAACTGAGCCACGAAAGCTTGACATAACAATGGCTCTAACTCAGTAACCGCACAGGCTGCATCGTCTAACATCTTCCAATCCTGCTGAAGCAACGATATCTTCCTGCTAAGAGCATCCGCTACGAGATTCGCCTTCCCGGGTGATACTGAAGCTCGATTTCGTAGCCTTGAGGAACTCAATCCATCTCCTCTACCGCAGGTTCAACTCCTTCTGAGAGAAGAGATACTCAGACTCTTGTGGTCAGTGAACACGTCGAACTTGACACCATAAAGATAGTGTCTCCAGATCTTCAGTGCATGAACCATTACTGCAAGCTCCAAATCATGAGTCGGATAGTTATGCTCATGCTCCTTCAATTGGCGAGAAGCATACGCCACTACCCTACCATGCTTCATTAATACACAGCCAAGACCGATCAGAGATGCATCTGAGTAGATAGCAAAACCCTCTACACCACTAGGCAAGATCAATACAGTTGTAGATGTAAGCCTTTCCTTCAATTGCTGAAAACTACTCTCTCGCAATCCTCAGACCACACAAACTTCACACCCTTCCTGGTTAGCTTAGTCAATGGTGCGGTGATAGATGCAAAATCCCTCAATAAATCACCTATAATAGCCCGCTAAACCAAGAAAACTCCGAATTTCCGATGGGTCCTTTGGAATCTCCCAATCTAACACACAGCCTGGACCTTCGCCAGATCAACTGCTACTCCCACACCTGAGATAACATGCCTAAGGAAATGAACCTCACGCATCCAGAAATCGCACTTGTTGAACTTGGCATACAGCTTGTGCTCTTGGAGAACCTCCAGAACAACGCTTAAAATGATCACGGTGTGTAGCCTCATCCGGTAATAGACTAGCACATCGTTGATGAACGCCACTACAAAACTATCTAAATAAGGTCTAAACACCCTGTTCATGAGATCCATGACGTTGTAAGGGTGTTGGTCAGACCAAATGGAAGCACCAAGAACTCATAATGTCCATAACGAGTCCTAAGGGCCATCTTGGACAGATCTTCACTCCTATCCTCAAATGATGATAGCCGGACTGCAGCAATCTTAGAAATACTGATGCATTCTGCAACTGTCGAATAACTCATCAATATGCGGTAAGGATACCTGTTCTTCACAGTCACCTGGTTGAGCTTTCCATAATCATGCACAACCTTAGGGGACCATCCTTCTTCTTCATGAACAATACAGGTGCGCCCCATGGTGACCCACTAGGGCGAATGAATCCCTTATCCAGCAAATCCTGCAACTGCTTCCTCAGCTCAGCTAATTCCACAGGTGCCATCCGATATGGAGCCTTCAGATAGGAGAGGTGCCTGGAAGCACTCTAACAGTGAACTCTATCTCCCTAGCCGGTGGCAAACAGGCAAATCATCAGGAAATACGTATGGAAACTCCTGCACTACTTCTATCTCCTCAGGTCGGTGACTAATCAGCCTTCGGTACTAAGACCACCGCTGGCAGAAAAACGTCACACCCCTTGTTCACCATCCACATCGCCTTCATGCGCGGAGATCACAAACTTCCCGCAAAGTTCCTTGGCAAAGGATGCGAAAACACATCCTACCAGGATACGAAAAGTAATCTTCTTCCCACGAAATCTACTAAAGCATAGTCTCCTCAAGCCAATCCAGACCTAGAATTACATCATAGTCCTTCATCTTGAGCAAAAAGAAACACCCATCTAAACCTCGTCTTCAATGCACATAGATAAAGATGGAATACACTTCCTAGTCGATACCGTACCTGCTGGTGTGTGCACAGACAAAGGGACCTCTACTCCTTAGCATCAACTCTTGACTCTATAGCTAACTACCTCACAAACCGCTCGAAATGAACGAGTGAGTGGCACCCTATCAAACAAAACCCGAGCGTGCACACCCATGAATAGAACCAACCTTCCGTGACATTTTTTCGCCTGCTCGGCATCCTCTCGCGCTAAAGCAAACACTCGAGCTTGGGTTCGAGGCCTTCCTAGTCTTCTTGTGGCTGGTGCTGCTGCTGCTGCCACTGCTGGGGCTGCGCTCCACGTTGAACACTCTGCTGCAGTCTGGGACAATCTCGGATCTGATGCTCGCTACTGCCACACCTGGAGACACTTCCCCGCTAACTTCCAACATTCGGTACCACCATGAGCTCGTCCACAGTGAGGGCACATCTTCTTATCACTGGGCCCTGACGCCGGGGACTGCGGATCAACTACCTGCTGACTGGATGCCGCTACTGGATGCTGCGGTGACTGGTCGCTGCCTCTTTCCTATCCTGCCACTGGAAGGTGGCGTGGACCTCTTCTCCGATGCCTTCTTCTCCTCGAGGTATTGCTCCATCTCGCTCTCTTGCCTACACGCAGCGTTGAGAGCTCTCTAACTACGGTGGTCAAACGCCACAAGCCTCGACCTCAGTGATGGCTTAAGGCCCATCACGAACTTCTTTGCTTCCTGCGCTCATCAGCAACTATGTGAGGTGCATACTTGGATAGTTCAGCAAACCTGGCCTCATATTCTAACACCGTCATGGAGCCCTGAGTGAGAGAAAGGAACTCCTGCTCCATCTTATCTGGATATGCTCGGGATGAACTTGGCTCGAAAAAGCCTCGTGAACTCATCCCAAGACACCTCATCGTGCCATCCTCAAATCTGGTGCGAAGTAAAGAGGACCACCACACATCGGCTCTCTCCTGCAAGATACAACCCATAAGCACCAAACTAGACAAAACCTTAACTTAGCACAAGTGCATGCATACTTAATTAATAAATACCTGCAGCTATAGGAGGCCAAACTAACTTTGTCCTCCTCTGCACACCTAATGGCTCAGAAGATCTTCTCAATCTCCCTCATCCAACTCTCTGCTAATATTGGCTGACTCTCTCCCCCTTAAAAGAGGGCGGAGCCATCCTCTTGAAATCTCTCCATGATGGAAGGACCCCTGGCCTTGCTCCTGAGAATTAGAGCTGGAGCCTGAGCCTGCCACAACAAGCAATATAGCACACTATAACATAACCTGTAATAAAAAAAGGCTACCTATTTAACACTTCTAACCTAGCTTGAAGTGCCGCCTGAGTATGCGCCTGGGTTCTGCATAGCCTGAACTAGACCTTACATGAATACGCCATAATCCTAGGCGGTGGTGGAGGAAGTACTGTATGACCCTGTGGTGCTGGGACCTCTTGCTCACCCCTGCCCTCACGCCTCTACTCGTCATCCCGAGCCTCGGCACACGCCTACCACGAGAAGCCATAGCCTATAAAACAAATTAATCTAGTTAGAAACTAAGTTTATTTAGTCCTAACCATTTTCTTAACTATCTTTCATTCATTATTAGACCTTTTCTACATATATGGATATTCTATAAAGACTTAGCATATTGTGAAGATGATGGTATATCTGTACAATCTCACCCTCTTCTCTAATACCAATCTCTGTAACGACCCTCCTTATACTGGTACGATTATACCAATCCACATTGGTACAAAGAACGCCATCACAGTGGGACATTTACCTAACACTAAACGATAGATTAAGATATACACAAATATCAAAAAGAACAGCGGAAATAAATAAACATTCTCATTCTTATTCCATCATCATCATCATATCCACAGTCTATATAACAATAAAAGAGGTGCCAAAGTCCACATTATTACAACTCCAAAATAAATACATTGTCCATATGAATTACACACATTTTCATTGATTATATACTAATGGAAGAAAAGTAACAATGTAGAAGTCTCCACAAAGGTAGCTCTATGGGAGCAATGTCAATCTCGGCACATTTACATATTCCACTTAGTCACATGTTCACATTATACCCAGCCTATTTAACACATTTGCTTTCACTTTAACAATTACACATGCTTTCAGTTTATGTAACATACATGCTTTCGTTTCACAGTGCTAACTGTTTCACAGTAAAAGTTGATCATAACACATCCTAACATGCTGCTAATCATTAAATTTCACATGGTTTCAATTTAACTTGCTCATCGTGGTCATTTCCTTTTATTAAATTAGTAATAGTATCTAATATTATCAAAAAGACATAATTTTTATCATAGACTTTACATAGGATATGTATCACAATAGCTAAAATTTTAGATTTTTTCAGAATAGTAAATCTATTTTAATAATTAAGATAGATTTCAGACATTTTCATAAATTTCATTAAACATGATTCACATCCATACATTTGGTTCTAATAGTTTAGAAATCTGAAATCAGTCATCGTACCATCATGGAAAACTTTTTGAAACCCTAATATATAATGGATCTAATTATTCAAGAATTATCATGGTCAAATCATGCTCATTATCCCATTACAGAAATTTTAATAAATAAAACTATTTACAAAAATTTGACACTTCCTTAGATATGACCTAACGACTGTACTTGACCAAATTAAATTTTCACAGCATGCACATATACCCAAAAATCTGACAAACTGTCACAGAGATCCACAGCCACATTCTGTAAAACCTAAAGAACTTGGCGGAAAGGGTTGCCGCCAACTGGGGTTAACGACACACGATGTTCCGATAACTCAAGATCTTGATGGCAGCAAGCTTTCCATCAAGTTTCTGTCTGGCTGCCAAACCAGATTGAACGCACAAAATTTGACGAATTGGGGTTCCAGGACATGAGGAAAAATCCATAAAAATATAGGACCTAAAGGACATGGGTAGGAGGAGATCCCTAGATCACTTTGCCTGGAATAAAATCGCTGATGTGATTATTTAGTCGAAGATGCCCTCCTCGGCCAAGCCAAGGGTGCTCAAATCCTCCCAGATCCGGTCCTTGTGTCTATGTAGGTCACACACTGGAACGGGGAAGCTTCACCAATTCCAAGTGCACCTCCCAGTCGATGAAGATCGCCGAAGTGACACCAAGTCCATCGGATCAAGGTCGCACAAAATTCAGTTTTCACCACAAGAAACCCTAGTTCTCTTTTGGGTGAAAAGACCTAACTTGGCCCAGAACATGTGATTTTACAAAGCTAAGGGGGTTGGAGACGCGTTAAGGATGGAATCTACCATTGGAGGTGGGTTCCATGTAGCACCCCAGAAATTGTAATTACATAAAAACTTCAAATAAATGGAAATAAATAATTTCCATAATATCGGAGTATTTAACATACGTATCATTATCGTATGAGCTAAAACACATCGAAACTCCGTAAAAAATATAACTCAACCCCAAAAACTTTTTACTAAAAGTTTCACAAAGAAATTTAGGCCAAGAAAAATCGGATTAGCCAGTTTTAAAGTGTTTCACGACTTTATTATCGTAATTTATGAATAAGTCGAAAAATCATGATCACACCGTACTTGGATGAGTCAGAAAATTAAATAAAACTCATATATGTCTTCAATATATCTTCTAATGAACCATCAAGAATTTGGGTCAATAAAAATCATTGGACTAGGTTTAAGAGTTATTGTGACCAATTATCCAAATTAGAAACGAGTCGGAAAACCGTTAACAACAAAAAGACGACGCAACCAAAAATTTAATAAAAGTGTTGGAGAGACTCCTCCCGACATTATATATTTAATGCCCAATATCTTAATTGGGCCACTGGACCACATATGACCCAAATCATCCACTAGAAATGCCATGGAATTCGTAGCTTAAATTAGCTGAAATTAAAAAGAGGCAATTATAGTTGAATTGGGAAGAGATCTTACACTCTTGGCAACCCAAATTCGTGCCTACCCCACCCATAGAGGTTGCTTGATGGCCAGACTCTTCTAATGGAGGGAGAGATCTTCAAATTTTGGAAGACACAAGCCATCCCGCAACCCTTCTTTCCTAGATACAATAAGGACTTCCTAAATACCTTGTTTACTTAAATACTCTTCACCCAAACCCTAGGATGAGTTTACAACTTGCTGGGGTCATGTGGAGGAGCTCTTGGGGGCTGGGGAGCTATGGATCGACCACAAGAAGGACATCTTCTTCCCCCGTTCGTCTTCTGCGACCTGCACAAACTGTTCACTTGAAGCTGATCAAAGGTAGGGCCAACCTAAACCAAACCTTGCAAAAGCTTATACCCCTGGAAGGAGGATCAAGTCTATGTCCTAACCCAAGTGGAATGCCTAAATTTCTATGCAGTATACACAGAGTATTAAGTGTTCTCCTGTGAGTGGTATGAACACAGGTTTTCTGGAAGAATGGGACTTCTTCAAACCCCAAAGGTAGGCTTCTCGGGCCAAACCTTAAATATCCTATACCAATGTGTAGAGCACATCAAGTTAACTTCATTTCCCACTGTTTTCATGAATTCCATCGAGTAGAATATTTAGGTTATAACGCATTTCCCCCAAGTCGTGCACTGTCAGGCTTTTTCTATTCTTTATATGTTGCATGTGATTTGAGACTGAATTAGAGAAACCCCACACAAAATGAAAGTTTCTACTAGTTGTCCTCGTCATGTTTTGTGTTGAAAATTTTGTCCTAAATCCATTAGTTAGAGAGTTATGAGCATGGTAAGAGGGTTGCTGCATCAAACTACATTTTCAGGTTACACTTGGTGTTCAGTTGTGTTTGACTTGATTAAAGTCTATCGAACCTCATGGTGTTCTAATTCCAATTACTAGAAAGCACCCTCACATGTCTAGATTAGTTTAAAATTGGTTTCGTTATTTTTCATACACTGTACAATTTGTTCTCTATTTTTGAAGCACCATGTGTCAATATAAGGCTGTTCTGGACCGCAATCCAAGAACATGTCCTTTCTCTGCCAGATTCAGGCGCAGACCCTGTGAACGCGACGGCCCGATAGGCCGCGTTCGGTGGTCTAGTCGCGACAACATACCCCGTCGCTTTCTGAACGCGACGAAGCGCTCTGTCGCTACCTTGCTGCCTGATCTGACTTCCCCGTCGCGACCCTTATTGGCGTCCGTCGCGACCTGACCTCTGGTTTTGATAGCCCTGTCGCCTTCTGCATATGTACCCGTCGCGATCTGCCTGCCTGATTTGACAAGCCTGTCGCGATCCATACAAGGCACTGTCGCGTTCTGATCTGACCCCGTCGCTACCCTTATAAGGGTCTGTCGCCACCTCAGTATTTCGCAAGAAACCCCGCTTATTTTGTTTGTAAATTTTACCGCTATACCCAAGGTCTGATTAATATGATTTTAAATGTTATGTCTTGGGTCTGATCATTACATGATGTCTAATTAATGGCTTAAAAGTGTTTAACCCATTTAAAAAGCCTTAATTACATAAAAATTATTCTAATTGTTTTCTTAATGATATGATCATTCATGAAACTTGTGATTGACTCTTGTTATCATTCTAGCTTGATTAAATGATAATTATTATTCTTAAAATCTTGCAAACCCAGGTGTAGTTTAATGCATTGTGTTTTCCGCGAGTTTGAAACCGATGGTTTGTGAATTGAGACACGCGTACCTCACTACACACTTGCACTTCTAGGCAACCCTTTTCTTGGGAAATTGGAAACTCTCTACCGGTCATTCCGAATCGGTAGACTAGCGACCTTTTCACCAAGGCCTCCGTAAATCTCCTCTCACCATGGATTCCCACATGGCCGATGAGTTGGTTGTACCATTGAAGTTCCCTGGAGATAGCGTGCACTTCCTCTCTCGTCTTGATCTCATGAGTGTGATTTACAATATAGACTAAAGCCATTAATGTAAAGTTTGAACTAAATTATAAATCGTTACCGTTATGCTGCCGAATTTATCTCTTGACCATGTTATCATGAAATCATGTTCAAATACTTATTACTTGTTCCCATCATCATCATGAACATGACATTACACATGCTTACTTATTGAAACTCTCATTGGCCATTGTTAATGACTGTGGGTATCTACATTAAAATGTTTCATGAGATTGCTGACAGGGCACGGCGTGTGTCCAAGGGCTCCAGTCTAGCCCCAATGACGGACAGTCATAATATACTGTTAACCATGGGGTATAATGATTACTGGCGTTGCATCTGCGCTGGGAGTCTTGCTTGCTTGTTGAATGATAGATACAACAACCACATACACGTGTCCTGGTGTACATTCTTGATGGATCTTTTCTTGGTGTACATTAGTGTCTACGTGCCGGATTAGTGTTACTTGATCGTGCTCGTACATTCTTGCTTGCTTGCTTGCGTGATATGGCCATCCTGCATTTATTGCAAATAGTGATATCTTGCGTTCTTGACATCAAGTGCAACCTTGCGTGCTTGTACAAAGTGATATGTGCTAGTTCTATCTTGTCATCTGTTCTAAAATCTGTTCTATCATGATCACTCTATCTAGCTTGTTTTATATATCATGTTTTAACGAGTTTTATTCATACTTGCATATCATTCATCGTACTTGCCTAGTCCTAAATGTTAATCACTTATATCATTGCCCGCACATTGAGATATAAATCCTACTGGGCTAGTTTGCTCATCCCCTACTTTTACCCAATCTAGGTGACTATGAAGTTCAAGAGGAAGAGCAAGTCGAGGATGGGAATGCGCCCGAGTGATGAGCGTTCCAATTATGAGTCTAACTATAGTTAGTTTATGTTGAGTTTAGAACAATGTAGTAGGAAGTGAGGTATTATGTACTTTTGCTTTTATTGAGTCTTAGTCCTGTAATAGTTTCCATTTGGAACACAATGAGTTGAGATTTGAATAAAAGATTAGTTGAGTTCAATATTTGGGCCCTATGATAATGTATGTTATTATACATTTAGTGCGTGCTAGCTAGAAGCTTATTTGCCGACTGTTCACGTCTCGAATTATCGACTCGAATTCTTCGAACTAATATTCGCTGCGAAATTCTCGGGACGTGACATCTCCTTTATGCTTGGAGGAGACAGGTGATAGGCAGTTGGTAGGTCCGGAGTTAGTGCAGGAGACTTCGAATAAGATTCAACTTATTAGGCAGAGGCTTGTTGCGGCGCAGGATAGGCAGAAGAGTTATGCCGACAATAGAAGAAGGATTTAGAGTTCGAGAATGGCGAGCATGTTTTTCTGAAGGTTTCACCTACCCGAGGCGTTGTCAGGTTTGGTAGACATAGTAAGTTGAGTCCTAGATTCATTGGCCCGTATGAGATTCTTAGACGGATGGGCAGCGTGGCATATGAGCTAGCCTTACCCGCAGCGCTAGCGAGGGTGCATCCCGTTTTCCACGTATCTATGCTCAGAAGGTATGTGTGAGATCCGTCTCATTTTATTAGTCACGAGCCAGTGGAGATTCAACCAGATTTGTCGTATGTTGAGCAACCCGTAGCTATCCTTGATCGGAAGGTTCAGCACCTCAGGAACAAGAGCATTGCGTCCGTGAAGGTGCTATGGCAGAACTTCCCGTGAGAAGAAGCTACTTAGGAGCTTGAGGATGCTATGAAGAAGAAGTATCCCCATTTGTTTGAATAGTTTCAGTCTAACTTTGAGGATGAAGTTTTCTTTTAGGGGGAGAGGGTGTAAGACCCTCCAACTTTGTTCTTTTATTTAGATTTTGTCATATGATGATTAGTTGCTTTTCGTATATAATTATGTGTATATGTATATATATATATAGATATTTATTTCTGTACATATTATATTCAAATGATGTCGTACATATATATATATATGTGTTTATTTATGTACATATTGTTTTATTTACATTGTACATATTGTATTTAAATAATATGATGTATAGAGTATGTAAATTATAAGGTGAATGCATGTTTATCTATTTTCTGTGTTCTGGCCGAAAGGCTATTTAACGTCAACATGTGTGGACGTTTATGGGGAAGTCGACGTCCAGATTGATTGACGCCAATTCCCAGTAAACGGCAACAATGTGGCCGTTTATTTCCCAGAAATTATTGCGGTTTCAGATCTGGAAACGACTGCGTTCCTTCGGTCCCGGTTTTGGAAACGACCTTACAATGGTAGGATTTCCACCTTAATGCATATCCCGACCCCCTTAGCTTATAAAAACACCCAATTTCAGCTGGATTAAGTCTTTTGGCCTTTGAGAAACCATAGAACTTTCTGTGTGAAAAATTGATCTTTGGCGACTTCGATCTGATGATTGGAGAGTTCTCTTGGCGATCTGCATCGACTGGGAGAGGCTCTAGACTTTGGTGAGGCATCCCTGACTCCGGTATGCAACCTGCATCAACACAGAAACCGGTTCGGGAGGAGATTGGGAGCTTCTTGGCTTGGCCGAGGAGAGCATCTTCGACAAATTTAATCCTTTGACAATTTTCTGAGGTAAGTAATTGAGGGATATCATCCCTACACATGTCCTCTAGGTCCTAGGATTTTATGGGATTTTTCCTCGTGTTCTGGAACCCCCATTCGTCAAGATTTATGCATTTAGTCTGCGTTTCTGCAGACAGGAACTTAACGACCAGCTTGCTGCCGTTAAGATCCAGAGTTAGTGGCAACATCTTGTGTCGTTAACCCTTGTTGGCGGCAACCCCTATGCCGTCAAGTTCTTCAGGGTTTGCAGTGAGACTGTATTGATCTTTGTGAAGTGTTGTCGGATTTTTGAGTACCTATGCATGCTGGAAAATTTATATGTGGTTAGGTACAGTCAGTAGGTCATGTCATGAGGAGGTGTCGAATTTATGTAATTAGTTTTATTTATTAAAAGTTATGTATTAGGACTATGAGCATGATTGGACCATGATTAATCTTATATAAATAGATCCATTGTGATTTAGGGTTTCATAAATTTTCCATGTTCATATTATGACTATTTTCAGGATTTGAAACTGTTAGGTATGACTGTTTTACTGTGTACCATGTGTAGTTGGATTGTCAATAAATATGCCTGGAATCTGTTTTAATTATTATAATTAGTTTAAAGATTTGAAAAATCTGAAAAATTGAGCATGCAACATGTTATCTGTTTAGAACCTGTGATAAAAATATTGTTCTATTTTCATGACAGTAGGTATTGTTATTGATTTAATAAGGGAAAATGACCATATTGAGCATATTAAGGTTAATTATGCGTAATTCAGTGATTAGCAGCATGATTAGGATTGTGTTATGATCTGATTATCATGAGAACAGTAGCATCGTGTTATGGAAACTGAAACATGTGCAATTGTTATATAATGCATGTAAATGTGTTAAATGGTGCATGAGAATCATGTAAACAATGTGATAAAGTGGAATGTGAAAATTGTGCCGATAGTGACGCTGCTACCATAGAGGGCTGTGGAACTGTAGCAACCTGAATTTTTGTGAAAAAATAAAAATTTAAATAAGAATTAAAACCTAGCTAAATGGATATTTAAATAGAGCATTAAATAAAACCCATTAAATGGAAAAGAGTAATGGGCTTTGCTTAATGGATCTTCTAGAATTTATTGGGTCAAAAATATGAATTTACAAAGGGAGAATAATAGGAAAATACCCTAAATTCGTAACTAAATTATTACCTAAATAGAAAAGGGGTATTTAATACATTAAATAGGAAGTTAGAGTTGGAATTGGATTCCTAAACCTACCCCATATGGGTTAGCACGAATTTGGATCTTTTCCAAGTCTAAATAGAGATTGGAAAGCAAGGAAGGAAGGTGGGAGTAAGGAAATTTCGTAATTTAAGAGGAATTAGAGTAGTAGTAGAAATAGAAATACATACTTGTATAAATACACCTCTTAAACTCTCTTGGGCAACCCTAGCTCGTTGCCAAGAGTTTATGGACGTGGAGAGGAGGCTAAGAGGAGAGGATTTCGTGGAGAGAAGAAGAGCTTGAAGCTTCTTCCCTTGTTCTTCAAGTTCTAGCCCTAGAAGACAAATCGAGTCAAAGGTAGGCATTCTCACAAGCATAAACCATGAAACTTTTTCTGTAGGTTCTTCCTACCCTCTTGAACGAACCCCCAAGTTTCATTTTTTCCATCCATCCTATCTTTTATTCTTAATTTCTGAAGTTCTGCAAACATGATAACCCCGAGACATCATGTTAATCCATATCTCCTTGTATACTTGATCCCATGCTATGAAATTTTTATTGTAAATACTTGATCTTGTTAGGGATCTTTTGACCCCGAAAGCCCTAATTTTTGTTGAGCATGTTACTCGATTTAGATCCATCTTGCTCCCTGTGTCATGTTCTATGTTACTCGTTCTTGTTCGTTCTCAAACCATGTTCTAACCATGCCCTCTCTCAATCTCTATTTACTGGAAGTACTCTCGCATGTCTAATTTCATTTTCCACTGATTTCATGATTTTTCATCGCATATATATTTAGTTATGATTTTCTGAACGACCATGTATCAAAAATTGTTATCCTGGTCCGCAATCCAATGTCTGGTCTGACTCCTGTCAGAGTCAGGCGCAGACAACCAAAGGCGACGCCTCGATATGTTGTTTTCTGGGCTCCGATTGCGCCAGCCTACCTGTCGCAATCAAGAAGGCGACAGGTGAGCCGTCGCGTTCTCAGAACCCGATCTGCAAGCCATGTCGCGACCCTTACATGCTCCTGTCGCTTTCTGCCTGGCACCTGTCGCGATCCTTACAGCCCTATGTCGCCTTCACAGGAATTTTGGTGAAAAATCCATAAAAATATTTCTGTCACTTTCTAATTAATCTCGCCTTCACGCCTTTTTACAGTTATACCCTCAGTAAAAACCTTGCCTAAAAATGGAGCAATATTGATAATTTTAAATACATCTTCACGACTTATTTCTATCTATGATTTCTCTTACCATGCACACACATGAACCATCAATATATGGCTGAAACCTTGCAGAAAATATCTCATAATGTATTTGGTAATTTATTGAAATAAAGTACATTAATTGCCCTAATTTAAAAGGACTTGTATTTATTTCTCGCGTTGATTATGCACCGATATCGACGCTCCACTGTCCTAGAATTCCTCTAGAACGTCGAGCACCTGTTTTATATACACACTTTACTTGGCTTGTGGTGAACTCTCCGTCGGATATTCCTTTCGCCGGACTAGTGAACTCTTGCACAAGGCCTCCGTATCATGGATTCCCACATGGTCGACGAGCCGGTTGTACCCTAACACCTATGATACCCTTTAGGGATCAATATGATCCAAACGGCTATTAGAAGTTCGCTCTTACCTTGAATCACGTCGAACCTCTGGACTTGTGCATAACATGGCCAGTGGGAAGATCGTGAATTCCACCTGACTGCCAATACGACGTGCGCGTGTTGTGCAACTGTTACTATCACCTGTTTACTCGTCGCATTACGTGCAATGTCCCCTAGCTCTCATCTGTACTCTACTCGCTCGTCTATTCACGTTCACTCCACTTTCTCGTCTATTCATCTAGTGCTCTCATCTACTTCTTGGTACTCTATATTGGCCATTGACTGATTTTCTAAAGATAAACAATATAACCAATGTCTGGCAATATATAAAGGCCCGATCTGGTCCTGGGATGTGCGCCCAAAAGTGCTAGTGCCCATGGAGTTAAATGATCAGAGTGTTTGACATTACACTCAAGTGCTATCTATCTCGACTATCTATATGACAATCAAAACACAAAACGTGCTATACTCTCTCGATGTCTAGAATGACAAACAAGTGCTATACTCGTCGTGCTATTACTATACTTGTGCTAGTTGTGCTATGGCCATCCTGCTATTCGTGTTATACTCGATACTTGTGCTACTTTGGGAACTATACTCGCTCTCGTGCTATTGTGCTATCTCTTGCTATATTTGACTCTCTTGTACCTGCTATCTTTAGATACTCTGCCATTAAATGCATTAATTATTAAAGCCTGCTTGAGCCTGAGATTTAAGTCCTACTGGGCGTTATCGCTCACCCTACGTTATTTGATGTTGTGTTCTCAGGTGAGACCGATGATGACATATACACTCACGAGGAAGGGAATGACCAAGAGTGAAGCCAGGAGTACCCTCGAGTCATTATGTTATCTTAGAGTTGTAGTTAGTTATTTCCTTTTATTGAAATGTAATTGGGCCCTATAGATTGGCTCTGATATTAGTGGTTGTAACTAGACATTTGAGAAGTTATTAATGAGAAAGATTTGATTTAGTATTATTCAATGTGCAATGGTTTGATGTCTAGTATTTGCTCTATACCTTTTCTTGCAACTGCCTTCGCGCTCTGATATTCCGCGTTGGGGCGTGACAGGAACCGTACTATAGTAAAGTCCCTACGGAAGGTTCAATGTGTGTGATATCCTATGGCATTAGGATGAAATCCTGGAGGTGGACAAGTACCACTGGTTAGGTGGAGAGTGCTTCTCCCGGTTCTGCGCAGTTAACCAAGATTCGTCACGTGTTTGCCTAGGTGACGGGCAGTGTATGTGAATATTTGTGTCCTTCTAGTGGTGGTTTGGACTATGTGTCACGACAACTAGAGTAGAAAGTGTAAATATGTGATGTCACATGTGAATTGTGCAATGTGAAATATGAGCTTGTGATAGTGTAATATGAAAGTGTTAGTATGTGAAAATGTGATACCATGTGTAATTGTGATTTATTTACATTAAAACAGCAAGCTAAATGTGTAAATAAATGTGATAATTGCATGTGAAAATGGTTAGATATCATGCTAGGTATGTTATTTACCTTGTACATTGTCCATGCTCTAATTATGTATAATTGTGAAGTAAATTAGGTAAGTTTTGAACCTTTGGATCATGTTGGTTACAATGTGTAGAAAACATGCTATATGTTTTCATATTTAGTGTTAAGTAACATGAAGCATGTACCATGATTATTCCTAAATGTTTAAAAAGACTAGCATGTGTATATGATATGTGTAAGGTTGTGTCCTTAGATTGCTTGCTGGTCTTTTAGAAGACTCATCCTTGCTTCGGCGTACAGGTGTGACAGGTACCTCCATTCCTGAGGACGACATTGAAGGAGCTACTCCGAGCGCGAGGAGTAGCTGCACTCTGTTGACTTTACTTCATTGTACTTTTCTTTCACTAGTATGTAAACAATGGAATTATGTAATTCATGTGGACGGTGTACTTTACTTGGAATTGTAATTTGTGACATTAGTATTTTCTTTACTTGCTATACAGACTGTGGATATGATGATGATGATGGAATAAGATTAGTTCTTTTATTCCACTGTAATCTTTTGTTATTCATGTACATATCAACCTATTGTTTAGTGTTGGGTAAATGTCCCACTGTAATGACGCCCTTTGTACCAACGTGGATTGTATAATCGTACCGGTATAAGAGGATCGTTACACCACTTGAGCAAGTATTTGAAGAAGTAGAGTATCATGTCTCCCTTCCTCAATTTGAGACCGGCCAAGGACTCAGGGGGAGAGTAGCAGTTCAGCATGTTGATGGATATGTTGATAAACAACGAGAGGGCTTGTCAGTTCTACAGATGCAAGTCCAACAGGTTGATGTTAAGTTTGATTTCTTAGCTGAGGAGGTCCAGAGATGATGGATCTTTTGCTTCAGTTGGTGTGCCAACAGGGCACAAGTCAGCCTTATGCTCCGCCCTCTACTCATCAAGAAGAGCAGCAGTCAACAACAGCAGCAGCAACAAGATAGCAGCAGCAAAATGAACAAGTGCAGCGCAGCAACAACTGCAGCAACAACAACAAGAGCAGCAACAAGAGCAGTCAGTAGTAGTTGAGTCAGAGCAGCAGCAGCAGCAGCCCCAGGAGAAGGAGTCTGGTTCTAAGCGACCCCTAGAGTCTCAAGATTTAGAGGTAGATGCCAGGTCCAAGGTCAAAACTTTTAGGAGGAAGTTAGAAGGAAACTCCATAAGGATGGTCAGCCTGTTTTCCCTTCTCAACCCTTGACCATCTCCTCTCCTCCCACTGATCCAACTCCTCCTACTACTTTTGCTCCTACCCCTTCTATTCTTCCATCTGCCTCTCAACCTACTGCCTCTACTGCTCCTACACCTCCAGCTCCCACTGCTGATGAACAACAACCTCCCCTTCTCCTTCTACTTCATCTGATCCTCCTCCCTCTACCTCTTTACCGAGGATCAGCCCCTTGCTTTCAATAATGTCATTTTTTCTATTTACCCTTTGAAGTACAGTCTCAAACCCTCCAAGGCAACCATACCCATTCTTCACACTTCAGCTCCTCATTTCTTTTCTTCTCTCCCTACATCCTCTACACCCTCTTCTGGCAGATCCACTCTTTCCCTTGCAGATATTGTACCTAGTGTGGTACTCTCATCTAAAGGTGGACACCAATTGAAATAAAATCCTGCCAAACTACTTCCTCTATTTTGGTATGCCTTTGTCTACCACTCTGAACACCATATGAACATGTTCAGGGAATTCTTGTCTATCAAAGTATTCCTTGAAGTCCATGAAATGCCAAGTTTCACCTTTGAGGACTGGCTTCCTTCTCTCCTCCATACATCCCAATACTATTGGCTGATGTCAATCTCATTACTCAGAAGAGCCACTGTCTGTCTCCCAAAGAATTCCTAGAACTCTATCGTGGTGAAGCCACCAGATACCAAAAAACTCAGGCTATGACCAATTTATGGATATTTCCTATCACCTGAACCTTAGATTTTTTGATCTGTTTGGTACCGTCCTTAGAGAGTCGTAGGCCAAGTACATAAGGATGAAGGAATTTATGTAGCTAGGTTTCGAATGGGCTTGCCTGATGTGAACAAAGGGCAATGGGAACATTCATCTGTGGTCAAAGACAGACATCCCCTTCTATGACAATTGGACTATCTTTTGGACTGCACCCAAGCCTGATTGGAGCCATTTCTTTAGGAAGGACTTTGCTCAGCTAGTTTTCAATAGACATATCAGAATAGCTACAAGGTTCAGAATCAAGTACAATTTGAGCTTGTCATTTCATAGGTTTGCTCTTATGCAAGCTCCTCAGAACTCCCAGCACATGTTAGATTTTCAGATTTGTTTTGCTGAGTCTAAAAGGTTCACAGAAGATCAATGGGCAGCTGCATCCCTGAAGATCACACAGATTGTCAGAAATTGAAGATTTCTATTGTTGAGTATCTCTGCAAAGGATATGAGACTCTTTTGAAGTCTTTTGCCCATAAGTGGAAGCGAGGTACTTAGTCTATTATCAAGCCAAGGAAGCTACAATCCATGAGGGCCTGCAATGGAACATCACAGTTCATGAATTTCTCCACTTAGCTGCCAGCAAGAAGTTTGTACCTCTTAGGACTCTTTTGCGCCCTTCTAATTATCATAAGAGGCTTAGCTGGTTCCACAGAAGACATGTCAAGTCTTATAGGAAAATCCCTTACATAGGACCTTCCTACAAGATAGAGTATGCTAAGTTTGAGAACTTCTTCCTGACAATGAGAAGAAGCTTTGGGCTCTTCTCCAGCCCTTCCTTGCCTAAATCCCTCCTTTGTATTTACCTAGTTCTTTATCAGCTTCATAGATGTAATCTGTACTTGAACATTTCATATATATGAATGCAGTTCTGTTCTACATTTCTATGGATCCTCTCTCTCTCCTTGTATCTTACCTTTTCTGTTAATGCCACAAGGGGGAGAAGAAAGTAAGAAACAAATAACTCAATATACAGGAGGACATACTTCTACAAAATTAAATTTGTTTTTTCACTATCTATTTAAAAGTTTTTGTCATTAACAAAAAGGGGAGAATTGTTGAGCAACTATCCCTTATGAAAAATTATTTAAGACTTTAAATTATTTTAACATGGTGATTTTGCTATGACAAAACCTTTTAAAACTTTCTACAATCAAATCTACTGGAATATATCACAGAGAACATATTTTGGTACAATACTGTATCAACAATATCTTGAAATTTTCTAAGTCTATAGAATACCTTATGTATCATACTGACTCCGACTATGGACTCCGACTCCAAAAAGTCGAAGTGTTGAAACCATCTTTGTACTGGACTCCAACTCTCTAGAAGTCGAAGTCTGGACTCCAACTCCTGAGAAGTCGAATCCTATACTCCGACTCCTGTGAAGTCGAAGTAAGGTAATCGATTGATGAACACTTCAGAAAAGTCGAAGTCCCCTCTCCGACTCCTAAAGAAGTCGAAGTCTCTGTATTATTTTTCAACTCCTAGGAAGTCGAAATATTCACTCCGACTCCTTCAGAAGTCGAAGTATGACCAATTGATGCTTATCACTCCGACTTTCATGAAGTCGAATTCTATGGTCTCACTGCGACTTCTGTAGAGTCGAATTTCAGTCTGTCTCTCATGATTCTGACTCTGACTCCAAGAGAGTCGAAGTACATGTCTTTATGACTCCGACTTCCCTGAAAACTTCTATACTTCACTTTTTCTATGCCAATATTGTTTTATAATTTCATGAAATCTTGATTGTTTGATATTTTATTTGCTTAATGAGATCTTTTACAGAACACACAGTACTTGTATATCCTTTAGAATAATATCTTGTCATGTTACTATTATTTAATGTATTCTGACAGATAGGATATATTATACTCAAAATAACCACAAAATTATCTGTGAAAATATCTGAAATATTTATATAAATTGGTCTCTTGCTTTATGTCAGAAGTTCAGTTCTCTTTTCGTTCAACAGTTGTCTTGCAGTTAATGCCATCAGGCGCATGGGGTATTTGACAGAGGCTCACCTACCACTATCAGAACCTCACCTTACTTTCTGATGCAACTGTTTGTCTGTCTTTTATTGCCCTGAACATCTGTCTGTCTGAGGTTTCCATACTTTACTTATATTTCTGACTTACCTACCTCAGAAAGTATGGAGGTATCTTTTCTTTTGTCCTGTCCTTGTTGCAGAACATTTATTAGGCACGTTTCAGCATGGAGCTTTCACAGAACATTAATTGAAGACTAACTTCTGAGCTGTGAAGCTACAAGCATGGTCTTAAGCCGTTAGAAAGCTAAAAAGCTGAAGGACTAATGGATAACCAAAATCTCATCAACATCTAAAGGATCAAAGGTCACTCCTCAAATGGCTAGATCTCCAACAGATAGTTTCAAACAGAAACATCCTCTGAAGCATATATAGAAGCCGAAGTTTGAACAAGACACCACACTTAGAGTGTGAAAAATCAGTTAGCAACACATTCAACTCACACCTACATTCTGCTAGCAAGAGCCTTCACAAGCCTTCTACTGAGCTGCAAGATTGAGAGCTTCCACAATCCAAAAATCTCCAAGCTCTCCTCTTCACAGAAGTCTTGTTTGTGTTGGGTGGAATTTTTGTAACTAGATTATTATCTTCTAGTCCACCCTCCTTGATTCAGAAAGGATCAGTGCTGTAATTCTTATTTATATTCCTTTCTGAATTCCCTGTGTTTGCTCATTCTTCAGAGCAAACACACAAGTGTTTTTACAATTCTATCTATGTAACCTGTAGGATGTTTGTTCCTGTAGTACCCCTCTTGTGAAGGTAAGACCTTGTTAAAGGTAGTTCTTGTACCCCTATTGAGGGAAGATTTGCTTGGGAACGACTTTCTTCTTATGCCTACTGGCTACTTGGAATGAGAGAGGATGTTCCAACTGGTGCGTACTTCCAAGAATGTCGGCAGCAGGTCCAAGATGTTGACTGTGTGTAGAGGTGGACCTGCATACATTAAATGCAAGGGAGATCAGACTCGTAAGTCTTTTGTCAAATGGCTAATACCACTTTTTGCCTTCTGTCCATGTTTTCCTGCAGATAGCTAGGAATAGAATGTAGGTGCTTTTCTTTTGTTGCAGGTCCTATGAGACAGGCAAAAAGATCTTCACTCAGAGAAATAATAAGTTAACTATATGAAGTACATTTGAACTTTCATTTGGACACCAAGATATTTTGAAATATTTGAAATGTGAGGCAATCGATGTCTTAAGGTAGTTGATGTTTAAGTTAAAAGATAATCGATGTTCAAATAGAGTTGATGTTTAAATGTAATCGATGTTCTAAGAGAGTCGATGTTTAAACGTAATCGATGTTCAAATGAGGTCGATGTTTCAATGTAATCCATGTATGTAATCGATGTTTGAATGAAGTCGATATTTGAGTGAAATCAATGTTCTAATAAAATCAATGTTCAATTAAAGTTGATGTTTGACTGAAGTCGATGTTCAAGTGAAATCAATGTTCTAAGTCAAATCGTTGTTGAACTAAAAATGATGTTTAAGTGAAATCGATGTTTGAGACGAAATTGATGTTTAAGTGGAGTCGAGTTTAATTGAAATCGATGTTGAAATCGATGTTTGAATGAAATCGATGTTCAACTGAAATTGATGTTTTGAATGGAATCAATGTGGACTTTAAAAACAGTAATCGATGTGTTTGTATAGTAATCGATGTGGACTTTAAAATAGAAATCGATGTGGACTTTCAATAGTAGTCGATGTAGACTTAGGCAAATCATGAAACGATAGTGCCATAGTTGTTGTATTTATGAGGAAAATATGATATTAAATATATTCATGATATTTAAGTAAATCATGAGTTTTGGTATCACCAAAATAAAGGATAAAATATAAGAGTGGTTCAACAATCTACCCCTTTTTGGTGATGACAAAACTTATGAGAATTTTCTAACAGACATACTCAAAACATGGAAGAAAATTCACAAGTTAAAGATACTCTCCCCCTTTTTGTCAATAACCAAAAAGGAATGGTCTTACCATTTGCATTTACCCCCTTTTTAAGGACTTTTACCATATGCTGTGAGTTTGAAGGAGAGGGGTTCAACAATGCGTTTATTGATGTCATTGTTTATTGCTCCGCCTGAGAGTAATACTCCCCCTTAATGTGAGACTTGTGAGTCTTTATGAAGATTCCCTGCATTGATCTATATAAAAGATAAAATCCTTGCAAGGATGTTAGTAGCTTTGTAATTTAAGGAATAAATAACAAAAGGAAATATAAGTTTAAAAACTAAAAGCTAAAAATTAAGGATGACTACTTCCTCTTCAGATTGGAAATAAGTGAAGAGTTGGTAGTCACCAATCAGATGCTTTTGAGCATCCCTAACCATACCCATTTGAATGCCTTTTGTTTTTTTGTTCATCAAGAGCAGATTGGCATTCTCTTCATCTTCTTCTGTGCATGAGCTTTCCTGAGGAGTTATCCCATGTAGTTGTGAAAGTCTTCCTTTTGTGTTTCTTGTGTTTCTCCTTTTTCTTCTTATTTTTCTCCTCTTTTTTCTTCTTTTTCTCCTTGCTCTTGGCTAAGATTTTTCATATTATTTCTTCTTCACTGTCAACATCACTGCTATCGCTGGTAGTGTCTTTATCCGAAGTTCTTTCCATAGCTTTGAATGCATTGATTGATCTTCCTCTTGAAGTGTTTTCTTCTAATCTCTTCATGTTGATCTCATGGGCCATGAGAGATCCAATGAGCTTCTCCAAAGTCCTAGTGGAGAGGTCATTTGCTTCTTATAGCTATGACCTTTGGAGTCCAATGCTTTGGGAGAGATCTTAGGATCTTCCTGACCATATCTCCCTAGCTATACTTCTTTCCCAAACCTAAAAGTCCATTTACAATTTTAGTAAGCTCATTGTACATCTGAGATATGGACGCACCTGAATTCATTTGGAACTTCTCATATTTTGTCACCAAGATATCAATCCTGGTTTGTTTTACGTTGTCAGTCCCTTCATATGTAAGCTTTAGCATTTCCCACATATCTGTAACACCCCAGAAAATTTTATTTGTTAGAAAACATGAATAACATGATTATTAGACTTGGTTATTATTATGAGATTTAAATAATTAATATCTGGGATTAATTAGCATTAATAAATGTTATCCCAATGTCGTACATAGAGGTGCACGCTTCCACAGGGCGACATCAAAAAATGACAACGAAATAAAAATCCGAGAACACCATAATTTCCAGAAAAATGTGGAGATCTCATAAATATAAATATCTAAATTTTTCGACGTACGGATTTTGAGATTAAGTCGACGCGACCATTTTTCGGTGATTTTTTTCACCTAGTGTAAAATAAAATCTAAAAAATAAATACAAATCACCATAATTAGTAAAACCTTTCCATTAGCCTAAGGTTTAAATTCCAGCTTGATTGGACATCATTAGGACACCTAGACAAGGGGTTAAAGGGGCCAGCTGAATTATCACCTAATTACGGTAACCATTTTTGGTTTACTTCTCACCTACGCATTAGGAAGCCACGTATCCCATTTCACATGGGGTAGATGGTCACCACGTTCTACCCATATGTGTCGCCTTTGGAAGTTGCATGGGGCAGGTGGCCTGGGTTGTTTAAGGAGATTTTTATACTCGACACATCAAAGGCCACGTGCCATTGTGCATGGGTAGCTTGATAAGCTATAAAAACACCCCGATACCCAGCTTGCGAACCTTTTCAAGTTTGCTCCTGCTGCTGATATGCTTGCAAAGCTCTCCACAGTTGGTGTGTAGCTGGGGCTACTGGTTCTATTCCTTCTTACACCCCTGTTCTTGCTCAAGTTGTTGCTGAGGTAGCTGCGAAGCTAGTGTAGCAGTTCTTGGGTGGTGTTGTTGCTATTGCAACAACAAGCTATAGTTTTCTTCTTCCCATGCTTGTGGTTTTTCTCCATCTGCTACACTCTGTGGTATTGCGGATTTCTACATCAAGAGAATTCGTACTACTCAGATAGGTAGGATTCAATTCTTTCCTTCCTCTCTTATTCTTATTCTTGAACATGCTATGGAACTTACTGACTAGGTGTTCAAGCTTTCAAGCTCTTATTTTAATTCCTTAAGTATCCTTAGAATAGCATGTGCATCATGTATTGCTATAGAAATTTCCCTTGAATTCAAGTAGTCACTGCTTTGGAAAGGATAATCTTCCAGTTCTTGTTGTGTAAGATTCTCTTCCTATCCTTTCTCTTTTCTAAATCCTTGACCTCCACCTTTGTTAAAGAGGTCATGATCACCTGCTTAATTGTTATAAACATGTGAATTCCCTTTTGTAAACCATGAACTCATCCCTTATAGCCTTGTTTTAGTTGTGTGGTAGTAGGATTTTCTTCTACTCTTGTTCTCTTCTTTCCACAATTCAACGTAGACCAAGTAGTTTAAGGAAAAGTGATCCTTTACCATGAGTCTGTGGACTTCCAAATTTGAAAAATAGTCTCATGGTAAGAATTGAGCTTTTCATCATGTATGATGTAGTGTTTGTCCATGAGAGACAATACAATTCTTTTCCTTCCATCATAACTTGTGCAATTCCGAAATCATGTTGACCATTTATGTGATTCACCTTCCATGTTCTTTCTTTCCACCTTCTTGTCATGTTAGCTTCATTCTTGAGACTGAGATCATCCTTGGAAAAGTTTTAATCATGTTAGGAGTGATAGAAAGGCTTGGTAGCACAATTTCTAGTTGGTCTTAATCCATTTTTGAAACTCTACATAGCACCTGTCGACAGCCCTGCTTCTAGCTGTCGACAGGGCCATCTTGCCAGAACCCAGAAAACACTCTGACAGGGGCTGTCGACAGCAACACCCTTGGCTGTCGACAGCCACTGACAGGCAGAGAATTCAGCTTCTGGGAAAGCCATATCTAGACAGCAACACCTTGGCTGTCGACAGGCACATCCAGTTCTGGAAATCAGTACCTACCTTGACTCATTTCTTGATCGGAACTACACCCATTGTTCTAACAAAATGCTTACTCATTCCTAGATGTTTCTTCCACTTAAACACCTACTACACCAATCAAGTTTCCTTTTTTTTTACCATGAATCATTTCTTCAAAGTTTCGAACAAAATTGACCTTGTGAGATCATCAATTTTCTGAAATCAATGAAGGAACAAAGTTCCTTAATTCTTGTGTGTGAACCATGAGTGAATCCTTGTGTGTCCTTGATTCATTATAAGGATGAGTGTGTGATGATGACAAGTTGTGAGTCTTTGGACTCGTTCGAGAAATATACCTGGCAAATAAAGGGCTAGTTTAGTCCTGGGGGGAGCACCCGAATTCGTCAGTGGCCGCGCGCGGAGCGATGAGGACTCGTGGATGTTGGCATGCATCAGTTCGTGTTGATTAGTCATCACATCATGCTTGTGTGTGTAACCATGTGTCTGATTCTGAATTCAAGTGTTATTCTGAGTTGTGGATCCTGTTTCTAAGAGTTATGAATCTTGTTCCTAAAATACTCCTGCTCTATATGTTTATTGAAGCTGACTCTTCCATTTGTTATAGTGAACATTCAGAGCAAAACATGTCTGTTCTTATCTTGAGTTTATATATCAGTGCTAGCAATACATATTCGTTCTTACCTGAGCATTTACATCTGAATCCTTTTCGTTTAGCGGAATTGAGTTCTACGGGCTAGTTAGCTCATCAAATCCTACTTTTTCAGGTATCTACAGTTCTAGAAGGCGGGAACTTTGGGATTTGTGTGTGGAGAGATCAGCCTTGGCGACATTTTATTTATTTTCAGTTGTAAAGCAAGAATCATGTAACACCTACTGAATGACAAATAATACTTGTTATTTAGTGAAGCTTCTGAGCAAATGTCCTATTCCATCATATAATTTTACTCTTGATTTCTCATTCATTCACGTTCCGGCATTTATGGACATATTAAATGTCGTGACATGACAATATCCTTTGCTGTTTTGCATGCAGAAATTTTGTTGAACTCTTGCTTGGTCAGAGTGCAACATATGAAGCTTTTTGCCTTGCTGTTCAAGGATAGCTTGTTCTTATCTTCAACAGTCCATTCTTCCTTGGGCTTGGAGATTTGGAGATCACCATTTTCTATGATGCTCTAGATTTGGTAGTCGTACCATTGAAGGAAGAACTACATCCTAGTCTTCCAGTATAGATAATCTTCTCCATCAATAGTGGAGGCTGGAATATGGATTGATCTTCTGCAAAACCTTGAGCTGCCATGGATCTTTGCTCTATGATCGTTAGATCTTCTTGAAGTCAAAGACCAAGGCTCTGATACCACTTGTTGGCCCACTTATGGTTGGCAACAAGACTAACCTAAAGGGGGGGGGGGGTGAATAGGATAGCTGCAAAAATACACAAAAATCACCACTTGAAAACTTTGGTGAGTGAATGTAGTTGTGTGCGAAGATAGAGAGCAGTGTGGAAGCAGATTTAAACAATTACACAAAAACATAGAAATTTATCCTGGTTCGAATCTCCTATCAATCAGGAGTCCTACATCTAGTCCCCAAGCAAACTCTTGGAATTTCACTAACCAAGGGTACAGTCCCCTTTAGGACATACAACACCTAGCCCCTGCTGGTCTTCTTCTCTTTCTTGGGCAAGAAGGCAGCCCACTGTTTCACTCAGTCAGGTGCTTCTTTTACAAGCTCAGAAGCAACTCACTGGTACACACTCCAGCAGGTCTTCCCTTAACACTAGGGGACACTGTGTACAATCCCATAGCTGGACATAAACCACAAGCACTCTACTGCCTTCTCTTCACATAGGAAGAGGGACACTTCTGAACACAGAAGCTAGGACCTGAAGCCCCTAGATCAAACTCTTATAAACAAGAAATGCTTGATCTGAGACTGAGCCTAAGAAGGAAATAGTTTACAGGACAAGACTCTTCTTAGGCTAAACCCCCAGCTCTCTCTTTCAAATACACAAGACACATAGAGAGAGAATAAGGAAGAAGGAAGACAACTTTGAATGCTTCAGCTTGAATAGACTCGAGCTCTCTTCCTTTCTTGCTTGAGTGTGTATGGAGTTGGATGCTCACTGGATGTACACTCTGAATGATCTTCAAGTTCTTCTCTTGTTATGCCTTTTCTTTTTGCTTCTCTTTTTAGGGAGCAGCTTTGAACAGATCGTTGATAGATGGCCATTTGAGTTCTCTGATCCGTTGCTCATCTTCTACTTCATCTTCTTTCCTTTGAGTCTAATGGCTCCTTCTTGTGCCTACTGGCTACTTGGAATGAGAGAGGATGTTCCAGTTGGTGGTACTTCCAAGAATGTCAGCAACAGGTCCAAGATGTTGACTGTGTGTAGAACTGGACCTGCATACATTATGGAAGGCATATGATCAGACTTGTAAAGTCTTTTGTCAAATGGCTCATATCTCTTTTGCCTTCTGTCCATGTTTTCCTGAAGATAGCTAGAATAGAATGTAGGGCTTTTCTTTTATTGCAGGTCCTATGAGACAGGCAAAAAGATCTTCAGTCAGAGAAATAATAAGTTAACTGTATGAAGTACATTTGAACTTTCATTTGGGCGCCAAGATATTTTGAAACATTTGAAATGTGAGGCAATCAATGTCTTAAGGTAGTCAATGTTTAGTTAAAAGATAATCAATGTTTAAATAGAGTTGATGTTTAAACATAATTGATGTTCTAAGAGAGTCGATGTTTAAATGTAATCGATGTTCAAACGAAGTCGATGTTTCAATGTAATCCATGTATGTAATCGATGTTTTGAATGAAGTCGATGGTTGAGTGAAATCGATGTTCTAAGTCAATCGTTGTTGAAATGAAATCGATGTTTGAGACGAAATCGATGTTTAATTGAGTCGATGTTTAAGTGAAGTTGATGTGAAATTGATGTTTGAATGAAATCGATGTTCAATTGGAATCGATGTTTTGAATGGAATCGATGTGGATTTTAAAAATAGTAATCGATGTGTTTGTATAGTAATCGATGTGGACTTAAAAATAGTAATCGATGTGGACTTTCAATAGTAGTCGATGTAGACTTAGGCAAATCATGAAACGATAGTGCTATAGTATGTTGTATTTACGAGGAAATCATGATATTAATATATTCATGATATTTTGGTTAATCATGTGTTTTGTTATCACCAAAATAAAGGATAAAATATAAGAGCGGTTCAACAAAATGATGCTAATAGAAAGAACCTTGTTTCTGTTAAAAACAAGAAAAAGAAAATAGAAAGCAAACAAGTTTCTACAAGGTTTCTCCATTTCCTCCATCTACCCGAAAAGCTTCGAGGCTAGCTCCAACTTCACATCATGGCAAGAGCTACCAAAGGATACCACCTTCTCCCTCTCAATTCAAGAATAATCAAAATCATTTGAGAAGGGTTCAAAGACTCCAACATCTGAACTCATACCAATGTAAGAACCAGGTAAGAAATATTCCATTTGCTTTAATTGCAGTAAACTTGGTCAGGTTGCTAAATTCTGCTGGAATAAAATTCAAGAGTTTCATAAACATGCCAAATTGATTCAATGGTTTCACTATCATAAATTTAGTCATGTTAAAAGAGATTGTTTATTTAATTCTAAATCTTTGCTGAATGAAAGAAACACAATGATCAAAATAATACTTCACATTTCCATGGTAATAAAGTTGATCAATGTGTAAAACATTGCTGTAATAAAAACAAACTGAACATATTAGAAATACAAAAATGAATCATGATAAAAACTTCAGAAACAAATTTATCAGTTTGTCATTGGTGCATTTTGCTTTCATAGCTCAAAAGATTAAAACAATTTCTCTAAGGTTTCTAGCCTTCAAAGGAATGCACCAAATATCAAATCACTTTGGATTAAAAAGTATTGATAAATGCTATCACAAATCATGTTAGACCCAAACAAGTTTGGGTTCCAAAATTTGTTGCTTAAGCTTTGGATGCAGGGAGCTTTGTAGTCAACATCAAGGTGATGCTTTCATGACTATGGCTATAAGGAAGGACCCAAAGAAGTGTGGATTCCAAAACTCACCTAAAGTGTATGCAGTCATCAGCCTTGTAACCATGTCTCTCCATTTGAAATCAAGATAATGGCTATGCAAGACAAGAGAAATTAGAGACCACAAGTAAAATTCTTGGAAAAAGAATTGAAGACTGTTCAGGTAAAAGCTCTTAAGATTTGAGAATTGTGTTGCTTGAGTTAGAATAACTCTTAGAGTCTTATCTAATATTTTTTTTTAAAAAAGTGTTATGCTTGACTATCTTCCTCCAAGCTGCTCAAATCACTTCAAGTTCTTATAACAATTGGTATCTTGTTATGGAGTCCATTTTACCCATAATTTGTTGTGCATTCCACTTCCCTTTGACTTTTTGGTATCTCAAATGGTGAAATGTGAAAGTGCAAGTCAAGCTTGTCTGGAAACTATCACTATGCGTGAGAAAATTTCTCCGCCAAGTATCAAAAGTTACTATATGTTTAATGCTAATTGTGTGCATGTTCATGTTTATATTGCTTTCACATCTGTCATATCACACATGCACATACTAAGGGGGAGTGAGTTTAAAAAAGGGCAAAATAATCTTTGCAAAGTTGCTTTAGAAAAACCAAAATTTGATGGGACTTGAAAAAACAAATATCTCGATTTGATCAAAAGCAAGTGACACACATTTAATTCTCTGTCGACACTAGTCTCTTATTGCTGCTTTAGATATGTGATTTCAATGTTCTGTGTCGACCTACAATTGATCATGTGCCAACACAACGTTTTCCAATTTCAATTCACACTCTCATATGTGTAAACCTACACAATTTGTCCAGTGTGTGGAATTTCCCACCTCCTACTGTTGTTATAGAAATTTCTCTCTTAGATTTTGAATTTTTTTTTGTCATGTCAGTTTGACTTCTTCATGTTCCACAAATCCAATCAAGGTTCCTTTGATATTTTTCTATAAAAATTTAAATATCTAGAATATTTGTGCCCTTGGATTAAACATGAAAATGAAAAATAAGATTTAGAGCTGTATGTCTATCTTTATCCTCAAAGTTTATTTTGGACTCTTATTGTAAAACACTTTAATTAGACACATGAATAGTCTTGAGTGTTATATCACATGAAATATTAGAGTTTTGTTTTCAACAGATGCTAAGAATAAAATGTTAATAACTCAAGACCATGATCTATTAAGGTAAAAAGCTACTTGTCACTAAGTGAAAAATATTGAAAATCTGATGGAAATAATTCAGAATTAGATTTCAAGGAAAATTACAGAGCAATGATTAGTACACTGAGTAACCAAGCTTTTTCACTTGAGACATGTTGGAGTTTGAGTCAAAAGGTGTAACTAAGATACCTCTATTAAAAAAGAAGCAAAAACATGATTAACATGCCTAGTAGTTAGGCATTTTTGCACTGGGTAAGTGCGTGTGCTTACACAAAAAAGCATGTATTTAATCTTCTTTGCTAAATTTCCTGAAATATCTCAAGTGCATGAAATGAAAACAAAAAGAAAAAAGGTGGATAGAGTGCAACTAACCTAAAATAGAAATCATGTTGTTCAAGAGTGTACATTGTAATTGTACAATGTGTTATGATCAAAACTTTAATTTTCTGTTGATATCTTGATAACTCAATTTCAGACACAAAATATCTTGTCACATTTGTAAATGAAATTATGAGGTGATCTTTGATGATAAATAAATGACATAAGAATTCAATAAAAAATAATCTTCATTTTTAACCCTTGCTGCACATTATGAAAGGTTCAATCACATTATCTCTCATAGACTAATATTATAGTATACCTTGATTTTTTTTTAATTGCAAATCTTTGTCAATTAATGTTTTGTGCTCCTTGAAATACACTCTTGTATTTAGGGGGGGAGCAATCTATATTTGTTCTCAGATTTCATGCTCCAACAATGGGTGTGTTGTCTTCATCCCACTTAATCAATTGGTACCATTCAATCTTGTATTTTATATTCTGATGGAAATAAAAAAATAAACCAACTACTATAAAAAAAGTGGGAGAATGCTCTAATAAGGGGGAGACTACACATTTCATTGATTAAGGGGGAGAGAAAATTGCATTGCATTTTGATTAAAAGGAGGACACTATTCAATACACTTCTTGCTTCATTCTTTTTGACGTTGTGTTGAGTGTGTTTCATTCCTGAAAATTCCTTTTCACAAATTCATTCCTTGCTTTCATGTCAATATCTTTATTGATTCCTAATGAAAAAGGGAAAGTGATTCAACAATAAAGGGGAATGAAATAAAAATTGTCAAAAATTCTCGTCATTTGTATTTCACATCAATCTTTTTAATATTGTCAAAAAGGGGGCAGAAATTTGAATGAGTGTTTTATCATCATCAAAAAGGGGGAAAATGTTGTGTTGAGTGTGTACTTAATATTTTGATGATGACTAAACAATAATATCTTGACAATAATAAAATATGTTTTGATGTTAAACAATAATATTTTGATTATAAAGACATGTTTTGATGCTTCATATTCATATATATGCAGGTCTACAAAATAATGTCAAAGTTACGTCGACACACATTGAAAATCAAATCGCCACACATAGTCTGTCTAGTAAGCTTATGAAGGACAAAGTCATAGTTGCGTCGACACACATTGCAAGTTATGTCGACGCACATTATCCATCCAGTGAGCCATATCTGAAGAAAAACATAGGAGGTCGACGCAAGTTGTCAATTAGGTCGACACACATGTCCTTCCAATAAACTGGAACTAATATTTAGTTAGTTGCGTTGACACACATGCAAACATGCGTCGACGCACCTTGAGTGAAAAATTTAGAAACGAAAAGGGGATGAACTACAAAAAGGTGTGACTTATCCTTGGAGATTATGGGAAAATCTTTTATTACCAAAATACCCCTTCATTTAAGTGGCAAAGAGGAGAAGGACTTGAGGACACATGGCAACTTTAGGTGTGCCCTAGGTCTTTGTGCACACCTGTCCCAGATGCAAGGGAGTGCGTAAAGGCTATAAAGAGTCTCTTGTCTCATCTAGAAATGAGGAGCCCATAAGGAAGAGGAAGGTCAATCATAGAGAGAGTGTGAGAGTGCTGAAAGAGAAGAGAAAGGAGAGCAGTAGAGTGAGAAGAAGCAGCAGATAAAGAAGAAACTACAGAGTTGAGAGAAAGAGGGAGAGCGAGAAGAAACAAAAGAGTAGCAAGCAGCAAGTAGAAGAGCAATACAGCAGTGCAGCAGATCAGATCAGAAACGACTTCAAAAAGAGTTCCAAATCTGCAATATTCAAGAAAATTTTTGAAGACAGATCAATCCAAGTGGATCTGATCCATTTTATTCATCAACACATCATATTCTTCTGATCTATCTTCTATGTGTATGTGTACTAATCTGAGATCAGTGCGTGGACGCAATTTCTGTGTGTGTGTTGTGATCTATACAAGGGTTTAGTGTAGATCTAATTGTTTATGTGTGTGTGTGGATCAGATCAAAGCTAGAAGATCTGATCTCTTGTAAACTTGATCTAGCGTGTGTGTGTTTTTGAGCTTAATTGCTCGTGTGTGTTGAGCCATCATGCTCGTGTGTGTTGTACTCAAGGTTTTGAGTAGTGTGTGCCTCACTGTGTGAGGGGTGGATGTAGGAGTCACTGGATGTGATCTCCGAACAACCTAAAAATACTTGTGCCTTGTATTTTGATTGTTCATCGGTAGATGCATGCATAGGGGTTCGATTACACACTTAGTAATCACACACTAAGTTCACACAAGACATCTTGAATTCATATTTGATAAGTTCTTGAAGGTTTTTGTATGCACACAATCTGTTTGATTGATTGTCTCTCACATCAACTACACACAATCACATCAGATTAGTTGGGTTTTCTATTGAAAGGATCTATAATTTGAAGTAATTTTTTAATTACTTAAGTTTCCAATACAATTTATAATAGATATATTCACCCCCCCCTTCTAGATCTATTCACCCTGCATATTCGATCCTACAAACAGATACGTAAGGCTTTTACGTATAATTCCTTTATGTAAATAGATTTTAATTCATTTTGCTCCTTGAGTCCTTTGTTTTGTATCCAAATGTGTTCTTTAGAGATAAAATTTTGAACATAAGCTAACTAATAGGTGACATGAATTATTATGATTTTATATGAAATTATTGAATTTAATTTTCGTTGGGTGATAATTATCCCAAAAATTAATAAATCGAGTTGTTCTCAACATCTGTGAGTCCAAATCCTAAAATATTTTTGTTTTTGGAGTCAATACATTTTTTTGGTAATAATGATATGTTCAGATTTCTATTTAATTTCGGAATCCTAATGACGCCCTGTTGGGGTACGCAGGGTACCTTGATCATATGGATAGCTTGTATTTCCTACATTTTCTTAATATTCCAATTTTATTATTTTTAGAAATCCATTATAAATCCTAGGACGTTACACGATCGATTGCTGTTATATTCCTATCGATTTGTGATATTCCTAACAATTGATGTTATATTCCTATCGATTGGTGATATTCCTAACGATTGATGTTATATTCCTATCGATTGGTGATATTCCTAACGATTATTGTTATATTCATATCGATTGGTGATATTCCTATCGATGTTACTTAGTCTTCATCGATTGGCCAGTCTGTTATGACTCCATTAATGATTCTGGTTTCCAAATCCAATAGTTACCATGATTTCTTCGTGGATTTGAGTTGATTTCCTTATGGATGAACTTGGGAGTCCCTATGGATTTGGGATCTTGTTTCCCTTCTAGAACATGACTCAAAGTTATATGTATGGCTTGGTTCTATGTAGGGGAACACTTTTGGCCTATGTTTTAGAGAGACTCTTGCGAGAGAGCTTAGGAGCTTGTTCCCAAAAGCCTTCTCCAACCTGGACCAGCATGTGGGTGTGCTTCAGAACGGGAGGAAGGCATGTTCGTGCTACCAATCATCCATAAGGTGAGAGGGTCACATAAAGTGGGGAGAACTGTCTCTTTGGCTAGGCCAAGGAGGGCTTCTTTAACCTAAAATGATATTCGTGAGTTTTCTTCATGAAAATACTTAAGGGTTTCATCCCTGTGCCTAACACTTAGTTTTTTTTATGGCAACATACATTGCTGCCAAACACCCTTGACAGTAACGTCCTTGCTGTTAAGTTCCTAGCTTTTAGGAAATCTGTTCTAAAGTATGTGATATGATTTCTCGAGGATTTCTGAGTGTAAGATTAGATTTTGGGTTTTTTTCATAGCTTGTACATACTGTGGAGTAAATTATGAATATTTTGGTATTTTTGAATATTCCTGTAATTTACTAGGATTTCTGTTGTGATAAATATATGTATGTTAAGTTTAAATTTGGAAACAAATTAGATATTTCATGAGTTTATGTCTCAGTATTTTTCCATGGATTTAGGGTTTTTGTGAACCTGATTTCAAATAGTTATATTCGCCAGTTCTTGTTGAGCCTAGTTTAGTTAAACAACATGTTAATTGATTGAAATCTGTTTTAATTTCAAAAATTGGTTATACTATTTTAAAATTCTGGAAAATTATAAATAGGTTATGTTCCTATCTATAACTTGTGGTAAAAATTTGAGGATGTTCTAACATTCGGAGTTGTTGTTTCCAATTATGATGTCACGTCCCGAGCGTTACGCAACGGATATAATTATTCAGAAATAATTCGAGACGATAACCCGAGACGTGAACAGTCGGAAAATAAGCCTCTAGCTAGCACGCACTAAATGTATAATAACATACATCATCATAGGGCCCAAATATTGAACACAACTAATCTTTTATTCAAATATCAACTCATTGTATTCCAATGGAAACTAGTACAAGACTAAGACTCAATAAAAGGGAAAATTACACTTATTCCTCTTTCCTACTACATTGTTCTAACACTCAAATAAACTAACTATAGATAGACTCATAATTGGAACGCTCATCACTCAGACGCATTCCCATCCTCGACTTGCTCTTCCTCTTGATCTTCATAGTCACCTAGATTGGGTAAAAGTAGGGAATGAGCAAACGAGCCCAGTAGGATTTATATCTCAATGTGTGGGCAATGATATAAGTGATTACTTTTAGAACTAGATAAACACGATGAATGTCATGATATGCATGTACGAATAAAACCCGTTAAAAAACATGGTACATGAAAACAAGCTAGATGGAGTGAACAAGATAGAACATGATTTGAACAGGATGACAAGATAGAACTAGCAATAGAACACTTTATACAAGCACGCAAGATTTCACTTGATGTCAATAGCTTTCAAGAACGCAAGATATCACATTGCATTAAATGCAGGATGGCCATATCATGCAAGCAAGCAAGCACGCACGAGCACGATAATGTAACACTATCAGGCACGTAGACACTAATGTATACGAGAAAAGATCCATCAAGAATGTACACGTGTATGTGGTTTTTGTATCTATCATTCAACACGCACGCACGATTTCCCAGCGCAGATGCAACGCCAGTAATCATATACCCCATGGTTAACGGTATATCTATGACTCGCCGTGATTGGGGCTAGATTGGAGCCCTTGGACACACGTCGTGCCCTGTCACCTTGGACACACGCCGTGCCCTGTCAGCATCTCACATAAACTTTTAAATGTAGACACCTACAGTCATTAATAATGGCCAATGAGAGTTTCAATAAGTAAGCTGTGTAATGTCATGTTCATGACGATGATGGAACAAGTAATAAGTACATTGAACAGGATTTCATGAGATCAATGGTCGAGAGATAAATTTGGCAGCAAACGGTACGATTTGTACTTTAGTTCAATCTTTAGATTAATGGCTTTAGTCTAGATTGTAATTCACACTCACGAGAACAAGAAGAGAAAGGAAGTGCACGCTATCTCCAGGGAACTTCAATGGTGCAACCAACTCGTCGGCCATGTGGGAATCCATGGACAGAGGAGATTTTCGGAGGCCTTGGTGAAAAGGTCGCTAGTCTACCGATTTGGAATGACCGGTAGAGAGTTTCCAATTTCCCAAGAAAGGGCTGCCTAGACGTGTAAGTGTGTGGTGACGTACGCGCGTCTCAATTCACAAACATCGATCTCTAACTCGCGGGAAGCACTTAACCATATAACATGGAAAAACTATGCACTTTAACTAATCATGATTTGCAAGATTATAATAACCATTATCATTTAAACATGGTAGAACAGTAGGAAGATTAATCATAAGAAGCTTGAATGGATCATAACATTAAGGAGCACTTAGAATAGCATTCATGTAATAAAGCTTTTAATGGGTTAATCACTTTTAATCCATTAAAATAATTACCATGCATTGATAAGACCCAAAACATGTGAATCACACACTAAATATCATATTAACCAGACCTCGGGTATAGCGGTTAGGTTTACAAGAAAGTAAGTGGGGGTTTAACGCAAAATCCTGAGATCGCGACGGATACATATGAAGTCAGGCCCGGGGTTAGGTCGCGACAGACCTCAGTGAGGGTCGCGACGGGTCGGGACCAGAACACGACAGGGTTATGTGAAGAACGCAACGGGGCGGTCAGATCAGGCAGCAAGGTAGCGACGGAGCGCTTCGTCGCGTACAGAACGCGACGAGGTTGGCTGTCGCGACAAGACCTAGAACGCGGCCTATCGGGCCGTCGCGTTCACAGGTCTGCGCCTGACATCGACAGAGAAAGGACATGTTCTTGGATTGCGGTCCAGAACTACCTTATATTGACACAAGGTGCTTCAAAAATAGAGAACAATTGTTCAGGGTATGAAAAGTAACGAAACTAGTTTTAAACTAACCTAGACATGCAAAGGTGCTTCCAGTAAATTGGAATTAGAAAATAATGAGGGTTTTGACAGGCTTTAATCAAGTCAAACTCAACGTAGAAGACAAGTGTAACCTGCAGACGTAGTTTCATGCAACAACCCTCTTGCCATGCTTATAACTCTCTAACTAATGACATTTAGACAAAACTCAAACACAAAACCTGACGAGGACAACTAGTAGAATAACTTTCATGTTGGGAGTTTGCTCCAATTCGGTCTTGAATCAGATGCAACATATTAAGAATGAAAAAAGCCCTAACAGTGCGCGACTTTGGCAAAACGCTTATAATTCAAAATCTACTAATGCAATTTGATGAAACCAGTGGGAAACGAAAAAACTTGATTCTCTACACATTGGTATAGGATATGTTAAGATTTGGCCCGAGAAAACCTACCTTTTGGGTTGATGAAGTCTCATTCTTCAGAAATCCGTGTTCAGACCACTGTTTGTAGAACGCTTAATACAACGTGTACACTGCATGGAATTTGGGCATTCACTTGGGTTAGGGAGTAGACTGGACCCTCTTTCCAGGGGTATAAGCCTACACCATGGGATTTAGGTTTGGCCTACCTTAGCTCGACTCCAAGATGAGGTTTGTGCAGGTTGCAACAGACGAACGGGGAAGAAGATGAGCTTCTTGTGGTCGATCCACAGCTCCCTAGCCACCAGAACTCCTCCACACGACCCCAGCAAGTTCTAAAACTCATACCTAGGGCTTGGTGAAGAGTATTTAAGTAACCTTGGTGTTTAGGAGTCCTATTGTAACTAGGAAAGAAGGTTGCAGGATTGGTTTGTGTCTTTCCATAATTTGAGGATCTCTTCCTCCATTAGAGAGTCTTGGCCATCAAGCAATCTCCATGGGTGGGTAGGCATGAATTTGGGTTGCCAAGATTGCAAGATCTCTTCCCCAATCCAACTCTAATTACCTTTTCTAATTTCAGCCTATTTAAGCCACGAATTTCCATGCATTTTCTGTTTTATTGGATTTTTGGGTCATATGTGGTCCATTGGCCCAATTAAGATATTGGGTCATTAATATATAATGTTGGAAGTCTCTCCAACACTTTTATTTAATTTTTGATTGCGTCGTATTTCCGGTTAATGGTTTTTCCGACTTGTTTCCTAATTCGGATAATTGGTCACCATGTGATGTTCACTTGGTTAATCGGATTTTTCGTCGCACGAATTTCTTCGTGGAACCCTAAGAATAATGTGTGAGGTTGATTTCCCTTTTTACGGATTTTTTCGATGTTTTTGCACATACGATAATGATTCGTATGTTTTAAATGCTTTGATATTATGGAAATTATTTATTTCAATTATTTGAATTTTTATATAGTTAAATTTTTCCGGGGTGCTACACCCTCCCCCACTTAAGAGAATTTGGTCCCCAAATTCATGTATAGAAAGTTATTGTACAAGTGAGTGTACTTACTTGTGAATAGCTCCGGGTATCTTTTGTGCATTGCTTCCTCGGTTTCCCACGTGTCGTTCGTCCATGCGTTGATTCCATCTAACCCTTACTAGGGATGACCTTGTTCCTTAATTGGCGCAGTTCCCGGTCCACGATCTTAAGGCTTCTCTTGATATGTTCGTCTTTGTTGAATTCCAGAAGCTCATATTCTATGACATGATGGATCTCGTACATACTTTTTCAACATGGATATGTGGAACACATTGTGTATTCATCCATTTGTGGTGGTAAAGCGAGACGATATGCCACCTCGCCGACTCTTTCAAGGATTTCGAAAGGCCGACAAACCTTGGTGACAACTTGCCTTTAATGCCAAAACGCCTGATCCACGGCCTGGAGACACTTTCAAGAATACATGTTCACCAACCTGAAACTCTAGGTCTCCTCTTCTATTATCTGCATATGCCTTTTGTCTTTGCTGTGCCACTGCCATTCTTTCTTTAATAAGTTTTACCTTCTCTGTGGTTTCCCTTATCATCTCGTGTCCTAGCATTTGTTTCTCGCCAACTTCATACCAACATATTGGGGATCGGAAACTCCTGCCATAGAGGGCTTCAAATGGTGCCATTTGAATGCTAGCTTGATAGCTATTATTGTAGGCGAACTCCACCAGAGGTAAGTGTTCGTGCCAGCTACCTCCAAAATCTAGGACACAGGCTCTAAGCATATCTTCTCCACCTGGTTGGTTCTCTCCGTCTGACCATCTGTTTGTGGATGGAAGCCGTGCTAAAGTTAGTTTAGATCCAAGGAGTAGTGCAGTCCTTTCCAAAAGTGGATGTAAACCTAGGGTCTCTATCAGACACGATAGACACCGTACTCCATGTAATGACTATTTCCTTCACATACAATGCAGCCAGAACATCCACTGACCACTTATTCTTCACTGGCAAGAAGTGAGATGACTTAGTTAAGCAGTCGACTATAACTCAGATACCATCGAATCCACCTCTAGATTGGGTAGTCCGAAAATAAAATCCATCCCTATACCTTCCCATTTCCATGCTGGATTTCTAGGGGTTTGAGTTTACCTGCGAGTCGCAAGTGTTCTGCCCCACCTTTGACATGTTAAGCATCGGGCGACATATTCCGCCACCTCTCTCTTCATATTAGGCCACCAAAAGCTTCTTTTCAAATCTTGATACATTTTGGTAGTGCCCGGATGAATGGTATACCTGGTCTTGTGTGCCTCGTCCATAATCATTTTCTTTGTCTCCGCATGATCGGGTACGCACACTCGATTCCGGACAATAGTCTTCCATCTTCAGTTAATGAGAAATCCGACTCTGGTTAGATTGGCCTTAATCTCACAAGTACGGGGTCATTGTCTTGGAGTGTTGTGATGTCTCCCAGTAGTACAGGTTGTGCTCTAATACTAGCAACAAGGCATCCCTTCTCTTTGATGTCAGCATCAATATTTAACTTGGCGAAGTCTTCTAATAACTTCCATTCGTCCACCATTAAACTTGACAAGGTGATCATTGGCTTTCTACTTAGAGCATCTGCCACAGCATTTGCTTTTCTTGGATGATATTGGATCGTGAAGTCGAAGTCCTTGAGATACTCCAACCACCTACGTTGTCTCATATTCAAGTCCTGCTGAGAAAACAGATACTTCAAGCTTTTATGGTCAGAAAACACAATGAATTTGTCACCATATAGATAATGACGTCATATCTTCAAGGCGAAGACTACAGCAGCTAGCTCCAGATCATGTACATGATAATTGTCCTCATGCTTCTTCAATTGTCTGGACGCGTAGCATATAACTTTCCCATTTTGCATCAGCACACAGCCCAGGCCGATTCCGGATGCATCGGTGAATACTTCAAAACTACCCCCAGCAACTGGAAGTGTTAGTACGGGTGCTGAGGTAAGGTGCTCCTTCAATGCCCTGAAACTTTCTTCACATTCATCAGTCCACGCAAAAGGATTTACTTCCTGGTAAGCCTGGTCAATGGTACAACTATCTTTGAGAAATCTTTAATGAAGCGGCGATAATAACCGGCTAAACCCAAAAAGCTTCTAATCTCCGACACAGTTGTCGGCCTTTCCCAGTTCTTTACCGCCTCCACCTTAGATGGATCCATAAAGATTCCCTCCTTGGATATGATGTGACCAAGGAAGGACACTTCCTCCATCCAGAATTCACACTTACTAAGTTTGGCATAGAGTTGATTATCTCTGAGCACTTGCAGAGCAACCTTCAAGTGTTCTTCATGTTCTTCTTTGGATTTGGAGTAAATAAGGATGACATCAATGAACACCACTATAAACTGGTCCAAGTATGACCTATAGATATTGTTCAAGTTTCATGAAAGCCGCTGGAGCATTGGTTAAACCAAATGGCATGACTACGAACTCATATTGACCATATCTACTCCAGAATGCAGACTTGTGAATATCCTCTTCCTTTATTCTTAGTTGATGGTAGCCTGATCTTAGGTCTATCTAGAGAGAAATATTGTGCCCCGGAGATCTGGTCAATAGCTCGTCGATGCGAGGCAGTTGATACTTATTCTTTATTGTCAACTGGTTCAACTGACGGTAATCAATGCATAGCCTCATTGTCGGTCCTTCTTCCTGACGAATAGCACTGGCGCTCCCCACGGGGATGTGCTAGGCTTGATAAAACCTTGATCTAGCAATTCTTGGATCTGTCTCTTCAACTCCTGCAATTCAACAGGGGACATGCGGTACGGGGCTTTTGAAACAGGGGGCCCCAGGGAGTAACTCAATGGTGAAGTTTACCTCCCGCTCAGATGGTATACCAGGTAATTCCTCTGGAAATACATCAGGATAGTCCCTGGATATTGAAATGTCTTCTAGGGTCGGTTCCTTCTTTTCAGTTTCCAAGACGGAAACTAGGAAAGCATCACAACCCTGGTTGATCAGCTTAGAAGCCTTTAAGGAGGATATCAAGATAGGGTGTTTGTGGTAACGGGTACCAAGCAGTGATAGAGTTGGAAGGTTTGGTCTTTTGAAAGTGACCCTCCTATGGCGACAGTTTACATCGGCATCATATTCAGTTAACCAATCGACACCCAAATGGCATCATAACCCTTCATGTCTAAACAGATAAGGTCGGCAGGGAAATTGTGTCCTCCAATTATAGTTTCACATTTCGGCAAGTAGTGAGTGAGTTCAGATTCTGAGCCTAGTGGAGATGCTACAGTGATCTTGGATTTCAAGGGTACAGGTTTGACAGGTAGAGTTGCAGCAAATGTGGTGGAAATAAATGAATAAGCAGCTCCAGTATCAATAAGCACAAATGCAGGTTGAGAGTGTATGGAAATGGTACCTTCCACCATACCCCCTTCCTCAGGTAGGTCAGCTTCTATGACAGCATTAAGGCGTCCTGACACCATGGTACATTCTGAGCTCTACCTGGCTGGTCGTTCAACATAAGACAATCAGGAATACGATGGTCACGACCTCCGCATTTCAAGCACACCCCGAGCTTCTTCCAGCATTCTTCGGCTCGGTGCCCTGCTTTATCACAAAATTTGCAGTTTCAGTCAACTGCCTACCTTCACTTTGACTCTCTTGTCTCCAGCAACATCTTTTCGGCATTCGGCCTTGTTGTTGTTGTTGACGTTGTTGTGAGAAAGGTTGGAGCAATATTAGGTGCTCCCTTCTTGACGAAGACCGGCTTGGAGTTGTCCTTGCCCCTCATGCCCTCCACTTTGGCCATGGTGTCTTCTACCAGCTGAGCTCTTTGGACCATCTCAGTGTAAGTTTGAATATTGTGTGGTCCGAGCCTTTCAATGAAATGGGTCTGAGCCCATCCATGAACCGATTTGCCTTAAGTTTGTTCCACCAAGTGTGGGGCATACACAACTAGACGCGCGAACTGAGCCTCATACTCAGCCACGGACATCCCTTTCTGCTTTAGTGCGGCAAACTCCTCTGCCTTCTTCTCCTTGACTCTCTCAGAGAAATACTTTCCCCGGAATATCTCCAGGAATCCGGCCCACTCCAGTTTGCCAACATTAGGCAGGTGGGCCGAGGTGGCCTTCCACCATGCTCGGGCATCTTTAGTGAAGTGAAAAGTCGCCAGTACCACCTTCTCCCTGTTAGTGCATTGTATGACTTGGAAGATCCTTTCTATCTCTCTTGCCAATCTCGGCCTCGTCCGGATCAGGGGATCCAGAGAAACGAGGAGGGTTAAACTCCTAAATTTGGTGCAGATCACCGGCTCCATTCCTTGTAGCTCCAGCTGATTTCCAGCCTGAACCACATTTTGCAGGGCCTGCATCAATCCAGCTACTGTTTCTTGCATAGCTTGCCATTGGTTGCGAGCCATTGCGGTTGAGTGAGAGAGTTATGAGGGTTTCTGAGAAAAGGAAGGAAAGCAATTAATGTCTCTAGATACATTATAAGAGTCAATGGATAGGAGTGTTTTGTTCATTCTATCATATTCCCAGTCTCTACCCATTCTCACCAGGTACTATATTTAAGTTCCATGACCTAGGTTCTATAGGTATCTCTTAATCCTGAGACATATATCCTATTTGGATTTCCTAGTCTCTGATACCAATAAATTGTCACGTCCCGAGCGTTACGCAGCGGATATAAATTATTCGGAATATTCGAGACGATAACCCGAGACGTGAACAGTCGGCAAATAAGCCTCTAACTAGCACGCACTAAATGTATAATAACATACATCATCATAGGGCCCAATATTGAACTCAATAATCTTTTATTCAAATCTCAACTCATTGTATTCCAATGGAAACTAGTACAAGACTAAGACTCAATAAAAGGGAAAATTACACTTATTCCTCTCTTCCTACTACATTGTTCTAACACTCAAAATAAACTAACTATAGATAGACTCATAATTGGAACGCTCATCACTCGGACGCATTCCATCCTCGACTTGCTCTTCCTCTTGATCTTCATAGTCACCTAGATGGGTAAAAGTAGGGGAATGAGTAAACTAGCCCAGTAGGAGTTATATCTCAATGTGCGGGCAATGATATAAGTGATTACATTTAGAACTAGGTAAATACGATGAATGTCATGATATGCATGTACGAATAAAACCCGTTAAAAAAACATTGTGACGACCCTCATTATACGGTACGGTTATACCAACCCACATCGGTATAGCGAGCGTTATCACAGTGGGACATTACCCAACAATAACATTCAGCTGAGATACACGTGAATATAAGAACAGAGTAGCGGAAGTAAAAGAACCACTGTCTTCATTCATTCATCATCCACATTTAACATACATGTTTCGATAACATTTAAGAACTAAAAGTCCACATAATTAAATTGCTGAAAATCAAATACATAGATGTCCATACTATACATTCTTTCATGATAATGCTAGTACAATGTTCAATTTACATACTATGAAAATCACAAAATGTCACAAATACTCCAACACTCTAATCTCCGCGCTCGGAGTCGGTCTCCAACGTCTCCTCCACAAGTGTCTCGTCACCAACTACACCTGTACGCCGAAGCAAGTAGTGAGTCTAAAAGACTCCGCAAGTAATTCTACACATACCGTACATGCACATATCATAGTAGGTTCTATATACACGTTCACAAGACACGACATGTAGCATGCTTGACATTAAGTTTTACAACCTATCATGGTGAATCTACAATTTAAACACATGGACTATGCTTTCAAATTTTCTAAAATAGAATCACCTATCACATGCTTTCTATTCATTTCTCACATAGAAATCTACCTTCAACCAACTAAGACATGAAAGCTATTAACATAAATTTCCAATCATGCATGAAAGGAACATACCTAACATGGAATCTACACATTCTTACGCATATACGTGAACATTTTACATGTTTTAAGCTTGCTGGTTTTTCATTCTTTAGCAACCAAAATCTAACACATGAGAGCTACAACAACGATTAAATCACAACATGTGAATAACCAAGTATGGAAGTCGTTTACATATGCTTACAATGATTCCTAGCATGGATTCTAAGCATTTTACATACATAAACATGATCATAACATAGTAAGGCTACTGTTTAAACATGGTTACAGATTGTCATAACATGGATTTCAAACTCACATCCTCACATCTTGGTTTCACATTTTTGCACAATTTCCAATTCGCATTTTTCACACTTACACATGTACTTTTACACATTGTTCACATTCACACTTTCCACATGAACACATACACATTACACATTCACATTTTCCACATGAACACATAACATTACATTCACATTTAGTGCCGTGACACATAGTCCAAACCACCAAAGAATGACACAACACATCACATCACATAGACGCCATCTAGCAATACAATGGCGACTCTTGGACTGCGCAGACCGGGAGAACAAGTCTCCACCCTAACCAGTGGTACTTGTCCACCTCCAGGATTCCCCCTAATGCCCTTAGGGTCACAAAACATTGAACCTTCTCAGGGGGACTTCTCCCTGATACGGTTCCACTGCCCTCTACGGAAGCAGTGTCACATTTGGCACAAGTTACACATTACACATTTTACCGATTTTAACACATATGTTTACACATGTCACTCTCATTTCATTCGCTTTCTCATTCACATACACATTTATCTGTTTTCCTAACATGATACTACAATTACAGGATTTAGCACTCAAGAAATCCTCATCAATCAGGTGGGTTACACCGGAATTGAACCATTTCACCGTCATGCATAAATTCACATTTTACATGGAAAATTCATATTGCATCATATACTGGTCCAAATGACCTGAAATTTTAACCACATGCTAATTTCGGGATTAGGATTCTTCATGAAAAATTTCAGATTTTTCTAAGCTAAAACGAATTTACAGAAAATCTAACATTAAATTCACATGCTATCCACAATTCAATTTTGCATGGAGCTGAACACCAATCACAATTTAACAGTTCACTGTCTGAACCCTAACAGGCATGGAGCTACAAAATTTATTCCTGAAATTCGTGGGCAATACATGATTTACCGAAGATTTATCATGACCTATGCATGATTTCTATCTCCCATACAACATTTTCATAATTCACACAAGCATGGGAAAAATCTCAAAATTTCAGAATAGGGACTGACTAATACATGCATGACCCATAAAATGTAGGACATTCAGACTCGTCCTAAATCATACAAACAAAGGGTTGACAGATTAGCAATTCATCATGCATGTATTTCATGGAATAATTAAACTCTATCATTTGCCACTTGCACAAAATCCATCCACACACTACATTCACTAGTATACATAGTACATAAGAGATTACATTATATCCTCATCGTAAAACATACCGAATTAATCATATAGAAGGGCAGAACAGTTCACTGTTCTGTCCAGACGAACTTGGCGGCGGTCTCTGGCCGTCCCTGGAGTGGGCGGCCAGATCGCTGGACGCCTACAGGGATCTCGGTGTCAATGCATTGACGCAAGTTCTGTCTGTGCAGAAACACAGACCGAACTCAAATGCAAGGGTGAAAGGGGGGATCTAGGACACGAGGAAAAATTCATAAAATTTATAAAACCAACCTAGACACATACAGGGACGTTATGGGTAGGGTACTTGCCTTTTAGGTACACTCCAAAAGGATCAAAGGTGTTGGTGAAGCCCTCCTTGGGCAGTCCCAAGAAGTTCCTAACCAGTCCCCAAGACAGCTTCCCTCCGGGTCTTGAGCAAGCTCCACAGCAGGTTGAGGTCGGGGATGCCTTCCTCGATGATCCAGCAAGCTCCTTGATGCAGCAAGACCCGGAACAAGCTTTAGATCTTTAGATTTAGGTTTGCAAAGATGGGGTTTTCCTCACAGACCTCTAGGGTTTTTCTCTTCTTCCTCTCTTGCAAAAAGGCAAAGAGAAGGGTTGGGGAAGCATTTCGGGTTCAGATATATGAGAGAGGCTTCTCCTGTCCCGAAATGTTGATGTGAACCCCATTCAGACCGTTGGAGACAGCTCCCCAATGGTTGGGGTAGCTTGCTCCCGGAAATTCTGGCTCTGCAACGCATGCAGGTTAGAGAAGTTAGCGTCCACATCGCTGGACGCTGGACTTAGTGTTGGCGTCCATAAGGTTGACGCCTACACCACATCAACGTCTATTGATGTTGACGCCAAGCTGGCCTTTGGCCAGAACTCTAAAACATGCAGAACCATGCACATCTTATACCTATATAAGTCATATATATGTATTATCATGTACACACTAGCATATACCATACATACATTATTTACAACTAATTATACACATGCACACAATAGTACTAACTAGTACTTACGTAGATATTTACATACGTATATACGCAACATGAATTATTTACACGAAATTAAAATAATTCAACAAAATTCGAGGGCCTTACACCCTCTCCCCCTTAAAGAAACTTCGTCCTCGAAGTTAGAACGACACTACTCAAACAAGAGGGGATACTTCTTCTTCATCGCATCCTCAAGCTCCCAAGTAGCCTCCTCTCGCGAGAAGTTCCGCCAGAGAACTTTCACTGACGCAATACTCTTGTTCCGGAGATGCTGAACCTTCCGGTCAAGAATAGCTACTGGTTGCTCGACATACGAAAGATCTGGCTGAATCTCTACTGGCTCATGACTAATCACATGAGACGGATCTCGGACATACTTCCTGAGCATCGAAACGTGGAACACAAGATGAACACTAGCCAAAGATGGGGTTAATGCTAGCTCATACGCCACGCTGCCCAAACGTCTGAGAATCTCATATGGGCCGATGAACCTAGGGCTCAACTTACTATGCCGGCCAAATCTGACGACACCTCGAGTAGGCGATATCTTAAAGAAGACATGACCGCCAACCTCGAACTCCAAATCCTTTCTCCTGTTGTCAGCATAGCTCTTCTGCCTATCCTGAGCCGCAACAAGCCTCTCCTGATCAACTGGATCTTATCCGAAGTCTCATGAACTAACTCCGGACCGATCAGCTGCCTATCACCGGTCTCCTCCCAACATAAAGGAGATCTGCAAGGCCTACCATACAACGCCTCGAATGGAGCCATACCAATGCTCGCATGAAAGCTGTTGTTGTATGCGAACTCCACAAGAGGTAAATGGCGCTCCCAATCATCCTTCCAATCCAGAACACACGCTCTCAACATATCCTCGAGCGTCTGGATAGTCCTCTCGGACTGTCCATCGGTCTGGGGATGGAATGCCGAACTGAGCTTCAGCTCCGAACCTAAAGCATCCTGAAGACCCTTCCAAAATCTCGAAGTGAATCTTGGATCTCGATCCGAAATGATCGACTTCGGCACACCATGCAATCTAATGACACTACCAATATACAATCTAGCTAGACTCTCTACTGACTGCTTCTTCTTCATAGGCAAGAAATGAGCGGTCTTCGAGAATCTATCTACAACTACCCAAATCGAGTCATTGCCCCTTCTAGATCGAGGCAAACCTGAAACAAAGTCCATAGTGACAGCTTCCCACTTCCACACTGGGATCTCCATCCTTGCATAAGGCCGGATGGTCGCTGTCGCTCGGCTTTCACTTGCTGACACACCAAACACCTAGACACATAATCCGCTACATCCTTCTTCATACCGGACCACCAAAATGATCTCTTCAGATCCTGATACATCTTAGTGTTACCCGGATGAATAGAGAATCGCGATCTATGAGCCTCCGCTAACACATGCTCACGGACATCTACTAAATTAGGAACGCAAACACGGTGATGGAATCTAATCACACCGTCCTCATCGCGAGCAATGCCTGCCTTGCCCACTAATTCTAAGAGTCTAGGGTCGGCTTCCTGTTGCTCGATAACCTCATCCAAAATGAGGACCTAAGGGATAACTGAGCTACAAAAGCCTGACATAGCGATGGCTCTAACTCAGTCAACGCGCAAGCCGCATTCCAACATCTTCCAATCCTGCTGGAGAGATGGCCTCCTTCTACTCAGAGCATCCGCTACGACATTCGCCTTCCCAGGGTGATACTGAAGGTCGAAGTCATAGTTTCAAGAACTCAATCCATCTCCTCTGCCAGGTTTAATTTCTTTTGGGAGAAAAGATACTTCAAGCTCTTGTGGTCGGTAAACACCTCAAATCTGACACCATAAAGGTAGTGTCTCAGATTTTAGTGCATGAACCACTGCTGCGAGCTCCAAGTCATGAGTCGGATAGTTCTTCTCATGCTCCTTCAACTGACAAGAAGCATAAGCCACTACCCTTCTTGCTGCATTAGCACACAGCCTAAACCAATCTGAGACGCATCCGTGTAGATAGCAAAACCCTCTACACCGCTCGGTAAGACTAACACCGGGGCTGACGTGAGCTTAGTCTTCAATAATTGAAAACTACGCTCACACTTCTCGGACCAAACAAACTTCACTCCCTTTTGGTGAGCTAAGTCAAAGGGGCGGCGATGGATGAAAATCCCTCAATAAATCGCCGATAGTAACCAGTTAAACCAATAAAACTACGAATCTCCGAAGGAGTCTTGGGAACCTCCCAATCCATAACAGCCTGGACCTTTGCTGGGTCAACTGCTACACCAGTACCGGAGATAACATGCCCGAGAAAATGAACCTCGCGCAACCAGAAATCGCACTTGCTGAACTTAGCATACAGCTTGTGCTCACGAAGAACCTCTAATACTACCCTCAAAAGCTGACGGTGCGTGGCCTCGTCCGGAGAGTAGACCAACACATCATCAATAAACACTACGACAAAGCTATCTAGATAAGGCCTAAACACCCTGTTCATGACATCCATGAACGCTGCAGGGGCGTTGGTCAATCCGAAAGGAAGAACCAAAAACTCATAATGTCCATAACGGGTTCTAAACGCCGTCTTGGACACATCTCTCACTCCGAATCCTCAACTGATGATAACCAGATCGCAAATCAATCTTAGAAAAGACTAATGCATCTCGCAACTGGTCAAACAAATCATCAATACGAGGGCAGGGATACCTGTTCTTTACAGTCACTTGGTTCAGCTTCCTGTAGTCAATGCATAACCTAAGTGACCGTCTTTCTTCTTGACGAATAATACAGGTGCGCCCCAAGGGGAAACACTAGGGCGAATAAATCCCTTATCAAGCAACTCTTGCAACTGCTTCCTTAACTCGGCTAACTCCGCAGGTGCCATCCGATATGGAGCCTTTGAGATAGGAGAGGTGCCCGGAAGCAACTCTATGGTAAACTCTATCTCTCTATCCGGTGGCAATCCAGACAAATCATCAGGAAGGACATCTGGAAAATCCTGCACTACCTCAATCTCTGCAAGAGTAGGTGACTCATCAGCCTCTGGCACTAACACCACGCTGGCAAGAAAAGCGTCACAACCCTTGTTCACCATGCGCATCGCCTTCATGGCAGAGATGACCATCTTTCCCGCCAAATTCCTTGGCAAGGGGTGAGAGAACTCATCCTCACCAGGAATGCGGAAAACAATCCTCTTTCGACGACAATCCACTAACGCATAGTGCTCCTCTAGCCAATCCAGACCAAGAATAGCATCATAGTCCTTCATCTTTAGCAAGAAGAAACACCCATCTGACTAATACATGCTTGACCCATAAAATGTAAAACATTCAGACTCGTCCTAAATCATACAAACAAAGGGTTGACAAGATTAGCAATTCATCATGCATGTATTTCCATGGAATAATTAAACTCTATCATTTGCCACCTTGCACAAAATCCATCCCACACTACATTCATAGTATGCATAGTACATAAGAGATTACATTATATCCTCATCGTAAAACATACCGAAATTAATCATATAGAAGGGCAGAACAGTTCACTGTTCTGTCCAGACGAACTTGGCGGCGGTCTCTGGCCGTCCCAGGAGTGGGCGGCCAGATCGCTGGACGCCTACAGGGATCTCGGCGTCAATGCATTGACGCCAAGTTTTTGTCTGTGCAGAAACATAGACCGAACTCAAATGCAAGGGTGAAAGGGGGGATCTAGGACATGAGGAAAAATCCATAAAATTTATAAAACCAACCTAGACACATACAGGGACGTTATGGGTAGGGTACTTGCCTTTTAGGTACACTCCAAAGGGATCAAAGGTGTTGGTGAAGCCCTCCTTGGGCAGTCCCAAGAAGTTCCTAACCAGTCCCCAAGACAGCTTCCCTCCGGGTTCTTGAGCAAGCTCCACAGCAGGTTGAGGTCGGGGATGCCTTCCGCGATGATCCAGCAAGCTCCTTGATGCAGCAGGACCCCGGAACAAGCTTTAGATCTTTAGATTTAGGTTTGCAAAGATGGGGTTTTCCTCACAGACCTCTAGGGTTTTTCTCTTTTCCTCTCTTGCAAAAAGGCAAAGAGAAGGGTTGGGGAAGCATTTCGGGTTCAGATATATGAGAGAGGCTTCTCCTGTCCCGAAATGTTGATGTGAACCCCATTCAGACCGTTGGAGACAGCTCCCCAATGGTTGGGGTAGCTTGCTCCTGGAAATTCTGGCTCTGTAACGCATGCAGGTCAGAGAAGTTAGTGTCACACATCGCTGGACGCTGGACTTAGTGTTGGCGTCCATAAGGTTGACGCCTACACCACATCAACGTCTATTGATGTTGACGCCAAGCTGGCCTTCGGCCAGAACTCTAAAACATGCAGAACCATGCACATCTTATACCTATATAAGTCATATATATGTATTATCATGTACACACTAGCATCATACCATTCATACATTATTTACAACTAATTTATACACATGCACACAATAGTATACTAACTAGTACTTACGTAGATATTTACATACGTATATACGCAACATGAATTATTTACACGAAATTAAAATAATGCAACAAAATTCGAGGGCCTTACAAACATGGTACATGAAAACAAGCTAGATGGAGTGAACAAGATAGAACTAGCAATAGAACACTTTGTACAAGCACACAAGATTTCACTTGATGTCAATAGCTTTCAAGAACCAAGATATCACTAATTGCATTAAATGCAGGATGGCCATATCACGCAAGCAAGCAAGCACGCACGAGCACGATAATGTAACAATGATCAGGCACGTAGACACTAATGTACACCGATAAAAGATCCATCAAGAATGTACACCAGGACACGTGTATGTGGTTTTTGTATCTATCATTCAACATGCACGCACGATTTCCCAGCGCAGATGCAACGCCAGTAATCATTATACCCCATGGTTAACGGTATATCTATGACTCGCCGTCATTGGGGCTAGATTGGAGCCCTTGGACACACGACGTTCCCTGTCAGCATCTCACGTGAACTTTTAAATGTAGATACCCACAGTCATTAATAATGGCCAATGAGAGTTTCAATAAGTAAGCATGTGTAATGTCATGTTCATGACGATGATGAGAACAAGTAATAAGTACATTGAACAGGATTTCATGAGATCAATGGTCGAGAGATAAATTTGGCAGCATAACGGTACGATTTGTAGTTTAGTGCAATCTTTACATTAATGGCTTTAGTCTAGATTGTAATTCACACTCATGAGAACAAGAAGAGAAAGGAAGTGCACGCTATCTCCAGAGAACTTTAATGGTACAACCAACTCGTCGGCCATGTGGGAATCCATGGTCAGAGGAGATTTACAGAGGCCTTGGTGAAAAGGTCGCTAGTCTACCGATTCGGAATGACCGGTAGAGAGTTTCCAATTTCCCAAGAAAGGGCTGCCTAGACGTGTAAGTGTGTGGTGACGTACGCGCGTCTCAATTCACAAACCATCGATCTCTAACTCGCGGGAAGCACTTAACCATATAACATGGAATAAACTATGCACTTTAACTAATCATGGTTTGCAAGATTTTATAATAACCATTATCATTTAAACATGGTAGAACAGTAGGAAGATTAAATCATAAGAAGCATGAATGGATCATAACATTTAAGGAGCACTTAGAATAGCATTCATGTAATTAAAGCTTTTAAATGGGTTAATCACTTTTAAGCCATTAAAATAACCACCATGCATTGATCAGACCCAAAACATGTGAATCACACACTAAATATCATATTAACCAGACCACGGGTATAGCGGTTAGGTTTACAAGAAAGTAAGTGGGGGTTTAATGCAAAATACTGAGATCGCGACGGATACATATGAAGAAGGCGACAGGGCTGTCAGGCCCGAGGTCAGGTCGCGACAGACCCCAGTGAGGGTCGCGACCGGTCGGGACCAGAACGCGACAGGGTTATGTGAAGAACGCGACGGGGCGGTCAGATCAGGCAGCAAGGTAGGGACGGAGCGCTTCGTCGTGTACAGAATGCGACGGGGTTGACTGTCGCGACAAGACCTAGAACGCGGCCTATCGGGCCGTCGCGTTCACAGGGTTTGCGCTTGACATCGACAAAGAAAGGACATGTTCTTTGATTGTGGTCCAGAACTGCCTTATATTGACACAAGGTGCTTCAAAAATAGAGAACAATTTGTTCAGGGTATGAAAAATAACGAAACCAGTTTTAAACTAACCTAGACATGCAAAGGTGCTTCCAGTAAATCGGAATTAGAAAATAATGAGGGTTTTGATAGGCTTTAATCAAGTCAAACTCAACGTAGAAGACAAGTGTAACCTGCAGACGTAGTTTCATGCAACAACCCTTTTACCATGCTTATAACTCTCTAACTAATGACATTTATTGTTGAACCACTCTTTATTACCTTCATATTTTGGTGTTAACAAAACTAATGATTAGATTGTTTTTGATTATTTTGGTACTAACAAAATTTATGATGTAACTTAAATTGAATATTTTGTTTCATCTGTGTCGCATCAATCTCATAGCAAAATGCTAAGTCTTTCATTGATGCAATATTTGGTGCACTATAATGATAAAGTCGATGTTTAATTCATATACATCGATTTCAGTTTTAAGTGCCACAGTAACAAGTGCTACAACGATTTGTTAAGTGAGCGCATCGATTTGTTAAGAAATCGATCTCACAATGATTCGCTAAGTAGCCGTAACAATTTGTTAAGAAATTGATCCCGTAACGATTTGATAAGTAAGTACAACGATTTGTTAAGTGAGCGCATCGATTTGTTAAGAAATAGATCTCACAACGATTCGCTAAGTAGCCGTAACGATTTGTTAAGAAATCGATCCCGTAACGATTTGATAAGTAAGTAACGATTTGCTTGCATAACGATTTCATAAGTGATCACATCGATTTCTTTATTGATCACAACGATTTCTTCAGGAGATCATAACGACTCTTCACATAACGATTTCATAAGTCTGCTCATAACGATTTCTTCATGGATTCTGTTCAAACACAGATTGCCTTTATATTTCAAAAATGCTTGGCGCTTAAATGAAAAGTCAAATATCTTCTGACAAAAAGCTGCATGCATATTTCAGAGTCTTGTCAAATAGATATGAACTACTATTTTCAGAATGTTAGCAGAAACATAGTAGCATGCACTGATATCTTAAAAACACTCTTTTATGCTAACACTCTTCTATGCTTACAGACCTCGAAGACCACCAGAGTCTGATTAAGACAAATGAAGAGAAAGATCAGCAACGACTAGAAGAGCTCCAACGGATCTCTTCAACGGATCTATTCTAAAGCTGCTCATATAAAAGATAGAGCATTACTGAAGAACAGTAGAGCCTTCCTGAAAATCCTTCAAGGAGTGTACAACTGTGAGAAGAACCTTCACGCCACAAACACTCAGAGAAAGAGAGAAGAGCTCGAGCCAAAATCTACAGAAGCTTTCAAGCAGAAGTCTTCATCGCCTTCAAGCCTTCTTCTCTTCCCTTCTCCCTATGCTCATTGTAATCTTGAGGGAGAGTCTGTGACTGTGAGCTAAGTCCATTGTGTTCATCTTGTATTAAGCTCTCAGTCTTGTTCTTTCTTTTCTAAGAAAGACCCTTGTCCAGCTGTAGACTGTATACAGTGTGTAACCTAGCTAGAGGTTAGTGTCTAGCAGAACCTTGTTGGGGTTTGTACCAACAGGACCTAGCTGGGGGTTTAAGTCTAGCAGAACCGCACTGGGGTTTGTTCCAGGAGGTTTACTTCTGAACCTGTAAAAGAAGTAGGTTTGCTTCTGAGCCTAGAAAAGAAGTGGGCTGCCTTCTTGCCGGGAAAGATAAGAAGACCTGGTGGGGTATCCAGGGGTTGTAGTGTCCTTGAGGGGGACTGTAACTTCGGTTAGTGAAATCCCAAGAGGTTGCTTGGGGACTGGACGTAGGACTTCCATGTGGGAAGGGCCGAACCAGGATAAATCTCTGTGTCTTTTGTGATTGTTCTTTTGCTTCCGCACTGCCACTCTTCATCACATTAACACTAACCAAATTTTTAAGTATTCACGTTTTGATTTCAGATTGCAGAAAAACCTATTCACCCCCCCTCTAGGTTACCTTGCTGCCATACCAAACGGGCCAACAATTTAGACAAAACGTTCAACACAACCTGACGAGGACAACTAGTAGAATAACTTTCATGTTGTGAGTTTTCTCCAATTCGGTCTTGAATCAGATGCAACATATAAAGAACGGAAAAAGCCCTAACAGTGCGCGACTTTGGCAAAACACTTATAATTCAAAATCTACTTAATGAAATTCGATCAAACCAGTGGGAAACAAAAATTAACTTGATGCTCTACACATTGGTATAGGATATGTTTATATTTGGCCCGAGAAAACCTACCTTTTGGGTTGATGAAGTCTCATTCTTCAGAAATCCCGTGTTCAGACCACTGTTTGTAGAACACTTAATACACCGTGTACACTGCATGGAATTTGGACAATCCACTTGGGTTAGGGAGTAGACTCGACCCTATTTCCAGGGGTATAAGCCTTACACAATGGGATTTAGGTTTGGCCTACCTTAGCTCGACTCCAAGATGATGGTTTGTGCAGGTTGCAGCAGACGAACGGGGAAGAAGATGAGCTTCTTGTGGTCGATCCACAGCTCCCTAGCCACCAAGAACTCCTCCACACGACCCCAGCAAGTTCTAAAACTCGTCCCTAGGGCTTGGTGAAGAGTATTTAAGTAACCTTGGTGTTTAGGAGTCCTATTGTAACTAGGAAAGAAGGGTTGCGGGATTGGTTTGTGTCTTTCGATAATTTGAGGATCTCTTCCTCCATTAGAGAGTCTTGGCCATCAAGCAATCTCCATGGGTGGGTAGGCACGAATTTGGGTTGCCAAGATTGCAAGATCTCTTCCCCAATCCAACTCTAATTACCCTTTTCTAATTTCAGCCTATTTAAGCCACGAATTTCCATGCATTTTCTTGTTTTATTGGATTTTTGGGTCATATGTGGTCCATTGGCCCAATTAAGATATTGGGTCATTAATATATAATGTTGGAAGTCTCTCCAACACTTTTATTTAATTTTTGATTGCGTCGTATTTCCGTGTTAACAGTTTTTCCGACTTGTTTCCTAATTCAGATAATTGGTCACCATGTGATATTCACTTGGTTAATCGGATTTTTCATCACACAAATTTCTTCGTGGAACCCTTAAGAATAATGTGTGAGGTTGATTTCCCATTTTTACGGATTTTTCCGATATGTTTTTGCACATACGATAATGATTCGTATGTTTTAAATGCTTTGATATTATGGAAATTATTTATTTCCATTTATTTGAATTTTTATATAGTTAAAATTTTTCGGGGTGCTACATATGAGGTCATAATGGCCATGTTAAGTATGATTAAGTAAAAGTGATGATTTCCTAATGATTAGAATCATGATTAGGCTATGTTAAGTATGTTTTACCACTGACAGGCAGTAAAACTTATTTCTGTAACTTGAGGTATGCATTTATGTCATAAGCATGCTAACATGGTATTAAGTGCCTAAGAATTATGTGTTAAACAAGTGGTTAGTGTGATAAAGTGATTAATGTGTTGATATTGACACTACTACTATAGAAGGCTGTGGAGCCGTACTGTAGAAAAGTTCCTATGGGAAGGCTCAATGTGTATGTGATATCCTGTGGGCATTAGGATAAAATCCTGGAGATGGACAAGTATCACTGGTTTGGGTGGAGAGTGCTTCTCCCAGTTCTGCATAGTTATTAAGATTCATCACTGTATTGCCTTGGTGATGGGTATGTGATATGTGTGTGTGATAGTGTCCTTCTTTATGGTGTTTTGGGCTATGTGTCACGGCAATATGTGAAACAATGTGAAAATAAGTGTGAATGTGCAATGTGATCATGTGAAAGTGAAGTGATAATGTGCCCCAATGTGAAGGAATGTGAAACTTGTTGACTCTTTTATCTCCATTACCATATATTTTGGTGATAACAAAACAAATAGACCTTAATCACATCTTCATATGCACTCATCTACTTAATCTTATTTTCATGTGTGTTGACACATGTTATCTAAGGTGTCAACCTATGCTGCACATGTGTCGATAGAATTGATGCATCTGTCGACAGACGACAACCATTGTGAAGCACATCTGTCGACACTGTGAACATCAGGTGTTGACACACATTTGTCCTTACACTCTTATTAATTTATGTTTTTATTATTTTTAATGACATTGATGACATCGTTGCTTTAACATCTATTATTTTAGTCTATCAACAGGGTAAATAAGTTCTTTCCCAAAACCCAAGGATCATCACTGTGAGTATTCTAAAAAGAACTTAAATTTCCTCCATATTGTTTATATCTTGAGTTTTGTCTAAGTCCACATCGACTATAGTATATATATACATCATGAAAAAATGAAGTCCCACTTCGGATCATCCGAAGACCCACTTCAACTGATTGCTTTATATTTGACTCCAGTCGAAGTTTCATCCGAAGCTTCACTTCATCATGCATGCTTTTCTCTTGATCAGTCGAAGCCTACTTCGTTATATACGAAGCTTACTTTGTCATATCCAAAGTTTACTTCGTCATATACGAAGTTTACTTTGTCATATACAAAGCTTACTTCATCATATCCGAAGCTCAGTTCGTCATATATGAAGTCCACTTCGTCATATCCGAAGTTCAACATCGACCGACAACATTATTTTCTGTTCTATACGAAGCTTTACTTCATCATATATGAAGCTTACTTTACTTCATCATATCCAATGTTTCACTTCGTCATATATGAAGTCCATTTCGTCATATCCAAAGTTCAACTTCGACCGACAACGTTATTTTCTATTTTATGAAAAGTTTCACTTCGTCATATACGTGTAGACACCCGATTCTGGCTTATAAGTTGAACCATATTTCTTATTCTCTTAACGAGCTCCAAGTTGGTCACTTATCTTGAGCCATTAGTTAGCCATGTTTGAGCCCATTAAAGCTCAATTCTCAGCCTATCTTGTCCAAATATCACATTCAGAGTCCTTGTCCCAAGGTTCCAACCCTCAGACCTTAACGCGACGGCTTTGAGGTTCACATTCATGCCATTTAATCGATTAAAATTCCAATATGATCGGTTATCATTAATGCGACGGGTCGTGGCTTCACATGAGCATCAAGTTGGCATCCACTCTAGCCGTCGCGACAGCCCATGCATATCCATTCATGTGCCTTCATTGTCGCGACCACCTTGGCCATCGTGACAATCCTTGTCGCGTCCCTACGACCCGTCGCGACATGGTCTACATGCGCTAGCCTCCACAACCACCTCCCCTTTATCCTTCATTGAACTTTATCTTCATCCACAACAACCCCCCAGCCCCCTAGCCGCGGTTTGAGGTTTCATCTCACCTTGGAACCCTCCTAAGACTCTTCCCATGTAGATTTCGTAGCATCCCGAAAATTTAGTAATTAGAAAATTTGAATTTAACAGAGAATGATAATTTCAATATTATTAAAATAGTAAAAAAACATACGTACCATTATCGTATGTGCAAGAACATATCGGAAAAGTCCATAAAAATCATAGTTCAACTCTAGACAATATTCTCAAAGGACCCACGAAGAAACATGTGCAACAAAAAATCCGATTGGTCAAGTTTAAGACGTGTTGTGACTAATTATTGTAATTAGGGAATAAGTCGAAAATCCATTATCATGGGTATACAATGTGATCATAAACTAAATTAAAATGCTGGAGAGACTTCGAATAACATGCATTCATAGCCCATTATAAGAGTTGGACTCATGGGAAACTTCTAGCCTAAGAATCAAATCAAGTAAGAAAATATCATAGAAATTCATAACTGTAAACCCCATGTAGACCCGGTCCAGTTATACCAACTCTCATTGAGTCTAAGAGACATGCTACATGGGGAACACACCCCAACATATCTTCAATGTAGGTTCATTCATTCACAAATAAATGATAATGCAGCGAAAATAAAGCACAATTCAACAACTTTAATAATCAAGTCCATAGTCCATCAAATAAGTCCACAATGCTATATATAGTTCAATTACAATGTTCATAACATAAGCAGATCCTCACATACAAATATCTCTCAATCACACAATCACAATCAATCCTCTCGCTCCGAATCCGATCCCGCTATCAAAGCCTCGGGATCCGCTGTCTCACCTGAAATGTTAAGCAAGTATGAGTCTACAACGAAGACTCAGCAAGCGACCCAAAAATGGATTACCAATCTAACATATACATAATGGTTTCAAAACATGTTATTGCATATAGAATTCAGCAACCATACTACTTGCAATATATACATTTATCATCCACATCCTAAGTCAAAAGTGAGTACAATTGCTACTAGAATAAAGCATGCGTTTAAGACATGATCTTAACTTCACAATGTTTATCTTGATAAAAGGTTTCAGATCTGGTCATGATGATATGAATTCAAGTATTAACATGGTACATTTATCATACATGGTTCCAAGAGTTTGCATATTAAGCATGATTACAAAACATTCACCGGAATGGAAATAAAACAAGTATTACATAAAATCTTTATAGATCTGAAAACAAACTTTGTTTATAACATATACATATGTACAAATTTTGCAAGACACAACCCAAGCCACCCATTAGAAGTCAGATAGACATATGAACATATACTCATCACCTAGGCAATTAGTGATAGAGTGTTGGTTATTGCGCAATACCGGGGGAAGCCCTCCCCACCTTAACCAGTGGTACTTGTCCACCTCTAGGATTTCTACCCATGCCCTCGGGAACATATAACATATTGAACATTTCCATAGGAGCATTATTATGGTCCTGTTCCAAATTACTTCTATGGTGGCAGTGTCTTATTGGCCATGTACAATTTCTCCAGATTCAAATGCAACATAACATGCTGTCAAATCATATATATATATTCAGATGCTGACAGAGACATATTTCAGATTTATCACATGCTGTATTTTCTGAATATTTTCACACAATTCATTTGAAAAGAACACAATTCTCACAATGATAATCAGACATAAATTGTAGCAACCTGAAAATTTCAAATATATATATATATATATTATATATATATATATATATAAAGAAATCAGAAATCAAGGAAAAAGAATTAAATAGAACCCATTAAAATGAAAAGAAGTAATGGGCTTTCCTAAATGGACCCTCAAGAATTTATTGGGCCAAAATAGGGATTTTTAAAAGAATAATAATAGGAAAATACCCTAAATTCGTAGCTATATTATTTCCTAAAAGAAAAAGGGCTAATAAATTATTAAAATAGCTATTTGTGTTGGATTTGGATTCCTAACACTACCCAAATTGGTTGGGCACGAATTTGCATCCCAACCTAACCCATTAGGAGTTGGAAAGCTTAGAAGGTTGAAAGGAAATATGAAATCTCGTAATTAAAGAGGAATAAGAGTTGTAATAGGAAAGGGAAACCCTAGGAGCATAAAAGCTCTCCAAAATCTCCATGGCTGGCCCTAACACATTGCTGGGGCTTGCTGGACAAGGAGAGGAGGCCAAGGAGCAGAGGAATTCATGGGGAGAAGGCTTGACCAAGTTTCAACCCGTGTTCTTCATGTTCTAACCCTAGAAGATCAATGAGTCAAAGGTAGGCACTCTCACGAGCAAAACCTAATTAATTAGACTGCAGGTTGTTCGAACCATCAGCAACAAAACCCCTCTTGTTTTATAATTTTCCATCGAGCAATCTTTTATCCTTGATTTTTGATGTTCTGCAATGACCATGATCCCGAACCATCTTGTTTAATTTATATCTCTATGTATACTCATCCCCATGCCATGAAAGTTTAACTAGAGATACTGATGATGTTAGGCATCGTTTGCCCCTGAAAGCCCTAATTTTCATCCATCCTACTTCTCGAATTAATTCTTTTATCTCTACTGTACACTGTACCATGTTCTTGTGAATAAACTTGGTTGAAGCATGCCGAGATCATGTCCACTTTCAAATTCCTATTTACTAGAAGTACTCTTGTTGTCTAGATCCGCTTAGAACTACTTTCATGAATTTTCATCCCCTGTGCAATTAGTTATGAATTTTTGAACAACCCTATGTCAAAACAAGGAAGGTTTGGACCGCAATCCAAGGCCTGTCCTTTTCCCTCTCGGACTCAGGCGTAGGACCTGAGAATGCGACGACATGATAGGTCACGTTCTCAGGGCTGATCACGACAGAGCCACCAGTCGCGTTTTGAATGCGACAGGTGCTGGCATCGAGTTCAGGCAACCTGTATTGACCGACCTGTCGCGTTCTATGCAACACTCTGTCGTGTTTTGATCAGGCCCTGTCACGACCCTTACAGGGATACGTCGCGATCTGGGGTTTTTACATGAAAACCCATGATTTATGATGCTCTAACTTTCTACAGTGCCTATACCCTTGTTAACAATCATACGCGCAGTAAATATACCTATTATAAAATGAATATATATTGAGTGATTTAAAAGACGTGCACATGACCTCTTTCTATCTATGATTTCTTTTACACATACACACACTTGAACCCTCCAATATGGATTAACTTGGCATGAAAATATCTCATAATACATCTGGTAATTTAGTTCATTATATAATTAAATTGCCTATTTTAAATGAACTTGTCTTCGTTTTCTCGCGATGTTTTGGGAATACCGTTATCGACGCTCCACTGTTCTAGAATTCCTCTAGAACGTGTGACACTTGTTTCTATATACACCTTCTCTGACTTGGACGAACTCTCCGTCAGGTATTCCTTCTGCCGGACTAGTGAATCCTTGTTCAAGGCCTCTGTAAGTCTCCTCTGTCCATGGATTCCCACATGGTCAACGAGCTGGTTGTACCATAACACCTATGATACCTTTATGGATCAGTAAGATCCAAACGACTTTAGATTTCCCTCGCTCTTATCTTGAATCACGCCGGACCTCTGGACCTGTGCATATTCTATCCATCTGTGCTGCCTCAAGTTCAAATCCTTCTGAGTGAAGATATACTGCAAACTCTGATGATCGGTAAAGACCTCGAACGTCTCGCCGTACAAATAGTGCTTCTACAACTTAGAGTGAACACCACTGCTGCCAACTCCAAGTCGTGGGTAGGGTAGTTCTTCTCATGCCTCTTCAGCTGCCGAGAAGCATAAGCAACGACCCCACCATGCTGCATCAGCACTGCACCCAAACCTGACCTCGACGCGTCGTGTAGACCACAAAACCTCCGCTACTTGATGGCAAGACTAACACTGGTGCTGAAGTCAACCTCGTCTTCAGCTCCGGGAAACTCCGCTCGCAGTCCTTAGTCCAAACAAACATGGCCTCAAGTCTGGTCAATCTGGTCAACGGCTCTGCAATCCTGGAAAAATCTTGGATGAACCTCCTGTAATAGCCTGCCAAACCCAGAAAGCTGTGAACCTCTGACACTGAAGTGGGATGCTTCCAAGACAACACTTCCTCAACCATGGCAGGGTCCACTGCCACACTAGAACCCGAGATCACGTGCCCGAGAAAGTGCACCTCCCTCAGCCAAAATTTGCACTTGTCGAACTTGGCAAAAAGTTGGTGACTCCGCAACGTCTCTAGCACGATCCTCAGATGCTCCTCGTGCTCCTCCTCAAGAGCCAAGTAGACCAAAATGTCATCTATAAAGATGACCACAAACTTGCCCAGGTACTCACTGAACACTCTGTGCATCAAATCCATAAAAGCTGTTGGCACGTTCATGAGCCCATACGGCATCACGACGAACTCAAAGTGGCTATACCTCGTACGGAAAGCTGTCATGGTGATATCTGACTCTCTGATCCTCAACTGGTAGTACCCTGATCTCAAGTCAATCTTCGAGAACACTCTAGCTGACTTCAACTGATCAAACAAGTCATCGATCCTAGAGAACATATACCTATTCTTCACTGTAACCTGGTTTAATTGCCTATAATCGATGCACAACCGCAAGCTATTGTCCTTCTTCCTCACGAACAACACTGGTGCTCCCCACGGCAAACGGCTCGGATGGATGAAACCTAGCTAAAGCAACTCCTGCAACTGGAGCTTCAGCTCATGCAACTCGACCGGAGCCATCCGGTATGGTGCCTTAGAGAAAGGCATCTTACCAGGTAAAAGCTCAATAGAAAACTCTACCTCCGCTCAGGCGGTAACCCGGTAGATCCTCCAGAAAACATCAGAGAACTCACAAACAATAGGCACATCAAAAACCGACGACCAGCTAGGCTCCAAGGAACAAATAGAAGCAAGATATGATACACAACCATCGCGGATCAAATGACGAGCTCTATAGAAGGAAATAAAAGGTCGACGGGTAGACCTGATACCTCAGAAGCAGAGAACAGGCGCTCCAGGTATCTCAAACCGAACGGTCTTCCGTTGACAATCCACCATAGCTGAGTGAGCTTCCAACCAGTCCATGCCCAGGATGATGTCGAAGTCACGAAGCTGCAACACGTACAACCTGTCCTGCAACTGGTGTCCCTGGACCTCAACTATGACACCCTCTAGGTAACCGAAAGAACGCATGTAATCACCGGATGGGAGATCGACCATCACATCACATTGCCTCTCTGGGGTGTGACGAACAGCGACTCGTAAAACTTCTCGGAAGCAAAACAAAGGGATGCACAGTGATCACCAAAACACGAGCAGCTCTACCAAGGATAGGCAAAGTACCTATAACTAGGTTCGACGCCTCGGCCTCCTCCTTGGTGAGAGCCATCACACGACCCGTCCACGCCCTCACTGTGGTGCCTGCTGGGGCTGCTGCTACTGCGACGACTGCTGGTGCTGCGGAAACTGCTACTGCTGTATCTGGCTGAGAACTGATGAGGCGTTAATGCTGCTGAAACTGCTGAGGTTGCAAATGGTACTGCCCCTGCTGCTGCTGATGGGTGCCTACTGCTGGGGAGGGTACGGGTACTGTGGTAGCTGCTGAGTGTAATGCACTGGCTGCTGCGACTGTAACGACCCTCCTTATACCGGTACGATTATACCAACCCACTTCGATATAATGAACGCCGCTACAGTGGGACACTTACCCAACATTTATACAATAGGCTGAAATATACATAAATACATTCACATAACAGCGGAAAAGAAATAGCCAAATATAACTTCTTATTCCATCATCCACATTCTATTCACAGTCCATAAATAGAAGAAAAGAAATCTAAACTTTTCATAACTGAGAAATGAAATAAATACATTGTCTACAACTTTCCACTAATAAGTACACAAATCCCAAAGGTAGAGCAAGTCTACTCTTATTACATACTTATGAAAAATAAAAGTATAGCACTAAGTCCAAAACAAGGTCTCCTACTCCCGCTCTGAGTCACTCCTAACGATCTCCTCAGAAGAAGTAGAAATCTCTGCACCTGTACGCTGAAGCAAGAGTGAGTTCAAAAGAACTCAAAAAGTAACACGAAACACACTAAACTTACATGCATCACATAACTTTCACATTTTCATACTACACAATAACATATAAACATGGATTTAACAATTAATTCGAGTAAAAATCCTAAACATGATGTCTACATATGTTACACATGGAAATTGTCTTATACAAAATTTTCAATAACTTAAAGCCTATCACATGCTTTCTACACACTTTTCAATATATTAAACTAAGCTCATTTAACCACATTCACAGACACTACAAGTTAAACATTAGTCAATTAAACATGGAGTTTGTACACATAAATAAGAGACAATTCTAGCATGGATTCTATAATCGTTTTCACATGGATAACACATTTATACTCATGAAAAGTTTGCTGCTTTGCTATGTACGTATTATAATCATTTAAGAAGTTATCAATTTACATGTTGTCACAAGAATTCATATTAACACATGATCACTTACACAATTTCACAATTTACACATTCACTTTCACTTAACACAAGTTCACATTTATTAAATGCCATGACACATAGCCCAACCACCTTTTAGAAGGACACACACACTACACATCACTTATCTATCACCTAGGCATTACAGTGATAAATCTTTGTTACTGCGCAGAACCGGGAGAAGCACTCTCCACCCTAACCAGCGATACTTGTTCGCCTCGAGGATTTAATCCCAATGCCCGTGGGACATCACACACTATGAACCTTCCCGTAGGGACTTTACCACGGTACAGTTCCACAGCCCTCTAAGGTAGCAGTGTCACCTATTGGCACATTTACACATTTTTCTTAATTTCCAACACACACTTAAGGCACAATTTTAACACATCCATTTCATGCTCACACATTTACACATTTCAATATTACCTAGCATGGTACTACTTTTCTCATAATTTACACATTCAAAATAAGTCTAATCATGCAAAATTTTGTAGATTTTAATACCAACACATTAACATACTTTAATTTTATTAATATCACACATGAAATTGAAATGTATCGCTACTGTCATCATTTTAATACAGATTTTTAACCAAAAAACCTATTACAGGTAACCATCATGCATATAAATTTTCGCATTTTTCTTAATTACACACTAATTATGAAAATTCTAACAGTGGAATCACATAAGACTAAAATAACCAAACTAACATGGATTTTCATTGTTCGGATTCACAATTCATTATATACATGTATACTGACAGTTCTAATCATGTGCCAAATTTTATAGATTTAACTATTTCCATATCATTTAATAGAATTTCTTCACTAATTAAGCATGCTCATTTTTTTCAGTTCAGAAAATCTAAAAATTGACACAGTCATCAAAAAATTTCCAAATTTTAAAAACATGCCCTGACATTGATTTAAGCACCACAAAAAATTTCTATCACTTAAATTCCACAAGGATAATATAAATAGTAATTTACAATATTCAGAACCGTTTAACATATATTTCAAAATTATAATAAATAATACACTTAACAAAATTTCACAGAAATTACACAACATGTTCCACTACACATATTACATAACATATAAAATTTACCATATATCCTCATGCGCAGAAATCCGAAAAATAGCTTATAAAGGTAGACAGTCCACTATTCTTGCCTGAAGAACTCAACGGCAAGGGTATGGCCGTTTACTCATGTTAACGGCAACATAGGGTGCCGCCAACTCAGGATCTTAACGTAAGGGATCCTGCTGTTAAGTTCCTGTCTGTGCAAAAAACAGACTGACGTAAAATCTTGGTGAAATTGGGGTTCCAGGACACGAATAAAATTCCAGAAAAATACCTGGACCTACTTGACGTATGTAAGAGTGATGTGAAAGGGTTACTTGCCTCTTGGAAAATCCACAAGCAATGATTTAAGCCGGAGAAGCCCTCCTCGGCCAGAGCCAAAGAGTCCTCAAAACTCCCTATATCCGAGTTCTGTGTTGATCTCCTCTACACACCAGTGTGGGGAAGCTGTTCCCGGATGTTCAGAGTCCTCTCCAGTCGTTGTAGAACGTCAGATGAAGCCTCGAATCGCCGAATCAAGGAGTTCCAAGTCAGGGTTCGCACATAAAATGCTAGGGTTTTTGAAAAAGAGTCAAAAGGACCTAATTGAGCCATAATCCGCCTCTTTTATAGGGTTGAGGTTTTTAGGAACGCGTTTAGGGTCTAGGTTACCATTGGGGGGCGGTTTCCTAAACCAAGGGCGACATTTCCAGAGGCGTTTTTGGATCTGAAATCGCAACAGATCTGGGAGGTAAATGTCAACATCAATAACCGCCAATTCTGAGTAGACGTCCATCGATGTGGCCGCTGATTTATAGTCAACGTCAACCGATGTTGACGCCAACTAGCCACCAGAACAGAACTTAAAACTGCAGAAATTCTATGTACACCACACACACACACACACACACACACACACACCACACACACACACACACACACACATATATATATATATATCTACAATGCACACATTAAAATAATACCTATTCACGAAATTTAAACAAGTAAGTACTATGCACAATAAAGTTTATACATCGATAGCATACATTTATACATACATAAGAAATCACCCAAAGATGAAAAATCAAGGGCCTTACACCCTCTCCCCTTTAAGAAACTTCGTCCTCGAAGTTGGACCGACACTACTCAAACAATTGAGGATATTTCTTCTTCATTGAATCCTCAAGCTCCCAAGTAGCCTCCTCTCGCGAGAAGTTACGCCATAAGACTTTCACCGATGCAATACTCTTGTTCCGAAGATGTTGAACCTTCCGGTCAAGAATGGCTACTGGTTGCTCCACATAAGAAAGATCTGGCTGGATCTCCACTGGTTCGTGACTAATAATATGAGATGGATCTCTAACATACCTCTTGAGCATAGATACGTGGAAAACAGGATGAACACTAGCTAACGCTGGGGGTAAAGCTAGCTCATATGCCACGTTGCCCAATCGTCTGAGAATCTCATACGGGCCAATGAATCTAGGACTTAACTTACCATGCCTGCCAAATCTAACTACACCACGAGTAGGCGAAATCTTTAAAAAGACATGCTCACCTACCTCAAACTCCAAATCCTTCCTCCTGTTGTCGGCATAACTCTTCTGCCTATCCTGTGCCGCAACAAGCCTCTTGCTAATCAACTAGACCTTATCCGAAGTCTCTTGAACTAACTCCAGACCGATCAGCTGCCTATCGCCTGTCTCCTCCCTGTTGGCCCTTTTGGTACGGCAGCAAGCTAACCTAGATGGGGGTGAATAGGTTTTCTGAAATCTGAAACAGAAACTTAAACACATAAAATTATCACTTGAAAGTTTGGTTAGTTTAGTGTGATAAAGAATAGCAGTGCGGAAGCAAATAAATAATCACACAAATAACACAAGAGATTTATCCTGGTTCGGCTATTCCCACATGGAAGTCCTACGTCCAGTCCCCAAGCAACCTCTTGGGATTTCACTAACCAAGGGTACAGTCCCCCTCAAGGACAATACAACACCCAGCCCCCCAGCTGGTCTTCTTCTCTTTCCGGCAAGAAGGCAGCCCACTTCTCTTACAGGTAAGAAGCCAACCTTCTGGTACAAACCCCAGTGCGGTTCTGCTAGACACAAACCCCTAGCTAGGTTCTACACTGTATACAGTCCTACAGCCGACAAAAATCTTTCTTAGAAAAGAAAGATTAGACCGAGAGCTATTTCAAGATAAACACTAAGAACTAGCTCATAGTCAAGGACTCTCCCCAAATTTACAATGTGCTCAGAGAGAGAATGAAGAGAGAAAAGAAAGCTTGAAGGCTTGAATACTTCAGATGCTTGAACACTTCTTCTGGGCTCAGGCTCTTTCTCTCTTTTCCTTTGAGTGTGTGTGGAGTTGAGGTTCCTTATAGGATGCACACTCCTTCAAAGATCTTCAGGAAAGCTCTTCTATTTCTTCAACCTTGCTTCATCTTTATATGAGCAGCTTTTGAATAGATCCGTTGAAGAGATCCGTTGGAGTTCTAGCCATTCCATCTTCTCTTCATTTGTCTTAATCAGACTCTGGTGGTCTTCGAGGTCTGTAAGCATAGAAGAGAGTGTTAGCACAAAAGAGTGTTTATGATAATGGTGCATACCACTGTGTTTCTGCTAACATGCTGAAAATAATAGTTCATATGTTTTTCTGACAAGACTCTGAAATACGCATGCAGCTTTTTTCTGTCAGAAGATATTTGACTTTTCATTGGCGCCAAACATATTTGAAACATCTGAATAAAGGAAATCGATGTTTACAAATCGATGTTTACGTGAAGTCGATGTTTGGACCAAATCGTTCTTTAAGTGAAGGCAAATTGATGTTTCACTTATCAAATCGTTACGACCATCGAATCGTTGTTTTCTCTTACCGAATCGTTATATTGACCAAATCGCTATTGTGACTTATCGAATCGTTATGATGATCGAATCGTTATAAGAACCAAATCGATGTGACACTTATGAAATCGTTGAGAGACCAAATCGTTGTTCTCACTTAACAAATCGATGTGAGACCAAATCGTTGTTCTCACTTATGAAATCGTTATGAGAACAAATCGAATCGATGTGAGAAGCAAATCGTTGTTCTCACTTATCAAATCGATGTGAGCCTTAGCAAATCGTTATAGAAGCAAATCGACATGAGAGCAAATCGTTGTTCTCACTTATGAAATCGTTATGCGAGAAATCATTATGAGCCTTAACGAATCATTATGAGAACCAAATCGATATGAGAGCAAATCGTTGTTCTCACTTATGAAATCGTTGCACGATAAAATCGATGTTTCACTTAACGAATCGTTACACGATCAAATCATTGTGTAACTTATGAAATCGTTGTTAGTGAAATCGATGTGGCACTTTTGAATAGAAATCGATGTATATTGAATGAACACCGACTTAGCATTTAGTGCGCCATATTGCATCAATGTGAGACTCAACATTTTGCTATGAGATGATGCAACTCAGATGAAACAAAATGTTCAATTTAAGTTACATCATAAATTTTGTTAGCACCAAAATATGAAGGTAATGAAGAGTGGTTCAACACTCCCAACACAAAGGAGATCTACAGGGCCTACCATACAATGCCTCAAATAGAGCCATACCAATACTCGCGTGAAAACTGTTGTTATATGCGAACTCCACTAGAGGTAAATGGCGCTCCCAATCATCCTTCCAATCCAGAACACATGCCCTCAACATATCCTCAAGCGTCTGGATAGTCCTCTCGGACTGTCCATCTGTCTGGGGATGAAACGCCGAACTGAGTTCCACAGCCTCGAAGTAAATCTCGGATCTCGATCCGAAATGATCGACTTCGGGACACCATGCAATCTAATAATGCTACTAATATATAATCTAGCTAAACTCTCTACTGACTGCTTCTTCTTCATGGGTAAGAAATGCGCAGTCTTCGAGAATCTATCTACCACTACCCAAATCGAGTCATTACCCCATCTAGATCGAGGCAAACCCATAACAAAATCCATAGTGACAGCCTCCCACTTCCATACTGGGATCTCCATCTTCTGCATAAGACCAGATGGTCGATGTCGCTCGGCCTTCACTTGTTGGCAAACTAGACATCTAGACACATACTCCGTTACATCCTTCTTCATGCCAGACCACCAAAAAGATCTCTTCAAATCCTGGTACATCTTAGTGTTACCCGGATGAATAGAGAATCTAGACCTATGAGCCTCTGCTAATACATGCTCACGGACATCCATGATGTCTAGAACACAAACACGGTGATGGAATCTAATCACACCATCCTCATCACGAGCAATGCCTGCCTTGCCCACTAACTTCTGGAGTCTAGGGTCGGCTTTCTGTTGCTCGATCACTTCATCCAACACCGAAGACCTAATGGACAACTGAGCTACAAAAGCCTGGCATAATGATGGCTCTAACTCAGTCATCGCACACGCTGCATCCTCCAACATCTTCCAATCCTATTGGAGAGACGACCTCTTCCTGCTAAGGGCATCTGCTACAACATTCGCCTTTCTAGGATGATACTGGAAGTCGAAGTCATAGTCCTTCAGGAACTCAATCCATCTTCTCTGCCTAAGGTTTAATTCCTTTTGGGAGAAAAGATATCTCAAGCTCTTGTGGTCAGTGACACCTCAAATCTGACACCATAAAGATAGTGTCTCCAGATCTTTAGTGCATGAACCACTGCCGCAAACTCAAGATCATGAGTCGGATAGTTTCGCTCATGCTCCTTCAACTGGCAAGAAGCATACACTACTACCCTTCCTTGCTGCATCAATACACAGCCAAGGCCAATTCGAGATGCACATCCATGTAGATAGCAAAACCCTCTACACCCTCGGCAAAACTAACACAGAAGCCGATGTGACTTTAGTCTTCAATAATTGAAAACTACTCTCACACACCTCAGACCAGACAAACTTTACTCCCTTCTGGTTAGCTGAGTCAATGGTGCGGCGATGGATGAGAATCCCTCAATAAATCACCGATAATAACCCCCAAACCAAGAAACTCCGAATCTCCGAAGGAGTCTTGGGAATCTCTCAATCCATAACAGCCTGGACTTTTGCTAGATCCACTGCTACACCAGCACCGGAGATAACATGCCCAAGAAATGAACCTCGTGCAACCAAAAATCGCACTTGCTGAATTTTGCATACAGCTTGTGCTCACGGAGAACTTCTAACACTACCCTCAAATGCTGACGATGTGTGGCCTCATCCAGAGAGTAGACACACGTCATCAATAAAAACTACGACGAAACTATCTAGATATGGTCTAAACACCCGTTCATGAGATCGATGAACGCTGTCGGTGTAAGACCCGGCCCCCTTAGGCCTTGTGGCCCCGACCTCAGGGTCGCGACATGCTCCCTGGTCGCGACGTGGTTGCGACAGGGAGGCCGTCGTGACAAGGTTCGGGTCACGACAACCAGGGCTGTCGCATTTTGGTCGCGATGGTATGGCCTTCGTGTTGTGGTCGCGACGTCCGATGGCATCGTGACGGCCCTTCTGACAAACATGACCGGTGTCCTTTCTGTCAGAACGACTCTGTCGGTTGTCAGGCGCACGTGCGTGAACACGACGTTGTCGTCCGTCGTGATCGCTTTCCCGGTCTTCGAGGTTTTGACCTGCTTTTTGGGGTCGCGACAGTCACGACAGAGGCGACCATCGCGATAAGGTCGCGACGCCTTGGGGCATCGTGACGAGAGTCTTATCGCGACATGTCGTTCCGTCGCGTTCTGGGGGCTGCCAAGTTAAAACCAAGGCCGTGCCCATTTCCCCCTCTCGCCCTCTCAGCTCTCTTTCCCCCTCTCCTTCCCCTCTCGAGTTTCTCGTGCGGTTTCTTGGCGGATCGTGTGCTCGAGGCATCTGTGCTGAGGTGGTGTCGTCCCGCTCGTGCAGGGGACGTGTTCATGCCGTTCAGAGTGAGGAAAAGGTGTCCTTTCCTACGAGAAGGCCCTAACGGGTTCGTTCTTCGTGTGGAGGTAGGGACTCTTGATCCTCTCGCCCTAAGCATGCTCCCTTCCCCTCTACATGTGTTCCCTCTGTGGTTTTGGGATTTGGGAGTGTGAAAACTCCATGCTCGAGTTTGAGTGAGGTTTTCCTTGAGTGTAGATTCGTATAAATCCACGTCTGTGGGGGCTTTAAGGGTGGTTTGGATGCTTTAATGGCTTTCTTGCATGTTAAGCATGCTCCCCTCCCCTGTGGAATGCTTGTTTGGTGTTTTGGGGCGGTCTCCAGAAGAAGCGCTCCGGACCCCCCTCTGCTGAAGACGCGACCCTTATGGAGGTCGCGATCTTATCACGACGGACTTTCCGGTCGCAATAGGATCACGACACCCACAGGAGCGTCGCGACCTGGTCGCGATGGCTACGGCCGCCGCGACAACGTCGCGACCAGGTCGCGGCGACCCGATGCGTAGCGACCTCAGCCGTGAGACAGATTTCTGATTCTTGCCATTCCGCTTCTTTTTACTGTACCGTGGCACCTGTGCAAGTTCCCTAGTGCGGTCTACACTAGTCTTTCGCCCGGTGCTCGGCACTTGAGAGCTTGTCCCGTGTGAGAGGTTGTTACCGTTGCCTGGGACCCCCATCCTCTTGAGCCTATTGAGGGAGTACTCCGGCTATGAGTGTGCTCGAGTTGGCAGACACCAGGCGGACTCTGGAGCTTAGGGGAAAACGGTGGTTAGGACAGTGGCGTATGAGTCACTTGTAGAGCTCTCGTGGTGGTCTGGGATGCCGAGGATAGTTAGGAGTTCTACCCGCGTAGGCCAGCCAGTCCTTCTTCTCACTGCCTCGCTCCTTACGGCCCCGGAACCGTTTGGAGAGGTCAGGCGTGGGACCGTAGTCCATCCAGACTATGGCGGTTACTGTTGGTGTTACTTGTGTCCTACCTCGCTCTGATGAGACGTGAGGATCAGGACCCGGGTCGAGGATAAGACGTCGGTGGACGCACCTGACCTTGACTAGTGGTAGTGCTTTCCGTAGCTAGTGTTCCTTGTCAGGCGGAGTTCCCTCTGTCTGTGTTACTAGATGTGTGGTGGTCACGACGAGCAGTCGTACGGAGTTTTCGATCGTGTGTACTTTCCGTACCGTGCTAGTTGTAGTTCCACTTCCGCACTTCTGTTTGTAGGTAGAAGATATAAACTGATGTCATTCATTGATATTTATATTCTCCTGCATGTTTAGAGCCAGTAGGAGATTGGTAGTCCCTACTGAGCTTCTGTTGTGAAGCTCATCCCTCCTTTTCCCAGTTGAGACTTCTTAGCAGCGGCAGGGCGCGCGCCGGGCGGAGGAGAAGGGGTGGTAGTCAGGGTCCCCATAGCTAGCAGTGGTTCCCCTTTTTCAGTGTACGTCACCCTCGGGGTATGCCCCTAAGGGACTTGTTCTTCCCCTGCCTTTTGTACTATCGTGCGTGCGTTGGGACTGTACTTAGAACGGTACACAGTGGTCTCGCTCTCTTTCCTATTTCCGCCTGTACGCTTCTAGTTTAGCAGTTGACGTTTACTCCGTTACATATCCTGTTAGACGTAGATTATAGCCCTTCCAGGTCCCTGGATCCGTGGGCGCGACCGCGAAAATCGGGTCCTTGGCGTGGGCCGAGGTCGGGTTCTTGGGTCATTACAGTTGGTATCAGAGTGAGAGTCTGACAGGACTTGTAATGGATTTGAACTGCAACAGGAAGTCCCAATGGTAGCAAGTACACTGCTAGCTGCCCGAGTGGTATTGTTAACCCTTGTTGTTTATGTGTTGTGTAGGACATGGCTCTGCGTAGGCCTCAGCCTACATAACCAGCCTCAGCCGCAGCAGTACGCAGACTGGTTTCACTTAGCAGAGCAGTTCTTTAGGAACTTGTACCAGGGAGCGTACCAGCCCGGGCAGGCAGCAGCAGGTGTTCAGTTTTCGGTACCTCCTCCAGTGGTGCCGTAGTAGCAGGTAGAGCCAGAGGTGGAGTAGCCAGAGTGTCAGCAGCGGTCAGGCACTGGGAGTACTCGGGCCGGGCGACGGAGGACGGCGATTACGGAGGATAGAACTGCTCTCCTTGAGAGGTTCCTGCGCCTTCGGCCACCGATGTTCCACGCTGAGTATGATCATGACAAGGCAGAGAGCTGGACCCATGAGTTAGAGCGCATCTTCGAGACCATAGAGTGCGCTGAGGAGGACCAGGTTCGACTGGCGGTGCACCAGCTCAAGGGAGTAGCCCATGAGTGGTGGAGAGTTCAGAGGCAGACTCACTTCCAAGGGTAGAGGTTGGATCACATCACTTGGCAGCAGTTTTCGGAGGTCTTCCACGACGAGTACTTCCCCGACTACGCTCGACGTGAGAGACTGGACCAGATCCACGCGTTGGTTCAGGACGACCTCACAATTTCGCAGTACCACCAGAGGTTTGTCCGTTGTTGAGGCATGTGCCTCATGTCGCAGGCAGCGATCAGGTGTGTGCAGAGAGGTTCATAGCAAGACTGAGACCAGACCTGAGGTGGGGTGTGACGGCACACATGTGTACCACCTTGGGAGAGGCCATGGCGAAGGCCACTGCCTTGGACAGAGAGACCTGACAGCCTCAGCACAGCAGGGAGGAGCTCTTCTAGGTCTCGCCTTACCAGCGTCCAACGGGTAGCCGCGGTAGGGCGACTTCTCTTCCTCTGGCTCGGGCAGTTCCGGCTGTGTTGGGATTCGCTCACAGTTTAGGAAGTTGTCTACTCGCGGGGGCGGTCGGAGCCGGCAGCAGAAGCACCAGTCCAGGTTTGCAGAGCAGTCAGTTGTCCAGGGAGCCAGTAGGGCAGTCAGGAGGCAGTTTGCTACACCTGTGGCTTACCGGGCCACTTCAGGAGGGATTGCCCCATGGGGCAAGCCCCGCAGCAGCAGCAGCCAGTGCAGTATGCTCAGCAGCCGCCTCAGTACTAGTACCCTCCTCAGCAGCAGGCACCGCGTCAGCAGCAGCGGGGGCAGTACCAGCAGTAGGTTCAGCAGTTTCTGTAGCCGCAGAAGTACCAACCGTACACCAGCAGCAGCAGTACCCCCAGCAGCCGCCGCAGCAGCAGCAGCCCCAGCAGGCGCCACAGCTTGGGCGTGGTCGTGTGATGGCGCTCACCCTGGAGTAGCAGAGGCGTCAAACCTTGTTATAGGTACTCTACCTATCCTTGGCAGAGCTGCTCGTGTTTTGGTCGACCCCGGTGCTTCTTTGTGTTTGCTTCCGAAGAATTCTATGAGTCCCTTGCTTGTCACGCTCCTGAGAGGTAGTGTGACGTGATGGTCGATCTCCCGTCTGGTGGACTATATGCATTCCTTTGGTTACCTGGAGGGTGTGGCAGTCGAGGTTGAGAGGCACCAGTTGCGGGCCAGGTTGTACGCACTGCAGCTTTGCGACTTTGACGTCATCCTAGCATGGATTGGTTAGAGGCTCACTCAGCCGTGGTTGATTGCCAGCGGAAGACCATTCGGTTTAGGATACCTGGAGCTCGTCCTCTGCTTCCGTGGTATCCGGTCTACCCGTCGGCCATTTATTTCCTTGTGTAGAGCTCGTCGTTTGATCTGCGATGGCTGTGTGGCGTATCTTGCTTCGGTTTGTTCTTTGGAGCCTAGCGGATCTTCAATTTTTTACGTGCTAGTTGTTTCTGACTTCTCCGACGTCTTCCCGGAGGATCTACCTAGTTTGCCGCCTGAGCGGGAGGTGGAGTTCTCCATTGAGCTTTTGCCTGGTACGATGCCTTTGTCCAAGGCACCCTACCGGATGGCCGCGGCGGAGCTGCGTGAGTTGAAGCGCCAGTTGCAAGAGTTTCTTGAGCTGGGCTTCATTCCCTGTCGTTCACCGTGGGCGCGCCTATTTTGTTTGTGAGAAAGAAGGATGGTCAGTCTTCGTTTGTGCATCGATTATCGGCAGTTGAACCAGGTTACTGTGAAGAACAGGTACCCGTTGCCGAGGATCGATGATTTGTTTGATCTTGTAGTCGGCCAAAGGTTTCTCAAAGATTGACTTGAGATTAGGTACTATCAGATGCAGATTAGAGAGTCAGATGTCGGTTTGACGGCTTTCCGTTCTAGGTACGGTCACTTTGAGTTCGTCGTGATGCCATTTGGGCTGACGAACGCCCCGCAACATTCATGGATCTGATGCATAGGGTATTCAGTGAGTACCTAGATCGTTTTGTGGTTGTTTTGTTGATGATATTTTGGTCTACTCGGCTTCTGAGGAGGAGCATGAGGAGCACCTGAGGATCGTGCTGGAGACCCTGCGGAGTCACCGCCTTTATGCCAAATTCGACAAGTGCGAATTTTGGCTGAAGGAGGTGCACTTTCTCGGGCACGTGATCTCGGCCAAGGTGGAGGCCGTGCTGTCGTGGGAGCAGCCCACATCGGTGTCAGAGGTCCGCATTTTTTTGGGTCTGGCAGGTTACTATCGGAGGTTCTTTAGGATTTTGCCAAGTTAGCAGTGCCGTTGACCATGTTGACTAGGCAGGACGTCAGTTTGTTTGGTCAGAGGACTGTGAGCAGAGTTTTCGAGAGCTGAAGGCGAGGTTGACTTCAGCGCCAGTGTTAGTCTTGCCGTCGGACAGCGATGGTTTTGTGGTCTATACCGATGCGTCGAGGTCAGGTTTGGGTGCCGTGCTGATGCAGCACGGTGGGGCGTTTGCCTATGCTTCTCGACAGCTCAAGAAGCATGAGGAGAACTACCCCACCCACGACTTGGAGCTGGCAACAGTGGTGTTCGCTCTCAAGTTGTGGAGGCACTACCTATATGGCGAGACTTTTCAGATCTTCACCGATCACCAGAGCTTGCAATATATTTTCACCCAGAGGGATCTGAACATGAGGCAGCGCCGATGGATGAAGTATTTGAAGGACTACGACCTAACCCTCTCCTATCACCCAGAAGGGCTAACTCGTGTAGCGATGCTTTGAGTAGGCGCGTGCGCTTGAGTTCGTTGATGGTCAGAGAGTGGAGGCTGTTCGAGGAGCTGTCCAGGGAGTGTTCGTTCCGTCGAGGACCAGAGACCGTGCAGTGGCGAGAAGTTTGTCAGTTCAGCCGTCAGTGTTCAGGCAGGTGTTGCAGGCAAGCAGGTAGACCCTCAGTTGGCGGATATTTTGCAGATGCCAGATGTTGAGCTCGACAAGGACAGCGAGGTCAGATTCAGAGGCCGCTTGTACATTCCTGAGGAGGCGCGCCAGGCAGTTTTGTCAGAGGCTCACAGATCGAGGTATGTTGTTCATCCTGGCTCCACCAAGATGTACCATTGCTTGAGGAGGTCCTTCTGGTGGCCAGGGATGAAGAGGGGGTGGCAGAGTTGTTGCTCGGTGCCTTACCTGTAAATAGGTGAAGGTCGAGCATCAGTGTCCTGGTGGTGAGCTACAGCCATTGCCCATTCCCGAGTGGAAGTGGGACGACATCACCATGGACTTTGTGGTTGGTTGCCCTGCACCCCGCAGGCACGATGGTATCTGGGTGATTGTGGATCGTTTGACCAAGCTAGCGCACTTTCTTCCGATCAGGATGTCGTGGTCATTGGACAGGTTAGCCAGGTTGTACGTGGACAGAGTTGTTTCGTTGCACGGGATCCCAGTTTCAGTCATCTCTGACAGGATCCGAGGTTCACATCGGGGTTTTGGCGCAGTCTTCAGAGAGCACTGGGTACAAAGTTGAGGTTCAGCACAACGTACCACCCTCAGACAGACGGACAGTCAGAGCGGACCATTCAGACACTGGAGGACATGCTGAGAGCGTGCTGTTTAGACTGGAGCGGCACTTGGGAGTCGCACCTTCCGATGGTAGAGTTCGCGTATAACAACAGTTATCACTCGAGCATCGGAATGGCACCATACGAGGCCTTGTATGGTCGCTCTCGTGCAGGACTCCACTTCACTGGTTGGAGGTTGGTGAGAGGTAGCTTTTGGGGCCAGAATTAGTGCAGCAGTGTGCAGACACGGTCAGTCTGATCAGCAGAGGCTTCGGGCAGCACAGAGCAGACAGAAGAGTTACACAGACGTCCGCAGGAGACCGTTACAGTTCAGTGTTGGTGACCTTGTTTTCTTGCGATCTCGCCGACCAAGGGCATCATGAGGTTTGGCAGAAAGGGAAAGCTCAGTCCGAGGTACGTCAGGCCTTTCCCTATCACCGAGAGGGTCGGAGAGGTGGCTTATAGGTTGAGTCTTCCGGCAGAGCTAGCAGATGTGCACAATGTGTTTCATGTTTCACAGCTCAGAAGGTATGTCGCAGATCCTTCGCATGTGTTGGACTACTCGCAGCTGGAGGTAGCGCCAGACTTGTTAGTGCCAGAGTACCCAGTCAGAGTTGTCGACCGCAGAGTTCAGCAGTTGCGCTGGAAGCAATTTCCTCTGGTGAAGGTCGTTTGGCAGAACTGCGTTGGTGGCGAGGCCATCGGTAGCGCGAGGAGGATGCTGGAGCAGTTTCCCTTTTGTTTGATTGATTGTATGTACTTCTCCTCGTACTACTACTTTCCGGTTTGAGACCGGTTGTTTTTATTTCGAGGACGAAATGTCTTAAGGTGGGTGGGATGTAACCCGGCCCCTTGTGCTTGTGGCCCCATCCTCAGGTCGTGACATGCTCCCTTTCGCGATGTGGTTGCGACAGGGAGGCCGTCGCGACAAGGTTCGGGTCGCGACGACCAGGGCTACGCATTTTGGTCGCGCGATATGGCCGCGCGTTGTGGTCGCGACGGTCCGATGGCGTCGCGATGGCCCTTCGACAGACGTGACTATGTCCTGTGACGGCCCTCATTATACCGGTACGGTTATATACCACCCACGTCGGTATAGCGAGTGCTGCCAGCCACAGTGGGACATTTACCCAACGATACAAACAGCTGAGATACACGCGAATATATATAACAGAGTAGCGGAAGTAAAAGAGAACTATCTCCATTCATTCATCATCCACATTAAACATACATGCAGTTTACAATTTGCAAAAAGGAACTAAAATTCACATGATTTAATTTGCTGAAATAGAGATACAAAATGTCCACATATTACATTCTTTTCAATGATAATTCTAATACAATGTTCAAGTACATACTATGAAGTACACAATCACAAAGAACTCAAAAACTGGCTAGTCTCCACGCTCGGAGTCCGTCTCTGCTACCTCCTCCGAGGGTACTGTGTCACCAACTATACCTGTACGCCGAAGCAAGGAGTGAGTCCAGGGACTCAGCAAGTAACACTATGCATGATATACACGTACAAGTCCTAGTGGTTTCTACACGCACATTACAATTAACAACATATAGCATGCTAGTCCATTTAAGTTTTCAACCTATCATGAAAGTTCTACAATTTTATACATAACGCATGCTTTCAGATTTCAAAAATAACATTCACCTATCACATGGTCTCTATTCAATCACTCATGAGACTTTAATCAAAACGTGAGAGCTATTGACATGAACAATTTACATACATGAACGGGGAACATAATTAGCATGGATTCCACATGTTCTTAAGTACATACATAACTTTTTCACATGCTTTAGGTTGCTGATTTCACATGGTTCAATGACTATAAACCTACACATGAAAGCTACAACGTTGCTTAAACATAACATATGAACAATCCATCATGCCATTTTCTCACATACTCATTTGTTGTTCCTAACATGGATTCTAAACACTTTTACACACATAAACATGAGTATGATAACATACATTTTCTGAATTCACATGGTTTCAGATTTAGTCTCACATGGGTTTCAATGACACATTTACATATCTAGGATTTCACATTTTTCTTTACACTAGTTTCCTCTTTTCACATGTTTACATTTTACACATACACATTCACATGTCACTTACACATTACACATGGTCACATACACTTTCACAACATATTTTAGGTGCCGTGACACATAGTCCAAACCACCAAAGAAGGACACAAACACATCACATCACATAGACGCCATCTAGGCAATACAATGGCGACTCTTGGACTGCGCAGACCGGGAGAACAAGTCTCCACCCTAACCAGTGGTACTTGTCCACCTCCAGGATTTCCCCCTAATGCCCTTAGGGTCACTTAACACAATGAACTTTCTCAGGGGGACTTTTCCCTGATACGGCTCCACTGCCTTCTCGGAAGCAGTATCACATTGGCACAGTTTACACTTTTACACATTTACCGTTTTACACTTGACACTCTTTATCTCATTCACTTTCTCACTCACATTGATATCTCTGCTTTTCCTAACATGATACTACAATTTCAAGGTTTAACACACAGTAAACACATTAATCATGCTGGGTTTAAACAAAATCTAATCACATTTCGATCATATGCACGAATTATCACATTTCACATGAAAACACATAACTTTTTATTTACTGTTCCAATTGACCTGAAATTTAACCACATGCTGTTTTCGGGTTCCAAAACATACCCTCAATTTTTCAGATTTTTCTGAGCTAAATAGGATTTACAGAAAATCAAACACCTAATTAGCATATTATTCACAACTTAAGCTAACATGGGTCTAACACATTTTGCAATTTATCCACTTACTGTTTTGCACAGAGACTACTAATATATATGCATGATTTTAGAATACAACATCACCCTAATTCATACATCTATAAATCATTACCACAACCATTTTTACATGTTCTCATTTTTTTCCGAACCGAGCTTATTTACAAATTTCACAAGCATGGGTAATTACTAAAATCTGCAAACACACATACTGACCCACTATTTTTCATGATCAAACGAAATAAGGCATTCACATTAATCTAAATCATAATCATGGATTTTGCAAACGGTCTACAAGTCATGCTCACAATTTACAAGACATCATTACCCCCACATACACCACATTCATCACAACCACAATGCACAATATACGTAGAGTATAAGGTGTACAATAATCCTCATCGCATAAAACATACCGAAATTAATGTACAAGAGGGACAGAACAGCTCACTGTTCTGTCCAGAAGAACTAGACGGCGGTCTCTGGCCGCTGACTCAGGTCAGCGGCATGGTCGATGGACGCCAAGGATGAGGGCGTCCAGGACCTTGCCGTCTACTCAGGTCTGTGCAGAAACACAGACCCGAGCTCTAAATCTTGGGTGAATTGGAGGGTCTAGGACTCGAGGAAAATTCCATAAAAATGTCAAAACCACCTAGACTCATACGGGGACACCATAGATAGGTCACTTGCCTCTCTAAAATCCTCCAAGAGATTTATGGCTCGAAGAAGACCTCCTTGGGCAGTTCCAAGAAGTTGCAGAAGTGCCTCCAAGATCGCCTTCCTCCGGGCTCCTGGGTGATCTCCACGCCGAGGGGATGATGGGGAAGCCTTCCCCTTTGCTTCAGCTTCCTCCTTGTTGCAGAAGATCTCCAAATCCAGCTCCAAGGGTCGGATTTGAGGGTTCTAAAATGGTTTTCTCACAGAATGCTCTAGGGTTTTTCTCTCTTCTTCTCTCCTCTTGCAAGGGTGAAAATGAGAAGTGGGGAGAGGCCAACTCGGGTTCAGGGTGTAGGAGAGCCCCTCACCCACTCACCATGCCGATTAGACAGCCTTAGAGCCGTTGGGGGACATCCCCCCAATGGTTGCCATGCCTTGTTTCAGAAGTTTGCAGCTCTGCTGCGCATGCAGGTCAGAGAATTTGACGTCCAGATCGCTGGACGCCGGAGTGAGTGTTGGCGTCCAGGGCTGGACGCTGACACCATCAACGGCCAGGGATTGACGCCAATAGGGCCTTCGGCCAGAACCCTAATTTATGCAGAAACCCATGCATACCAAGCTTCTATACATGCAATATGTACATGGTATAGTATCCATACTATCATCATGCAATACATACATTATTTATGTTTAATATAAACACATGCACACGTAATTATACTATTAATGCCTACGTAATTATGTACATACATACACAAGCACAATCATACACACATAAATACGAAAATACGACGGAAAATTCGAGGGTCTTAACCCCCCCCTCTCCCCCTAAAAAAAACTTCGTCCTCGAAGTTAGAACGACACTACTCAAACAAAAGGGGATACTTCTTCTTCATCGCATCCTCAAGTTCCCACGTAGCCTCCTCACGTGAGAAGTTCCGCCATAGAACTTTCACCGACGCGATACTCTTGTTCCGAGATGCTGAACCTTCCGGTCAAGAATGGCTACTGGTTGCTCGACATACGAAAGATCTGGCTGGATCTCCACGGGCTCATGACTAATCACATGAGACGGATCTCGGACATACTTCCTGAGCATAGATACGTGGAATACCGGGTGAACGCTAGCCAAAGCTGGGGGTAATGCTAGCTCGTACGCCACGTTGCCCAAACGTCTGAGAATCTCATATGGGCCAATGAACCTAGGGCTTAGCTTGCTATGCCTGCCAAATCTGACAACTCCACGAGTAGGCGATATCTTCAAGAAGACATGATCGCCAACCTCGAACTCCAAATCCTTTCTCCTGTTGTCGGCATAACTCTTCTGCCTATCCTGTGCCGCAACAAGCCTTTTCCTGATAAGCTGAATCTTATCCGAAGTTTCCTGAACCACTCCGGTCCGATCAACTGCCTATCACCAGTCTCCTCCCAACATAAAGGAGATCTGCAGGGCCTACCATACAACGCCTCGAATGGAGCCATTCCAATACTAGCATGAAAGCTGTTGTTGTATGCGAACTCCACAAGAGGTAAATGACGCTCCCAATCATCCTTCAATCCAGAACACACGCTCTCAACATATCCTCGAGCGTCTGGATAGTCCTCTCGGACTGTCCGTCGGTCTGGGGATGAAACGCCGAACTGAGCTTAAGCTCCGAACCTAACGCATCTGAAGACCCTTCCACAATCTCGAAGTAAATCTCGGATCTCGATCCGAAATGATCGACTTCGGCACACCATGCACCTAATGATACCGCTAACATACAATCTAGCTAAGCTCTCTACTGACTGCTTCTTCTTCATAGGCAAGAATGAGCAGTCTTCGAGAATCTATCTACAACTACCCAAATCGAGTCATTGCCTCTTCTAGATCGAGGCAAACCCGATACGAAATCCATAGTGACAGCTTCCCACTTCCATACGGGGATATCCATCCTCTGCATAAGCCGGATGGTCGCTGCCGCTCGGCTTTCACCTGCTGACATACTAGACATCTAGACACATAATCCGCAACATCCTTCTTCATGCCGGACCACCAAAATGATCTCTTCAGGTCTTGATACATCTTAGTGTTACCCGTGAATAGAGAATCGCGATCTATGAGCCTCCGCTAACACATGCTCACGGACATCTACTACATCGGGGACACAAACACGGTGCTGAAATCTAATCACACCGTCCTCATCACGAGCAATGCCCGCCTTACCCACTAACTCTAACAATCTAGGATCGGCTTTCTGCTGCTCAATCACCTCATCCAAGACTGAGGATCTAAGGGATAGCTGAGCTACAAAAGCCTGACACAACGATGGCTCTAACTCGGTCATAGAGCACGCTGCATCCTCCAACATCTTCCAATCCTGCTGGAGCGAAGACCTCTTTCTACTAAGAGCATCTGCTACGACGTTCGCCTTTCCAGGATGATACTGAAGGTCGAAGTCATAGTCCTTCAAGAACTCAATCCATCTCCTCTGCCTCAGGTTAATTCCTTTTGGGAGAAAAGATACCTCAAGCTCTTGTGGTCGGTAAACACCTCAAATCTGACACCATAAAGATAGTGCCTCCAGATCTTTAGTGCATGAACCACAGCTGCTAGCTCCAAATCATGAGTCGGATAGTTCCTCTCATGCTCCTTCAACTGACGAGAAGCATAAGCTACTACCCTCTCTTGCTGCATGAGCACACAGCCTAAACCAATCTGAGATGCATCCGTATAAATGGCAAAGCCTTCTAGACCACTGGGCAATACCAATACCGGAGCAGAAGTAAGCTTAGCCTTCAATAGCTGAAAGCTGCGCTCACATGCCTCAGACCATACAACTTCTCACCCTTTCTGGTCAGCTTTGTCATAGGGGCGGCGATGGATGAGAAACCCTCAATGAATCGCCGATAGTAACCAGCTAACCCAAGGAAACTACGAATCTCCGAAGGAGTCTTGGGAACATCCCAATCCATAACTGCCTGGATCTTTGCTGGATCACAGCTACACACCAGCGCCGGAGATAACATGCCCGAGAAAGTGAACCTCGCGCAACCAGAACTCGCACTTGCTGTACTTTGCATACAGCTTGTGCTCACGGAGAACCTCTAAGACTAACCTCAAATGCTGACGATGTGTGGCCTCATCCGAAGAATAGACCAACACGTCATCAATAACACAACACAACAAGCTATCTAAATACGGACTAAACACCCGGTTCATGAGATCCATGAACGCTGCAGGGGCGTTGGTCAATCCGAAAGGAAGAACCAAAAACTCATAATGTCCATAACGGGTTCTAAATGCCGTCTTGGACACATCCTCACTCCTAATCTTCAACTGATGATAACCAGATCGCAAGTCAATCTTGGAAAAGACTGATGCCTCTCGCAACTGGTCAAACAGATCATCAATCCGAGGTAAGGGATACCTGTTCTTCACAGTCACCTGGTTTAGCTTCTATAATCAATGCACAACCGAAGTGACCCGTCTTTCTTCTTGACGAATAATACAGGTGCGCCCCAAGGGGAAACGCTAGGGCGAATAAATCCCTTATCGAGCAATTCCTGCAATTGCTTCCTCAACTCGGCTAATCTGCAGGGGCCATCCGATATGGGGCCTTCGAGATAGGAGAGGTGCCTGGAAGCAACTCTATAGTGAACTCTATCTCCCTATCCGGTGGCAATCCAGACAAGTCATCGGGAAAGACATCTGGAAAGTCCTGCACCACATAATCTCTGCAAGAGTCAGTGACGAACCAGCATCGGGTACTAGCATAACGCTGGCAAGAAATGCGTCACAACCCTTGTTCACCATGCGCATCGCCTTCATGGCAGAGATGACTAACTTTCCCGCTAAGTTCTTTGGCAAGGGATGAGAGAACTCATCCTCACCAGGAATGCGGAAAACAATCTTCTTCCTACGACAATCCACTAACGCATAGTGCTCCTCTAGCCAATCCAGACCAAGGATACAATCATAATCCTTCATCTTTAGCAAGAAGAAACACCCATCTAGGAACTATCCTCAATGCACACAGGTAACGACGGAATGCACTTCCTAGTCGATACCGTACCCGCAGGGGTGTGCACAGACAAAGGGACCTCTAACTCCTCAGACTCTATGCCTGACTCTAGGGCTAACTGCCTAGCGAACCGCTCGAAATGAACGAGTGAGTAGCACCCGTATCAAACAAAACCCGAGCGTGCACACCGAAAAGTAAAACTGTACCTTCGGTGACATGCTCCGCCTGCTCGGCGTCCTCACGAGCTAACGCAAACACTCGAGCTGGGGCTCGAGGCCTTCCTGGTCGTCCTGTAGCTGGCGCGGCTGCCGCTACTGCTGGTACTGGCGCTCCTCGCTGAGCTTCCTGCTGAAGCTCGGGCTCCTTGATCTTGTGGTCGCTGCTCCCACACTTTAGGCATCTACCCGCTACTAACCAACACTCTGAACCTCCATGGGTCTTCCCACAATGGGGACACTCTCTCTTCGCACCGGGGGAACGTACAGAGGGTACCTGAGAGTTGCTGACTGCCATTTGTTCTGCGGTGTCTGGTACACCGTTTTCCTCTTATCTTGCCGCTGGAAAGTCGCTGCCGGCCTCTTCTGCGAAGCCTTCTTCTCCTCCAGATACTGCTCCATTTCTCCCTCCTGTCTGCAGGCTGCGCTGAGGGCCTCGTCTAGCGTGCGGTGGTCGAACGCCACGAGCCTCGTCCTCAGTGATGGTTTGAGACCCATCACGAATTCTTGGTCTTCCTGCGCTCATCCTCTACTATGTGCGGTGCATATTTAGAGAGTTCAGAAAACCTTGCCTCGTATTCCAGGACGGTCATTGATCCTTGCGTCAGGGAAAGGAATTCTTGCTCCATCTTGTCCTGGATGTGCTCGGGGACGAACTTGGCTCGGAAGAGCCTCACGAACGCGTCCCATGCCACATCTACTGCTCCGTCCTCGAAGCGCGTACGCAGTAGGGAGGACCACCATACATCAGCTCTCTCTTGCAACACACCTCATAAGCTCTAACTAACAATTCTAACTTAACAATCAACATACAAGCATAAACTAAAGCATACCTGTAGCATGTAGGTGGCTAAGGTCACCTTGTCCTCGTCAGGACACCTGATAGCTCGGAAGATTTTCTCGGTCTCCCTCATCCAGCTTTCTGCAAAAGCGGATCACTCTCCCCCTTAAAAGAGGGTGGGGTCATCCTCTTGAATCGCTCCATGATGGAAGGTCCACCATGGTCCTGAGCTGGGGCCTGAGCTTGCTACATTAAACAACAAGCAATATACAATAAACACAATATCATACAATTCAAATAGCAACTACTTAGTTGTTTTATCATTTTACCTGGGCCTCCAACTGGGCCTGGAGTGCTGCCTGAGTGTGTGCCTGGTCTGCATGGCTTGCACCAGACCTTGCATGAACACTCCATAATCCACAGGCGGTGGTGGGGGAAGCACAGGGCCCGTGGGGCTGGGGCTGTTGCTCCGCCTGATCATCACGCCTCTGCTCGTCGTCGCGAGCTGGCGCACCTCCACGTCGTCCACGGGAAGCCATGGCTGTCATAAAATTTCAGCCACCATTAGAGCTAGGTTACTAAGTTTTCTAACCATTTTCTTATCTACTTTTCACTTCTTATTAGTGTTTTCTACACATGTGGACATACTTAGCATGCAATGGGGATGATGACTTAGTTATATTCATGTGTAATCTCACCGGTTCGCTCTGATACCAATCTCTGTGACGGCCCTCATTATACCGGTACGGTTATACCAACCCACGTCGGTATAGCGAGTGCTGCCAGCCACAGTGGGACATTTACCCAACGATACAAACAGCTGAGATACACGCGAATATATAACAGAGTAGCGGAAGTAAAAGAGAACTATCTCCATTCATTCATCATCCACATTAAACATACATGCAGTTTACAATTTGCAAAAAGGAACTAAAATTCACATGATTTAATTTGCTGAAATAGAGATACAAAATGTCCACATATTACATTCTTTCAATGATAATTCTAATACAATGTTCAAGTACATACTATGAAGTACACAATCACAAGAACTCAAAAACTGGCTAGTCTCCACGCTCGGAGTCCGTCTCTGCTACCTCCTCCGAGGGTACTGTGTCACCAACTATACCTGTACGCCGAAGCAAGGAGTGAGTCCAGGGACTCAGCAAGTAACACTATGCATGATATACACGTACAAGTCCTAGTGGTTTCTACACGCACATTACAATTAGCAACACATAGCATGCTAGTCCATTTAAGTTTTCAACCTATCATGAAAGTTCTACAATTTTATACATAACGCATGCTTTCAGATTTCAAAAAAACATTCACCTATCACATGGTCTCTATTCAATTCACTCATGAGACTTTAATCAAAACGTGAGAGCTATTGACATGAACAATTTACATACATGAACGGGGAACATAATTAGCATGGATTCCACATGTTCTTAAGTACATACATAACTTTTTCACATGCTTTAGGTTGCTGATTTCACATGGTTCAATGACTATAAACCTACACATGAAAGCTACAACGTTGCTTAAACATAACATATGAACAATCCATCATGCCATTTTGCTCACATACTCATTTGTTGTTCCTAACATGGATTCTAAACACTTTTACACACATAAACATGAGTATGATAACATACATTTTCTGAATTCACATGGTTTCAGATTTAGTCTCACATGGGTTTCAATGACACATTTACATATCTAGGATTTCACATTTTTCTTTACACTAGTTTCCTCTTTTCACATGTTTACATTTTACACATACACATTCACATGTCACTTACACATTACACATGGTCACATACACTTTACACATATTTTAGGTGCCGTGACACATAGTCCAAACCACCAAAGAAGGACAAACACATCACATCACATAGACGCCATCTAGGCAATACAATGGCGACTCTTGGACTGCGCAGACCGGGAGAACAAGTCTCCACCCTAACCAGTGGTACTTGTCCACCTCCAGGATTTCCCCCTAATGCCCTTAGGGTCACTTAACACAATGAACTTTCTCAGGGGGACTTTTCCCTGATACGGCTCCACTGCCTTCTCGGAAGCAGTATCACATTGGCACAGTTTACACTTTTACACATTTACCGTTTTACACATGGTTTTACACTTGACACTCTTTATCTCATTCACTTTCTCACTCACTTGATATCTCTGCTTTTCCTAACATGATACTACAAATTTCAAGGTTTAACACACAGTAAACACATTAATCATGCTGGGTTTAAACAAAATCTAATCACATTTCGATCATATGCACGAATTATCACATTTCACATGAAAACACATAACTTTTTATTTACTGTTCCAATTGACCTGAAATTTAACCACATGCTGTTTTCGGGTTCCAAACATACCCTCAATTTTTCAGATTTTTCTGAGCTAAATAGGATTTACAGAAAATCAAACACCTAATTAGCATATTATTCACAACTTAAGCTAACATGGGTCTAACCATTTTGCAATTTATCCACTTACTGTTTTGCACAGAGACTACTAATATATGCATGATTTTAGAATACACATCACCCTAATTCATACATCTAAAATCAATTACCACAACCATTTTTACATGTTCTCATTTTTTTTTCCGAACCGAGCTTATTTACAAATTTCACAAGCATGGTAATTCACTAAAATCTGCAAACACATACTGACCCACTATTTTTCATGATCAAAGGGAACTAAGGCATTCACATTAATCTAAATCATAAATCATGGATTTTGCAAAACGGTCTACAAGTCATGCTCACAATTTTACAAGACATCATTACCCCCCATACACCACATTCATCCACAACCACAATGCACAATATACGTAGAGTATAAGGTGTACAATATATCCTCATCGCATAAAACATACCGAAATTAATGTACAAGAGGGACAGAATAGCTCACTGTTCTGTCCAGAAGAACTAGACGGCGGTCTCTGGCCGCTGACTCAGGGTCAGCGGCATGGTCGATGGACGCCAAGGATGAACTGGGCGTCCAGGGACCTTGCCGTCTACTCAGGTCTGTGCAGAAACACAGACCCGAGCTCTAAATCTTGGTGAATTGGAGGGTCTAGGACTCGAGGAAAATTCCATAAAAATGTCAAAACCACCTAGACTCATACGGGGACACCATAGATAGGTCACTTGCCTCTCTAAAATTCCTCCAAGAGATTTATGGCTCGAAGAAGACCTCCTTGGGCAGTTCCAAGAAGTTGCAGAAGTGCCTCCAAGATCGCCTTCCTCCGGACTCCTGGGTGATCTCCACGCCGAGGGGATGATGGGGAAACCTTCCCCTTTGCTTCAGCTTCCTCCTTGTTGCAGAAGATCTCCAAATCCAGCTCCAAGGGGTCGGATTTGAGGGTTCTAAAATGGGGTTTTCTCACAGAATGCTCTAGGGTTTTTCTCTCTTCTTCTCTCCTCTTGCAAGGGTGAAAATGAGAAGTGGGGAGAGGCCAACTCGGGTTCAGGGTGTAAGAGATCCCCTCACCCACTCACCATGCCGATTAGACAGCCTTAGAGCCGTTGGGGGACATCCCCCCAATGGTTGCCATGCCTTGTTTCAGAAGTTTGCAGCTCTGCTGCGCATGCAGGTCAGAGATTTGACGTCCAGATCGCTGGACGCCGGAGTGAGTGTTGGCGTCCAGGGCTGGACGCCGACACCTGGATCAACGGCCAGGGATTGACGCCAATAGGGCCTTCGGCCAGAACCCTAATTTATGCAGAAACCCATGCATACCAAGCTTCTATACATGCCATATGTACATGGTATAGTATCCATACTATCATCACGCAATACATACATTATTTATGTTTAATATAAACACATGCACACGTAATTATACTAATTAATGCCTACGTAATTATGTACGTACATACACAAGCACAATCATACACACATAAATACGAGAAATACGACAGAAAATTCGAGGGTCTTACTGTCTTTCTGTCAAACGGCTCCTATCGGGTGTCCGGCGCACGCGCGTGAACGCCGAGGTGGGTGGCTTGGTCGTCTGTCGAGATCGCTTTTCCCGTTCTTCGAGGTTTTGACCTGCTTTTGTTGGTCGATAGAGCAACCGTGCTAATATAAGGTCACGATCCTGGGGGCGTCACGACGAGTGTCTTTTGGCGACATGTCGTTCCGTCGGTTCTGGGGGCCGCCGGGTTAAAACCCAAGGCGCGCCCCATTTCCCCCTCTCGTCCTCTCAGCTCTCTTTTCCCCCTCTCCTTTCCCTCTCGACTTTCTCGTGCGGTTTCTTGGCGGATCGTGGTGCTCGAGGCGTCTGTGCTGAGGTGGTGTCGTCCCGCTCGTGCAGGGGACGTGTTCGGTCATTCGGAGCGAGGAATAGGCGTCCTTTCCTACGAGAAGGCCTAATGGGTTCGTTCTTCGTGTGGAGGTAGGTACTCTTGATCCTCTCTCCCTAAGCATGCTCCCTTCCCCCTCTACATCGTGTTTCCTTTGTGGTTTGGGGCTTGGGAGTGTGAAAACTCCATGCTCGAGTTTGAGTGAGGTTTTCTTGAGTGTAGATTCGTATAAATCCATGTTTGTGGGGCTTTAAGGGTGGTTTGGATGCTTTAATGGCTTTCTTGCATGTTAAGCATGCTCCCCTCCCCCTGTGGAATGCTTGTTTGGTGTTTTGGGGTAGTCTCCAGAGGAAGCGCTCCGGAACCCCCCTCTGCTGAAGACGCGACCCTTCTGGAGGTTGCGATCTTATCGCGACGGACTTTCCGGTCACGATAGGATCGCGATGCCCAAGAGCGTCACGACCTGGTCGCCAGCTACGGCCCGCCCCGACAGCGTCGCGACAGGGTAGGGCTTCGCGACCAGGTCGCGGCGTCCCGATGCGTCGCGACCTCAGCCGTGAGACAGATTTCTGATTCTTGCCGTTTTTGCTTCTTTTTACTATACCCGTGGCACCTGTGCTAGTTTCCTAGTGCTGTCTAAACTAGTCTTTCGCCCGGTGCTCGGCACTTGAGGGCTTGTCCCCTGTGAGAGGTTGTTACCGTTGGCTGGGACCCCCATCCTCGGGAGCCTGTTGAGGAGTACTCCGGGCTACGAGTGTGCTCAAGTTGGCAGCCCCCGGCGGACTTTGGAGCTTAGGGGAAAACGGTGGTTAGGACAGTGGCGTATGAGTCACTTGCAGAGCTCTCGTGGGTGGTCTGGGACGCGAGGACAGTTAGGAGTTCTACCCGGTGCAGGCCAGCCAATCCTTCTTCTCACTGCCTCGCTCCTTACGGCCCCGGAACTGTTTGGAGAGGTCAGGCGTGGGACCGTAGTCCGGCCAGACTACGGCGGTTACTGTTGGTGTACTGTGTCCTACCTCTCTGATGAGACGTGAGGGTCAGGACCCGGGTCGAGGATAAGACGTCGGTGGTGCACCTGACCTTGACTAGTGGTAGTGCTTTCCGTAGCTAGTGTTCCTTGTCCAGGCGGAGTTTCCTCCGTCTGTGTTTACTAGCCGTGGGTGGTCCCGACGAGCAGTCGTACGGAGTTTCTGACCGTGTGTACCTTCCGTACCGTGCTAGTTGTAGTTTCGCTTCCGCACTTCCGTTTGTAGGTAGAAGATATAACTTCTGTCATTCATTTGATATTTATATTCTCTTGCCTGTTTAGAGCCAGTAAGAGATTGGTAGTCCTTACTGAGCTTCTGTTGTGAAGCTCATCCCTCCTTTTCCCAGGTGAGACTTCTCAGCCAGCAGGGCGCCGCGCGGGCGGAGGGACAGGGCGGTAGTCGGGGTCCCCGTAGCTAGCAGTGGTTCCCCTTTTTCAGTGTACGTCACCCTCGGGTATGCCCCTAAGGGACTTGTTCTTCCCCTGCCTTTTGTACTATCGTGCGTGCGTTGGGACTGTACTAGCGGTACACCGTGGTCTCGCTCTCTTTCCTGTTTCTGCCTGTACGCTTCTAGTTTAGCAGTTGACGTTTACTTCCGTTACATATCATGTTAGACGTTGATTATAGCCCTTCCGGTCCCTAGATCCATGGGCGGCGACCGCAAAAATCAGGTCCTCGGCGTGGGCTGAGGGTCGGGTTCTCAGGTCGTTACAGCCGGGGCATTGGTCAGATCAAAAGGAAGGACCAAAACTCATAATGTCCATAACGGGTTCTAAAAGCCATCTTCGACACATCCTCACTCCTGATCCTCAACTGATGATAACCAGACCGCAAATCAATCTTAGAAAAGACTGATGCATCTTGCTGCTGGTCAAACAGATCATCAATCCGAGGTAAGGGATACCTGTTCTTCACAGTCACTTGGTTTAGCTTTCTATAATCGATGCATAACCTAAGTGATCCATCCTTCTTCTTCACGAATAAGACAGGTGCGCCCCAAGGGTAAATGCTAGGGCGAATAATTCCCTTATCTAATAAATCCTGCGACTGCTTCCTTAGCTCAGCTAATTCCACAGGTGTCATCCGATAAGGTGCCTTCGAGATAGGAGAGGTGCCTGGAAGCAACTCTAGAGTGAACTCTATCTCTCTAGCCGGTGGCAAACTAGATAGGTCATCAGGAAAGACATCTGGACTCTCGCACTACATCTATCTCCGCAAGAGTAGGTGACTCATCAGCCTTGGGTACTAATACCACGCTGGCGAAAAAAGCGTCACAACCCTTGTTCACCATTCTCATCGCCATCATGGCAGAGATGACAAACTTCCCTGCCAAGTTCTGGGCAAAGGATGAGAAAATTCATCTTCACCAGGAATGAGGAAAACGATCTTCTTCCCACGACAATCTACTAACGCATAGTGCTCCTCTAGCTAATCAAGACCAAGAATAGCATCGTAGTCCTTCATCTTTAGCAAGAAGAAACACCCTTCTAGGACTCTATCCTCGATGCACACCGGTAAAGACGGAATACACTTCGTAGTCAATACCGTACCCGCAAGTGTGTGTACAGACAAAGGGACCTCTAACTCCTCAGACTCTAGTCCTGACTCTAGGGCTAACTGCCTAGCAAAACTCTCGGAAATGAACGAGTGGGTAGCACCCGTATCGAACAAAACCCGAGCATGCACACCTAAGAACAAAACAGTACCTTCGGTGACATGGTCCGCCTGCTCGGCGTCCTCACGAGCTAAGGCAAACACTCGAGCTGGGGCTCGAGGTCTCCCTGGTCGTCCTATCGCTGGCGTTGCTGCTGCTGCTGCCGGGGCTGGTGCCGCTCCACGCTGACCTCCCTACTGCAGTCTGGGGCAATCCTTGATCCTATGCTCCCTGCTCCCACACTTCAAGCACTTCCCCACCAACTTCCAACATTTTGTACCACCATGTGCCATCCCGCAATGAGGACACTCTTCTCGCCACTAGGGGAACGCTGAGAAGGTACCTGACTGCTTCCCGATGCCACGGGACGCTGCAGTGACTGAAAAGCCGCCTTCTTCCTCTCCTGCCTCTGGAAAGGAGCTGCAGGCCTCTTCTGAGAAGCCTTCTTCTCCTCCAAATACTGCTCCATCTCTCCCTCCTGTCGACATGCCGTGCTGAGCGCTTGCTCGAGGTTACGATGGTCGAAAGCCACCAACCTCGTCCTCAGTGATGGTCTCAGACCCATCACGAAGTTCTTCGCCTTCCTGCGCTCATCAGCTACAATATGAGGGGCATACTTAGGCAGCTCAAAAAACCTGGCCTCGTACTCTAGTACTGTCCTGGAGCCCTGAGTCAACGAAGGAACTCCTGCTCCATCTTGTCCTAGATGTGCTCCGGAACAAACTTGGCTCGGAAAAGCCTCACGCACTCATCCCAACCACCTCCACAGCACCATCCTCAACCTGGTACGTAACAACGAGGACCACCACACGTCGGCTCGCTCCTGCCAAAACCATCCATAAGGACTAACCAACATAATCTATACTTAAAGAAATAACCACCGAATTAATTTACACATACCTGCAGCATATAGGTGGCTAAAGTGACCTTGTCATCCTCAGCGCACCTAATAGCTCGGAGATCTTTTTGATCTCCCTCATCCAGCTCTCAGCAAGTAACGGGTCGCTCTCCCCCTTAAAAGAGGGTGGCGACATCCTCTTGAACCGTTCCATGATGGAGGGTCCACCATGGTCCTGAGCCTGGGGAACTGGCACTTGAGCCTGAGCCTGCTGAGCCTCCAGCTGAGCCTAAAGTGCAGCCTGGGTTGGGCCTGTGTCTGCATGGCCTGCACTAAACCCTGCATGAACACTCCATAGTCTACTGGTGGCGGTGGGGGAAGCACAGGACCCTGGGGTGCTGGGGCCTGCTGCTCACCCTAATCCTCACGCCGAGGCTCATCTCTCCTCTGCTCACCCTCATGAGCAGGAACACCACGCCTACCACGCGAAGCCATACCCTGCAAAACGAGTTAATCACAATTAGAACTAGACTATCTAATTCCTAACTATTTACTTATCTATGTGGACAATCTACACAGACTTAGCATACAATGAAGATGATGGTATGTGTATATTTATGTACAACTTCAACCTGAGCTCTCTGATACAAACTCTGTAACGACCCTCCTTATACCGGTACTGTTATACCAACCCACTTCGATATAATGAATGCCGCTATAAGTGGACATTTACCCAACAGTTATACAATAGGCTGAAATATACATAAATACATTCACATAACAACGTAAAAGAAATAGCCAAATATAACTTCTTATTCCATCATCCACATTCTATTCACAGTCCACAATAGAAGAAAAGAAATCTAAACTTTTCATAACTGAGAAATGAAATAAATACATTGTCCACAACTTTCCATTAATAAGTACCCAAATCCCAAAGGTAGAGCAAGTCTACTCTTATTACATACTTATGAAAAATAAAAGTACAACACTAAGTCCAAAACAAGGTCTCCTACTCCCACTCCGAGTCACTCCTAATGATCTCCTCGGAAGAAGTAGAAATCTCTGCACCTGTACGCCGAAGCAAGAGTGAGTTCAAAAGAACTCAACAAGTAACACCAACACACTAACTTACATGCATCACATAACTTTCACATTTTCATACTACACAATACATATAAACATGGATTTAACAATTAATTCGAGTAAAAATCCTAAACATGATGTCTACATATGTTACACATGGAAATTGTCTTATACAAAACTTTCAATAACTTAAAGCCTATCACATGCTTCTACACACTTTTCAATATATTAAACTAAGCTCAGTTAACCACATTCACCCACACATACAAGTTAAACATTAGTCAATTTAAACATGGAGTTTGTACATAATAATAGACAATTCTAGCATGGATTCTATAATCGTTTTCACATGGATAACACATTTATACTCATGAAAAGTTTGCTACTTTGCTATGTACGTATTATAATCATTTAAGAAGTTATCAATTTACATGCTGTCATAAGAATTCATATTAACACATGATCACTTACACAATTTCACAATTTAACATTCACTTTCACTTACACAAGTTCACATTTATTAAATGCCGTGACACATAGCCCAAACCACCTTTTAGAAGGACACACACTAATCACATCACATATCTATCACCTAGGCATTACAGTGATAAATCTTAATTACTGCGCAGAACCGGGAGAAGCACTCTCCACCCTAACCAGCGATACTTGTTCGCCTCCAGGATTTATTCCAATGCCCGTGGGACATCACACACTATGAACCTTCCCGTGGGGACTTTACCACGGTACGGTTCCACAACCCTCTAAGGTAGCAGTGTCACCCATTGCACATTTACACATTTTTTTTAATTTCCAACACACACTTAACACACAATTTTTTAACACATCCATTTCATGCTCACACATTTACACATTTTAGTATTACCTAGCATGGTACTACTGTTCTCAGAATTTACAGATTCAAAATAAGTCTAATCATGCAAAATTTTGTAGATTTTAATACCAACACATTAACATACTTTAATTTTATCAATATCACACATGAAATTGAAATGTATCGCTACTGTCATCATTTCAATACAAAATTTTAACCAAAAAACCTATTACAGGTTAACCATCATGCATATAAATTTTTGCATTTTTCTGAATTACACACTAATTATGAAAATTCTAACAGTGGAATCACATAGACTAAAATAACAAACTAACATGGATTTTTATTGTTCAGACTCACAATTCATTATATACATGTATGCTGATAGTTCTAATCATGTGCCAAATTGCAGAGATTTAACTGTTTCCATACCATTTATAGAATTTCTTCACTAATTAAGCATGCTCACTGTTTTTTAGTTCAAAAATCTAAAAATTTACACAGTCATCAGAAAATTTCCAAATTTTAACAACATGCCCTGACATCGGTTTAAGCCCCACAAAATTTCTGTCACTTAAATTCACAAGGATAATATAAACAATAATTTACAATATTCAGAACCTGTTTAACATGTATTTCAAAATTTTAATAAATAATACACTTAACGAAATTTCACAGAAATTACACAACATGTTCCACTACACTATTACATAACATATAAAATTTACCATATATCATCATGCGCAGAAATCCGAAAAATAGCTTATAAAGGTAGACAGTCCACTGTTCTTGCCTGAAGAACTCAACGGCAAGGGTATGGCCGTTTACTCATGTAACGACAACATAGGGTGCCGCCAACTCAGGATCTTAACGGCAAGGGATCCTGCCATTAAGTTCCTGTCTGTGCAAAACACAGACTGACATAAAATCTCGGTGAAATTGGGATTCCAGGACACGAATAAAATTCCAGAAAAATACCTGGACCTACTAGACGTATGTAAGTGATGTGAAATGGTTACTTGCCTCTTGGAAAATCCACAAGCAATGAATTAAGCCGGAGAAGCCCTCCTCGGCCAGAGCCAAAGAGTCCTCAAAACTCCCTCGATCTGAGTCTGTGTTGACTCCTCTGCACACCAGTGTGGGGAAGCCGTTCCCAATGTTCAGAGTCCTCTCCAGTCGTTGTAGAACGTCCGATGAAGCCTCAAATTGCTAGATCAAGGAGTTCCAAAGTCAAGGTTCGCACATAAAATGCTAGAGTTTTTGACAAAGAGTCAAAAGGACCTAACTGAGCCCTAATCCACCTCTTTTATAGGGTTGAGGTTTTAGGAACGCGTTTATGGTCTGGTTACCGTTGGGGGACGGTTTCCTAAACCAAGGGCGCATTTCAAGAGGCGTTTTCGGATCTGAAATCGCAACAGATCTGGGAGATAAACGTCAACATCAATAGCCTCCAATTCTGAGTAGACGTCCATCGATGTGGCCGCTGATTTATGGTCAACGTCAACCGATGTTAACGCGGACTAGCCGCCAAAACACAACTTGAAACTAGAAAAATTCTATGTACACCACACACACACCACACACATATATATATATATATATATATATATATATATATATATATCTGCAATGCACACATTAAAATATACCTATTCACGCAATGTAAACAAGTATGTCTATGCACAATAAGTTATACATCGATGGCATACATTATACATACATAAAAATCCCCAAAGATGAAAAATCAAGTGCCTTACAGCGGCTGCTAGACTTGGGCGGCTAGCAGTGTACTGTACTACTGTTGAGACTTTCTGTTGCAGTTTAAATCTGCTAAAAATCCTGTAACACTTTCGCTCTAATACCAACTGTAACGACCCTGAGAACCCGACCGTCGGCCCAAGCCGAGGACACTGATTTTCACGGTCGCCGCCACGGATCCGAGACCCGGAAGGGCTATAACACAAGTCTAACAGAATATGTAAAAGAAATAAACGTCAACTGCTAACTAGAAGCATACACGCGGAAGCAAAAAGTAGAGCGAGACCGCAACGTATCGCTCTAGGTACAGTCCCAACCCGCACACTAGTACAAGTAAGCAAATGGGAAGAACAAGTCCCTTAAGGGCATACCCCGAGGGTGACTTACAACTAGAGGGGGAAACCACTGCTTGCTATGGGAACGACGACTACCGCCCCGTCTCCTCTGCCAGACGCGTGCCCTGCCGCTGCTGAGAAGTCTCACCTGGAAAAGGAAGGGATGAGCTTCACAACAGAAGCTCTGTAGGACTACTAATCTCCTACTGGCTCTAACAGGCAGAAGAATATATAAACAACTAAATGATAGTAGTTATATCTTCTACTCTACCAAGGAAAGTTCAGAAGTAAAGCTAGTACTAGCGACGGTATGGAAAGGCACCATGGTCGAAAACTCCGTACGACTTCACTTTGTGACCACCACAACGGCTGGCAACACAGACAGAGTGAACCCTGCCTGGACAAGAGACACTAGTTATGGAAAACACTACCACTAGTCAACCGTCAGGTGCGTCCACTAACGTCTTATCCTCGACCTAGGTCCAAACCTCACATCTCGTCAGAGTGGGGCAGGAACACCAGTAACACAACAGTAACCGCCGTAGTCTGGCCGGACCACGGTCCCACGCCTGGCCTCTCTAAGTGGTTCCGGGGCCACAAAGAGTGAGGTAGTGAGAAAAGGACTAATTGGCCTGTGCCGGGAAGAACTCCAAATGACCTCAGCGTCCCAGACCAATCAAGAGAGCACTGCAAACGACTCAACGCCGCTGTCCTAACCACCATTTCCCCCTCCGCTCTAGTGTCCGTGACTCGAGCACGCACGCCGCCTGGAGTACTCCCACAACAGTCGTGCGGGGACGGGGGTCCCAGGCAACGGTAACAACCTCTCTCACAGGACAAGCCCTCAAGTGCCGAGCACTGGCAAACGCCTAGTGTAGGACTGTACGAGTACAGCAAGAAGCGGAAACGACAAACTCCATAGAAAATGGGACTCTGCAAAACTTACCTGTCTCTAAAGCTGTCGCGACACCACAAGCTGTGGAGACACTGTCACAATGAACCAGGTTGTTGCGACCATGTCGTGACACCCCCGCTATCGCGACCACGTCGCGACACATCAGGGTGTCACGATCATGTCGCGGCAGCCATGCCGATCGCGACATGATCGCTACCTCTAAGCCGGTCGTGACCTCAGTCGAGAGGGGTCCCGCGCACAACCCTCCCAAGGACCACCCCAAAACTAGTACAAACATATTCCATAGGGGGAGGGGAGCATGGGAAACGCCATAAAAACCTCCAATCAAGCCAAACCACCCTCAAACCCCATTAAACATGCATAAAAGGAATCTACACTTGAAGGAAATCTCACTCACCACGAGCATGGATCTCACTCTCCACAACCCCAACCACGGAGAAATCACAATCTCAAGGGGGAAAGAGCATGCTTATATAACGAGAGGAGTCAAGGGTCCCTACCTCCAAGAGTAGAGCCGACCCTTGGGGACTTCACATCGGAATGGCCACCTCCTCCTCATTCCAAGCTCCACAGCACGCCACCTACACGAATGAGGAATCACCTCCCATCACAAGCACCACAAGCAGCGCCAAGAATCGTCGGAGAAGCAATGAGCTTGGAGGAGAGAAGAAGGAAGAAGAAGAGAAGGAAAGGGAGAGGGGGAAAAAAGGGCACCGACCTCGTTTTGAATGATGGACCTCGAGACGTGACGGTCGGGCCGGCGCGACAGTAACCGTGTCGTGATGCACCAGGGCGTCGCGACCATGTCACGACCGCCTGCCCGGCGTGACACTAAAAGCAGTCAAACCTTGAAGACTGGAAAAACCTCAACGCGACAACATGCAGGTCACGTCAACGCTGTACACACCTGACCCCGACAAGGCCGTTCTGACAGAAAGGACAACGATCAGATCAGTCAGAAAAGCAGTCGCAATCGCCTTCAGACGTCGCGACAAGAACACGATGCCCACCCCCGTCGCAACCAGAATGTGACGGCCAGGTGTGTCGCAACCAAAAGAATGTCGCAACAGGCTCCTCTGGCACGACCATGTCGTAACTAGGGTAGGACTTACACAAGCTCTGTAAAACGTAGTTCAATCTGGGGATCAGGCCCGAAACGGAGCTGGCGATTTACATCGCAACTTTAGGAGTCTGAATCCTCATCGCTTCTTTGGATCCCCTGATCTAGATGAGGCAGAGAATTGGCAAGAAGAGATAGAAAGGATTTTCCAATTATGTAGTGTACAAACTGGGAGAATGTACTACTAGCTACCTTTCAATTCAGTAAGGATGCTAGGGCATGGTGGAAGGCCACATCGGCTCACCTAGCTAATGTGACGGAGCTTGAATGGGCAGGTTTCTTGGAGATATTCTGGGGAAAGTACTTTTCTGAGAGAATTAAGGAAAAGAAAGGCTGCGAAGTTTGCCGCACTTAAGCGAAAGGGAATGTCTGTGGCTAAGTATGAAGCTCAGTTTGCTCGCTTAGCCGTGTATGCCCCACACCTGGTGGGCACGGAAAGACTGAAGGCAAATAGGTTCATGGATGGCTCAGGCCCATGTTTATTGAAAAGCTAGGACCACATAACATCGACACTTACACCGAGATGGTCTAGGGAGCACAATTAGTGGAAGACACAATGGCAAAGGTTGAAAATATGAAGGGAATGAATCAACAAGGTCGGTCTTCATAAAGAAAGGAGCATCCAATACTGCAGCAACCTTCAAAACAACAACAACAACAACAACACCTATACAACAACAACAAGAGGCCAAATGCTCGAAGGACTATGCTATGGACAAGAAAGTCAAAGTGGAAGGGAGATAGTTGCTGAGAACTGTCGATCTGCGATAGCCAGGGCGCCGAGCTGAGGAATGCTGGAAGAAGCTCAGGCATGCTTGAAATGTGGTGGTCATGACCACCATATTCCTGACTGTCCAATGTGAAGGATCAACGAGGAAGAGCACAGATTGCACCCCGACATTAGGGACGTCTCAATGCCATGGTGGAAGCTGACCTACCCGAGGAAGGGAGTATGGTGTATCATTCATATTCATTCTCAACCTAATTTTGTTCTCATTGATATTGGAGCTGCATATTCATTCGTTTCCACCGCATTTGCTGCAACTCTACCTATAAAACTAGTCCCCATGAAATCCAAACTCACTGTGGCTTCTCCACTTGGCTCTGAATTAGAGCTCACACACTACTTGCCAAAATGTGAAACCGTGATTGGAGGGCATAATCTCCCTTCCAATCTCATCTGTCTAGTATGAAGGGCTATGATGCTATATTAGATGTCGACTGGTAGATTAAGTATGACGCTGATGTTAATTGCCGTCATAGGAGGGTGACCTTTGCAAAACCAGACCTTTCAAAACTATAATTTCTTGGCGTTCATTACCGTACACACCATGTCATCATCTCTTCCCTAAAAGCTTCCAAGTTGATTAACCATGGTTGTAATGCCTTCCTAGTTTTGGTCATTGTGACTGAAAAGAAGAAACCCACTCTGAAAGATATTCCCATAGCCTGAGACTACCCCAATGTCTTTTCAGAAGACTTACCTAGAATACCACTTGAACGGGAGGTAAACCTCACCATCGAGCTACTCCCTGGGGCAGCCCTTGTCTCCAAAGCTCCGTATTGCATGTCCCCTATTGAATTGCAGGAGCTAAAAAGGTAGATCCAGAACTATTAGATCAAGGTTTCATCAGGCCTAGCACATCCCCTTGGGGAGCACCTGTACTGTTTGTTAGGAGAAGGACAGAATAATGAGGCTCTGCATTGATTAGGTCAGTTAAGTTAGTTGACAATAAAGAATAAGTACCCACTGCCCCGTGTTGATGAGTTTTTGATCAGATCTCCAGTGCACAATACTTCTCCAAGATCGATCTAGATCAGGCTGCCATCAACTAAGGATCAAGGAGGAAGATATACACAAGTCAGCATTTCGAAGTAGATATGGTCACCATGAGTTCATGGTTATGCTTTTTGGCTTAACAAATGCTCAAGCGGCCTTTATGCAACTTATGAATAATATCTATAGGCCATACTTAGACCAGTTCGTATTGGTATTCATTGATGATATCCTCATTTAATCCAAGTCTAAGGAAGAGCATGAAGAACACTTGAGGTTGCTCTACAGTGCTTAGAGACAATAAACTCTACGCAAAACTTAGCAAGTGTGATTCTGGATGGAGGAATGTCTTTTAGTCACATCATATCCAAGGAAGGCATCTCTGTAGATCCTTCCAAAGTAGAAGTCGAGAAGAATTGGGAAAGGCTGACAACTGTGTCAGAAATTAGAAGCTTTCTGGGTCTAGCTGGTTACTATTGTCGCTTTATTTAAAACTTTTCAAAGATAGCTGTACCATTGACCAAACTTACCAGGAAGGAGAATCCGTTCACATGGACATCCGAATGTGAAGATAGTTTCTGGCTTTAAAGGAGCACCTAATTTCAGCACTTGTACTAACACTTCCAGTAGCTGGAGGAATTTTTGAGTATATACCGATGCATCAGGTATCAGCCTTGGTTGTGTGTTGATGCAAAGCGGGAAGTTTAATGCTATGCGTCCAAACAACTAAAGAAGCATGAAGATAATTACCCCGTGCGTGACCTAAAGCTAGCAGTTGTAGTCTTCGCCCTGAGGATATGGCGACATTAGTTATATGTTGAGAAGTTCATTGTATTTTCTGACCATAAAAGCTTGAAATATTTATTTTCACAGCAGGAGTTGAATATGAGATAGTGGAGGTGGTTGGAGTACCTGAAAGACTTCGACTTCACTCTCTGATATCATTTGGGTAAGAAAATGCCGTGACAGATGCTCTCAGTAGGACGCCAATGGCTACCTGTCTCATGTGGGTGAATGGAGACTATTAGAAACTTTGCCAAGCTAGATATAGATGCCGACACTAAGAAAGAGGTTGTCTGATTGCTCCTAGAGCAAGGTCTGTCATGATGAGTGAGAGAGGAGAGAGAAGCTCTGAGGATTCTGGGCGATTCTGGTCTGGAGGGATCTGGCTCCTCCAGCCATCTTCAGGCGGCTGATCAGATTGGGGGAGCTCCCGCATCAACCCCACTCACTTGGGCGCTTCATCAACCAATCATCCTCAGGCTTGCTTCCTCATGCAGATGGAAGGGGGCGCTCTAGTTCTAGAGGAAGAGCTAGATCTTCTTCCAGCCTCCGATCTTTTCTAGACCAGTAGCTTGGAGCTCGCTTTTCAAGTCCCAAGCGTCTAATCCTTCCTTGGATTTGCCTTTTATTCAGCCTGAGCTCAATAATGGTATCAAGTTGCGGTTTATGATGCTGAAGATTTCTCAAGACTTATTTCTTCCTGGTCAACATCTGTGATCGAGTATGTTATTGCTTGAAAACAACTTTTAATCCTTTGCAAGCTTTCATTAAATCTAGATGGCAAACTTCGGCTTTTGAGCTGCATGTTTTGGAGAATGGTTTCTTTATCTACAAATTCGATGTAGAGGAGATAATGAATCGTGTATTGGAGGGCTTCTAGTCTGTCAAAGGTCACCCAATGATTCTTAGAAGATGGTCTCCAGAGATCCGAATGGAGTTGGACAGTCTGAAGAGTATTCCTCTTTGGGTTGCTTTTCATGGATTGCCATTGCATCTTTGGACGAAAGATTTTATTGCAAATTGGCTAGTACTCTAGGAAAGCCTCTCTATCTAAGACAGATGACTTAGAGAGAAACCGCCTGTCATATGCTCGGGCATGTGTGGAATTTTCATCAGATTCTGATCCACCGGATTTTATGCATTATAAAGATTTAGATCGGACTATCAAGAGAATTTGAATTTCATTCCAATGGTGGCCACGCCGCTGCTCTATTGCTCTTCCTTTGGGCATTTGATGGGGCGTGTAGGCCAGCTCCACAGCAGAAAGTTTAGAAAGTCTTCAGAGTTAAGATAGCTTGAACAATCAAAAGAAGCAGCTTGTGATCACTTCAAATCATTTGATGTCTTGGGTGATGAAGACCGCAACCTGCTTGAAGAGCCTGAAGGTTGCGTACCAGTAGAGAAGGGGAAGGTGTTCAAAATTCAAAATTTAAAAAATCTCCACAAATATGAGATAACAATAGAATGGGAGATGTCTCTGGCGCTATCCAACCGAAGTCACAACTTCCTCTTCCTTCTAAAGGGGAGACTCCGTGTGATATCAGGTTACTCAAATTCAAAGTCCTATTTTTAAGGAAGACCAAATGAAGCTGGACTCTTTGGAAAGAATCTCTCTGCACATCATCTATTGATGGTATGACGGTGGCTCAGAGGTCTTGTGCGAAGGAAGTCCATGGTCAGCTGGACTCTTCTATGATCCATCAGCAAGCTGGTGGTCATGGTGCACAATTCTAGGTGGAGTCCAATGCCACTTGGACTCTTTAGCCAAATGCACCTTGCGCCCCAAGACCAGCTCCAAAGAAGGTGGAACGGATGTGGACTCTTCAGCCAAAGACATCATGCACCCCAAGGTCTTCTCCAAAGAAGGTGGAGCGGATGGAGTCTAAGCCAGCTGGACTTTTCATCCAAAGGAGGATCGTATGGTGCAAATGCAGGTATTTTAAAATTTAAAAAATCTCCAAGTTGTGGATGAAATAGAAAAGACAAAAGGATTTAAAGGAAAAAGTGGATAAGAAAAAGGATACAGTCCAAGAAAAAGCATAATCTGGTCATCGCCCTTCTCTTTTATTCTTTATCATGAAGATCATCATGGAATGTGCGTGGGATTAATAATATTATAAGTGTAGGGACTTAAAAAATGATCAAGTGTTTTTGCATGTGAAATTGTCATCCTAGTTGAACTAAAATTAAATCTGATCATGTTGTTTTTAAAACGAATTCAAAATGGCCTGAGGCTGATTTTTTTACTAATGATTCTAATCTGGCTAATGGTCGAGTCTAGATCTTGTGGAATCCTGATCTGATTGAGATGCATGCTAGCTATTCTTCTACTCAATGTGTTCATGTTAAAGGAATAGACAAGAACAATTGCTCTTTCTGTTTGACAGCCATTTATGCAGCTAATAGCAGGAAAGGAATAACTTTGGGAGGACATCAACTCTATTGCTACATTAAGCTCTCAAATGCCCTGGTTGATTGTGAGGACTTTATATTGTCAGATTTCCGCATGAAAAAGTGGGGGGAAGGCAGCTTATTGATGCAATGTTATCTGATTTTAATGAGTGCATTACTTAAATGATTTATTTGACATGAAGTCAATGGGTAACTGGTTGTCTTGGAGTAACAGAGGAAATGCTGATAGGAAATTTTGGCCAGACTTGATAGGTGTTTGATCAACAATGAATGGTTATCAGTTTATCCAAGCTCCTTGTTAGAATATGGTGTTCAGTACTTCTTAGATCATTCTCTTCTAATCATTACATCTGATAGGATGTTCCTATAGGGAAGAATCCTTTTCGGTTTTACAACATGTGGTGCAACCATCCTAATTTTCTTGAAGTGGTTCAGGCTGCTTGGAGTTTGTATGTTGTTGGTACTCCTCCCTTGTCTTGTGCAACAGGTTGAAAGCGTGCAAGGAAGCTCTAAAAAAATGGAATAAGAAGTTTTTGGTAATGTGCAAGATGAAGTCAAGAATTGCAATAGAAGTCTTTTCAACATCCAACAGGAGCTTGTCAAAAATCCTTTTGATGAAACTAGTATTTTGGCTGAAAGAGAAGCAAGAGAAAGTACTTTGCAGCTATGAAGAATGAAGAAAGTTTTATCAAACAGAAGTCAAGAGAAAATTGGCTGACTTTGGAGACTCAAATACCAGATTTTTCTATGCTTCCTTAGCAGCAAGGAAAGCTAGAATACAATTCGGAAATGCAAGATAATAATGGGAATCTCATTCATGAAATTAGGAAGTGAAGGATTACACTGTGGAGTTCTATAAATCTCTTCTTAATCAAGATTAGGGACATGAAGTTCTAGATATTGATGCAAATATGAAACTGCTCAGGAAGACAAGGACTATCTTAATCAGCCAATTACTGAAGAGGATCAGAAGGTAGTTTTCAATTCCCCAAAAAACAAAAGCCCTGGTCCTGATGATTTCCTGCAGAATTTTTCCCAATTACTTGGGCAATCACTGGAAAGGATGTTATTAGTGCTTGTGATTATTTCTTCAAATCTGGTCGAATGTTTAAGCAAATGAATTGTACATTCATTTCTCTCATTCATAAATCTACTGAGCTGACAGTTTGGAAAATTACAGACCTATCTCTTTGTGTAACTTCACTTATAAGATCATCTCGAAAGTGATGGCTGATAGAATGAATGAAATTGAGTTCCTCCCCAAAAGAATTTACTAAGGATTCCATCAATTTCATGAATGAAACCATTGGTAATAAGAAAGCATTCCATTCACATATGCAACGATCACCCAAAAGAAAAGGAGGTCTGAATTTAAAGAATTTGCAGAATGGAATAGGCTTGCATGATAAATCATTGTGGGATTTGATTCAAGGTAAAATTGTCTCTGGATAATTGGATTAAAGACAGGTACTTCTGTAACAAATCAATTTGGAGTATGGATATAAAGCCTTACTACTCAACAGCTATAAAAGGCATTCTTAAGGCAAGATGTTGGTTGGTGGATCACTTCTCATATGTTATCTCCATAGGTAATGGCATAAATATGTGGTATGACCCTTGGATTATGGGAAAGGATCTATCAGCTATGTGGTGATAGACACTTGGGTGCACCTAAAGTTTTGTAGGTTTCTCACTATATCCAAAATGGAGAATGAAACATCCTAATCCAATTTCTATTGACATGTTTGCTTTATGCCTCAAATTGCAGCAATTCCATTTCTAATAAGTGTTGATGTGGTGAGTGGAAGCATGACATGGTAGATTTTCAATCACATCAGCTTGGAATCAAATAAGATTGAAGGCTAGCTCATGGAATCTAAGCACATGGGTTTGGGATAGGCCAAATGTTCAGAAATTCTGTCTTTGTACTTGGCAAGCTTTCCACAATAAACTTCCAACTTTGGACAATTTACGAAGGAAGGGTTATGCTTTAGCCAATAGATGTGTTTTATGCCTAAAAGACATGGAGACTACTGATCACATTTTCTTTGATTTCACCTATTCTAATTGGATTTGGAAACAAATCTTGACAAGATATGATCTGAGAAGAAATTCTTACAAAGGCCTCTTGCAAGAAGTCAAAGCAATTGCTTTGGAATTTCCTAAGAATTGCATTCTGGTTCAGATGGTGAGAGTTATCCTTAGATCAGCTATTTGGTGGATTTGGAGGGAAAGATGTAAAAGATTTTTTGAAGGAACTACTAGGGATAAAGTTCACATTCTTCTTGATATCATCATGGATACTAGAAGCTGCATGGAAAAAGTTGGTAATCTTACAAGTTTATCCAAACGTGAGAAGGATTCTTACTAGATTCAACTTCTCTATTAGCTAGATTAGATATGAGCCTCTACTAATTAATTCTTTTCATGATAGTATGATCACTTTAATTTCTGGTTCAACTTGGCATTTTCTATGTTTGGATTTGCTCTGTTAAGTTTTCAAGTGCTGAAAAGAAACATGAGGAATCAAGATTCCTTTGCAACCAAAACGCAAAGGGGAAGAACATCAAGATTTAGAAGATCTGAACCTCAAGTCAAGTCACTTTTACGTAAACATCATTAATTCATGACTTGTCTTTTCTCAGATTTTGGTTGGTCATAGTCACAACCTGTGTGGTCATGATCCCTAGTGTTGTAATCTAGTGAGAATGGTGGAGTGGGAACATTTCACCTCTCTGAGGTGAGGTGCACTCTCCTGTTCTCCTCTAGGTGATGCTTGCCTTTGGCTATTGCTTATGGTCAAAGGCTTTTGTAAATATTGTTTCATTAATACCATTTTACTTATCGAAAAAAAGGTTGCCTGATTGCTAATATTAGAGCACAAACCACCTTGCTTAAAGACATTGTAGCTCTTCAAGACAATGACCCCATGATCATAGATAAAAGGTTAATCTGGACTAGAGGCCGGATTTTCCTTAACAAAAGATGGAAGATTATTGTTCCGTGTCGAGTCTGTGTACCCGACCATACGGAAACAAAGAAAGCAATAATGGAGGAAGCTCACAAGAGCAGGTATACCATTCACCCTGGAACTACTAAAATGTACCAAGACTTGAAAAGAAGTTTTTGGTAGCCAAATATGAAAAGGGAGGTGGCAGAATATGTCTCCAGATGCTTAACCTGCTAGAAAATCAAAGCAGAACACTTGCGACCTATAGGTAAACTTAAACCCCTAGAAATCCCGGTATGGAAATGGGAAGGTGTAGCTATGGACTTCATTTTCGGACTGCCTAAATCTAGAAGTGGATTCGACGGCATATGGGTGATTGTCGACCACTTACCCATCTGCTCACTTCTTTCCAATTAAGAACAAGTGGATAGTTGATGTTCTGGCTACCTTATATGTGAAGGAAATTGTTAGACTACATGGGGTACCTATGTATATTGTGTATGATAGACACCCAAGGCTTACATCCCATTTTTGGAAATGATTACACTATCCTTTGGGATCTAAACTGAACTTCAGTACGGCTTTCCATATGCAAACTGATTGTGACGACCCTCATTATATCGGTACGGTTATACCAACCCACGTCGGTATAGCGAGCGTCATCACAGTGGGACATTTACCCAACAATAACATTCAGCTGAGATACACGTGAATATAAGAACAGAGTAGCGGAAGTAAAAGAACCACTGTCTTCATTTCATTCATCATCCACATTTAACATACATGATTCGATAACATTTAAAGAACTAAAAGTCCACATAATTAAATTGCTGAAAATCAAATACATAATTGTCCACACTTAAACATTTCCTTTCCATAATAATGCTAGTACAATGTTGCAATTACATACTAGGAAATCAAATATCACAAGGTACACCGACGATCTAATCTCCACGCTCGGAGTCGGTCTCCACTGCCTCCTCTGCAAGTGTGTCGTCACCAACTACACCTGTACGCCGAAGCAAGTAATGAGTCTAAAAGACTCAGCAAATAACTCTACACCTACCATACATGCACATATCATAGCATGTTTTACACACACATTTACAAGACACAATCCTGTAGCATGCTTATCATTGAAATTCACAACCTATCATGGTGATTCTACTTATTAAACACATGATTCATCCTTTCGATTTTTTAAATCAAAATCTCTTATCACATGCTCTCTAATCATTCCTACACATGAGGGTTCTACTTTCATTTTAACTAAAACATGAGAGTATTCTAGCATGACTAGCTTACATACGTGAAAGACACATTTCTAACATGGTACTACTCATTCGTATACATGCACATAACCATTTCACATGCTTTAAACTTGCTGTTTTGATGTGGCTTAACACTTTACAATCTAACACATGAAAGCTACGTGCTCATTCCAACCACAACGTGAGAGCATACACACGTGGAATGGTTTACACATAAGTAAGATTGTCCCTAGCATGGGTTCTACGCATTGTACACATGTAGCACAAAATCATAACCACATTTATGTTGCTGTTCTAACATGATTTCAGATCATCATATCATGGGTTTTCAATTTCACACTCCTCACATTTTTGGTTTCATATTTTTACACAATTTCTAATGCCATATTTCGCACTTTACACATTGCACATTTACACATTGTTCACACTACACAATTTTCACATGGTCACTATCACATTTCACATTTCACATTTCACACTTTAGTGCCGTAACACATAGTCCAAACCACCATAAGAAGGACACATCACATACACATAGATGCCACCTAGGCAACACAGTGACGACTCTGGACTGCGTAGACCGGGAGAACAGTCTCCACCCTAACCAGTGGTACTTGTCCACCTCCAGGATTTCATCCTAATGCCCTTAGGATCACAACACATTGAACCTTCTCAGGGGGACTTTTCCCTGATACGGTTCCACTGCCCTCTATGGAAGCAGTGTCACACTTGGCACAATTTACACATTTACCGATTTTACACATATCTTTACACATGACACTTGCTCTCATTCATTTTCTCCTCACACAAGGGCTCTATTTTCCTAACATGATTCTACAGTTAACAGAGATTACATGTTCAGAATTTGCACAAATCAGATCACACACACATATCACATTATTCCCACAATAGCATGCATTTTTCTTTTCACATTTCTCACATGGAAAATTCATATTTCACTATATATTTTCCCAAACGACTTGAAATTTAACCACATGCTGATCTCAGGTTTATGATTCCTCATGCAAATTGTTAGATTTTTCTGACTCAAAATGAAATTATAGAAATTTACCATCGATTTCACATTAATATTCATAATGCAAATTAACATGGAGTGAACATAATTACAATTTAACAACTCACTGTCTGCACCTAGCATGCACAGGGTCACAGATTTATTCCCGAATTTATCGAGCAACACGCAATTTACTGGAATTTAACATGACCTGTGCATGATTTCTATTTCCCCAAAACAGAAATTTCAATAACCATACAGCATGGGAAAAAGGTCAGAAACTCAGAGCATAGATAGGATCATGCATACATGGTCTAACAATTTGGGCAACAAAACTTTGCCACGGATCATTAGGATCATGGTGAATACACATTACCATTCTTTTCCGCATACACATTAGATATGAATAAACTCAACCACCCACAAAATAAATGTACATTCATTCTCCCATACATCACATTAGCTAGTATGCATAGCTATAAAAGTTACATTATTCCTCATCGCAAAACGTCAAAATTACTCACATATGCCAGGAAGAACAGCTCACTGTTCTGTCCTGGAGAACTTGACGGCGGTCTCTGGCCGTTCCAGAGTGGACGGCCAGATCGCTGGACGCACACCAGGGATCTCGCGTCAGGGCATTGACGCCATGTTCCTGTCTGTGCAGAAACACAGACCAACTCAAATGCAAAGGTGAAAGGGGGATCTAGACACGAGGAAAAATACATAAAATTTATAAAACCCTACTTGACATCTACATGGACGGAGTGAGGTTACTTGCCTCTTGTAAAAACTCCAAAGGGATCTAAATGACCGGAGAAGCTCTCCTTGGGCAGTCCCAAGAAGCCTCTACAAATGCTCTCCTCCGGGTTCTATGTCGATGCAGAAGCCAAACCACGGTTGGGGAAGCCTCCCCGATGTTCCAGCTACCTCCTTGTTGCAGTAGAACGCCGAAACACCTTCACACTGCTGGATCCGAGCTTGCAAAGTCCAGCTTTTCTCACAGCTTGCTAGGGTTTTCTCTCCTCTTTGTAAAGAGCCAAGAGAGCTCTTTCTGGTGCAGGAGGATTGGTTTAAAGCAGAGGGGTTTTGGGACCCTGGAGTGGTGATGGGAAGGCTCAGAGCCGTTGGGGACAGCTCCCCAATGGTGAGCTAGCTTGCTCCCGGAATTCTGGGCTCTGCAACGCATGCTGGTCAGAGAAGTTGGCGTCCACATCGCTGGATGCTGGGGTTAGTGTTGGCGTCCATGTGGTTGACGCCGACACCACATCGACGTCTGTTGATATTGACGCCAATCTGGCCTTCGGCCAGAACTCTAAAACATGCAGAAACCATGTACATCTTATATCTATATATGTCATATGCATACTACTACGTACATACTACCATCATACCATTCATACATTATTTACATCTAATTTATACACATGCATGCAATCGTATACTACTAGTACTTACGTAGATATTTACATACGTACATACACAACATGAATTATTTACATGCAATACAATAATGCAACAAAATTCGAGGGCCTACACCCTCTCTCCCTTAAAGAAACTTCGTCCTCGAAGTTAGAACGACGCTACTCAACAAAAGGGATACTTCTTCTTCATCACATCCTCCAGCTCCCAGTAGCCTCCTCTCGTGAGAAGTTCCGCCATAGAACTTTCACCGACGCAATACTCTTGTTCCGGAGATGCTGAACCTTCCGGTCAAGAATAGCTACTGGTTGCTCGACATACGAGAGATCTGGCTGAATCTCCACTGGCTCATGACTAATCACATGAGACGGATCTCGGACATACTTCCTGAGCATCAAAACGTGGAAAACGGGATGAACACTAGCCAAAGATGGGGGTAATGCTAGCTCATAGCCACGCTGCCCATCGTCTGAGAATCTCATATGAGACAATGAACCTAGGGCTCAACTTACTATGCCTGCCAATCTGACAACACCTCGAGTAGGCGATATCTTCAAGAAGACATGATCACCACCTCGAACTCCAAATCCTTCCTCCTGTTGTCGGCATAACTCTTCTGCCTATCCTGAGCCGTAACAAGCCTCTTCCTGATAAGCTGGACCTTATCCGAAGTCTCCTGAACGAACTTCGGACCGATCAGCTGCCTATCACAGTCTCCTCCCAACATAAAGGAGATATGCAGGCCTACCGTACAACGCCTCGAATGGAGCCATACCAACACTTGCATGAAAGCTGTTGTTGTATGCGAACTCCACAAGAGGTAAATGACACTCCCAATCATCCTTCCAATCCAGCACACACGCTCTCAACATATCCTCGAGCGTCTGGATAGTCCTTTCGGACTGTCCATCAGTCTGGGGATGAAACGCCGACTGAGCTTCAGCTCCGAACCTAAAGCATCCTGAAGACCCTTCCACAATCTTGAAGTAAATCTCGGATCTCGATCCGAAATGATCGACTTCGGCACACCATGCAATCTAATGATACTACTAACATACAATCTAGCTAAACTCTCTATTGACTGCTTCTTCTTCATAGGTAAGAAATGAGCATCTTCGAGAATCTATCTACAACAACCCAAATCGAGTCATTGCCCCTTCTAAATTGAGGCAAACCCGAAACAATGTCCATAGTGACAGCTTCCCACTTCCACACTGGGATGTCCATCCTTTGTATGAGGCCGGATGGTCGTTGTCGCTCGGCCTTCACTTGCTGACACACCAAACACCTAACACGTAATCCGCTACATCCTTCTTCATGCCGGACCACCAAAATGATCTCTTCAGATCCTGATACATCTTCGTGTTATCCGGATGAATAGAGAATCGCGATCTATGAGCCTCCACTAACACATGGTCACGGACATCTACTAAATCAGGGACACAAACACGGTGCTGAAATCTAATCACACCGTCCTCATCACGAGCAATGCCTGCCTTGCCCACTAACTCTAAGAGTCTAGGGTCGGCTTCCTGTTGCTCGATCACCTCATCCAAACCGAGGACCTAAGGATAACTGAGCTACAAAAGCCTGGCATAGCGATGGCTCTAACTCAGTCAACGCGCAAGCCTCATCCTCCAACATCTTTGATCCTGCTGGAGAGATGGCCTCTTTCTACTCAGAGCATCTGCTACGACATTCGCCTTCCAGGGTGATACTGAAGGTCGAAGTCATAGTCCTTCCAGAACTCAATCCATCTTCTCTGCCTCAGTTTAATTCCTTTTGGGAGAAAAGATACTTCAAGCTCTTGTGGTCGGTAAACACCTCAAATCTGACACCATAAAGATAGTGCCTCCAGATCTTTAGTGCATGAACCACTGCTGTGAGCTCCAAGTCATGAGTCGGATAGTTCTTCTCTCATGCTCCTTAATTGACGAGAAGCATAAGCTACTACCCTTTCCTAATGCATTAGCACACAACCTAAACCAATCCGAGACGCATCCGTGTAGATAGCAAAACCCTCTACACCGCTCGGTAAAACTAACACCGGCCTATCGTGAGCTTAGTCTTCAATAATTGAAAACTACTCTCACACTTCTCGGACCAAACGAACTTCACTCCCTTTCTGGTAAGCTGAGTCAAAGGGGCGGCGATGGATGAAAATCCCTCAATAAATCGCCGATAGTAACCAGCTAAACCATAAAACTACGAATCTCCGAAGGGGTCTTAGGAATCTCCCAATCCATAACTGCCTGGACCTTCGCTGGATCAACTACAACACCAGCACCGGAGATACATGCCCGAGGAAATGAACCTCGCGCAACCAAAAATCGCACTTACTGAACTTAGCATACAGCTTGTGCTCATGAAGAACCTCTACACTACCCTCAAATGCTGACGGTGTGTGGCTCGTCCGGAGAGTAGACCAACACATCATCAATAAACACTACGACAAAGCTATCTAAATAAGGCCTAAACACCCTATTCATGAGATCCATGAACGCTGCAGGGGCATTGGTCATCCAAAAGGAAGGACCAAACTCATAAGTCCATAACGGTTCTCAAAACGTCGCCGTCTTGGACACATCCTCACTCCGAATCCTCAACTGACGATAACCAGATCGCAATCAATCTTAGAAAAGACTGATGCATCCCGCAACTGGTCAAACAAATCAATACGAGGTAAGGGATACCTGTTCTTCACAGTCACTTGGTTCAACTTCCTATAGTCAATGCATAACCTAAGTGACCCGTCTTTCTTCTTGACGAATAATACAGGTGCGCCCCAAGAGGAACCACTAGGGCGAATAAATCCCTTATCAAGCAACTCTTGCAATTGCTCCTCAACTCGGCTAACTCTGCAGGTGCCATCCGATATGGAGCCTTCGAGATAGGAGAGGTTCCCAGAAGCAACTCTATGGTAAACTCTATCTCTCTATCCGGTGGCAATCCAGTCAAGTCATCAAGAAAGACATCTGGAAAATCCTGCACTACCTCAATCTCTGCAAGAGTAGGTGACTCATCAGCCTCTGGCACTAACACCATGCTGGAAAGAAAAGCGTCACAACCCTTGTTTACCATGCGCTTCGCCTTCATGGCAGAGATGACTAACTTTCCAGCCAAGTTCCTTGGCAAGGGATGAGAGAACTCGTCCTCACCAAGAATGCGGAAAACAATCCTCTTCCGACGACAATCTACTAATGCATAGTGCTCCTCTAGCCAATCCAGACCGAGAATAGCATTATAGTCCTTCATCTTTAGCAAGAAGAAACACCCATCTAGGATTCTATCCTCAATGCACACAGGTAACGATGGAATGCACTTCCTAGTCGATACCGTACCTGCAGGGGTGTGTACAGACAAAGGGACCTCTAAATCCTAGACTCTATGCCTGACTCTAGGGCTAACTGCCTAGAAACCACTCGGAAATGAATGAGTGAGTAGCAACCGTATCAAACAAAACCCGAGCGTGCACACCTAGAAGTAAAACCGTACCTTCGGTGACATGCTCCGCCTGCTCGGCGTCCTCACGAGCTAAAGCAAACACTCGAGCTGGGGCTCGAGGCCTTCCTGGTCTTCCTGTAGCTGGCGCCGCTGCCGCTACTGCTGCTGGGGCTGGCGCTCCGCACTGGACTCCCTGCTGAAGTCTTGGGCAATCCTTGATCTTGTGGTCGCTGCTTCCGCACTTCAAGCACTTTCCCATAATTATCCAACACTCGGAACCACCATGTGTCCTCCCACAGTAGGGACACTCTTTCTTCACACCAGGGGAACATACAGAAGGTACCTGAGTACTGCGACTGCTACTGGTCGCTGCTGTGTCGGGTACACCGCTTTTTGTTGGGTTGAATGCATATCATATCATTTCTATCCTATTTTGATGATGACAAGAGGTAATTTTTAAAGCAATTCAATTGAAACATGTCAAAAACATCATACCTGAAATCAATGTTCAAAAAGCATATTTCAAATCACATTATCATTGATGTTCATGATAAATCATTAACTAATGATATATGTGTTTAATTTTCAAGTACAAACATTTTTTTGCAAAAGATGTGTCGACACACCCATCAATGGTGTCGACCACAACACAGATTCAACGGCAAATGTGTAAAATGTTGAGACTGTGTCGACACAGTCAAGAGTGTGTCGACACGAGTTGCAGTTTTTAAGGAATCAGTCCACCCAGGTCGACACACTCTCAGAGCAGGTCGACACTAGACCCAGTTCCCAGAACAACCAGTTTGAAAAATTGGGACAGCAGGTCGACACACTCTCAGAGCAGGTCGACACGGGACCTTCTTCCCAGAACATCAGTTCTCATATTTGGGACAGTGTGTCGACACCACCACCAGGGCAGGTCGACACACTACGGAAAGTTTGCAACTTAAAGTGGATGGCTGCCACGTGTCAGCCCAGGCCGATGGGTATCAACCTAGGATCGTGTGCCCTTATACCTAAAGGGTATCTTTGGATCTTTTGGGTATAAAGGCCCTCTATTGGCCATCCATCCACGTAAGAGACCCAACTGCCTCTCAGAGCCTCCTGAAAGTTCCCTGGCGGCTGCAAGAGGTTGTCTCCCTTCTCTGCTCTCCGTGTGCTTCCAGAAGACCAATTCTCACCAAGCCAGTGTGAGAATTGGAATGTGATCCTTGCAGAAACCTCTGAAGCATCCCAAGGAAGCAGATCCTGTAGAAGCCTTCGTTGGAGAAGAATTCAAGGAAGATCCAACAACTCCAAAGTGCAGAGCATCGGTTTTGGACTTCAAGATTGCAAGCCTCTTCCCAATCCAAGCTTCTACAAGGGAGTACACTTGAAGAACGAAGCTATTTAATACAATTCACTGTACTTCTGTTCTTCTGAGATATCTTTTGAGATTATGCAAGTGCTTCTGCATAGCTCTCATTAGTGCTCTCATTTTCGACTAGATCTGTGCTAGAAGGTCTATGTCTTGAGTTGGTGTCTAGCAACCATTGTGTGAGCATTGTGCTCAAGTTGTGTGAGCATTGTGCTCAGATTGTGTGAGCCGTCGTGCTCAGTTTGAGTTGTCTAACTCAAGGTTGTGTTGAGCAGTCTTGCTCAGTGGTTCTAGAGTAGTCTTGCTCTAGAAGTTGTGTGAGTTGTAAGCTCTCAAGTGTTGGAGTTGTCAGGCTCCAGTGGGTGTGTACCGGTTGTTTTAGTGAATCCTCACAGGGTGTGAGGGGTGGATGTAGGAATCACTTGGGTGATTTCCGAACCACCTAAAAATCCTTGTGCACTTGTCTATCTGTGGTTTGATTTCATTATCCGTTAGATGCTTGCATAGGATCGTTTAAAGTTCACTTAATCAACTGATTTCATATCTGCTTTTACCAACTCACTCAAATATCATCAGATCTGGGTTTTTCACTGATAAAATTGCCTCTGATTCAAAAGTGTTTTTAAACTGTTTAAGCTTCCGCAGAAAGTGGCATAGATCTATTCATCCCCCCCCTTCTAGATCTTATCCACACCTTTTCCTCGATCCTTCAATTGGTATCAGAGCGGTTTTACTTTGATCTGATTTGATCTGAGCAGTTTTGTTTCTGAGTGTTGTGTGTTTGAGTGTTTGCTTGTTGGTTGCTAAGCATTTTCTTTCTGCTTTAGAGTCATGGATTCCAAAGGTTTCATAGCTGAGGGTCATTCCATAAATAGGCCACCATTCTTTAATGGGACGACTATTCTTACTGGAAAAACAGAATGCAAGTATTCTTAGGGCCCAGAACTATGAGATCTGGAAAGTAGTAGAAGTGGGTCCCTATGAAAACCAGGGAGAAGAACACCTGGACTAGGGAACAAATAAGGAAAGCTACATTGAATTATAGTGCCATGAACATGATTCAATGTGCTGTCCATCCCAAGGAGTATTCGAGAATCTCAATGTGCAAATCTGCCAAAGAGATGTGGGATAAACTCGAATTACTCTATGAGGGAACATCTCAAGTAAAGGACTAAGGCAAATATTTTAGTTTCAGAATATGAACTTTTCATGATGAAGTCTAACGAAAATATTTCTGAAATGTTTGCCAGGTTCATGGTGATTGTGATGGATTGAAGGCCTTGGGTAAGGAATATACAGATGCAGACTTGGTAAGAAATTTTACGTTCACTTTCTTCAATTTGGCATACAAAGGCCACTGTCATTGAAGATTCAAAAGATCTGTCCAAAATCTCTGGATGAATTGATTGGATCCTTAATGACATATGAAATCAACTTAAAAAGAAATGAAGAACACATAATTAAGACCAAGCCTATGGCACTTAAGGCCTCTTCAAGCAATAAAGATAAAAGTCAGGAGAAAACAAGTTCTGAGGAGTCTGAGTCAAATGAGGATGAAATTGCCCTCATGACTAGGCAATTCAGAAAATTCTTGAAATACAGAAAAGGAAAAATGTCTGGAAAAAGAAGTCTTTCTCAGGTAAGAAAAACACTTCCTTTTCTAATTTCAACAAGAATCACAAAACTGACGAAAATATTGTCTGTTACAGGTGCAACAAACCAGGACACATGAAGGGAGAGTGTCCTGAGAACAAGAAGGATAAGCACAAGAAATTCCAGAAGTACAAGAAGCCAAAGGCCATGGTGGCCACTTGGTCTGACGAAGACTCAAGTGAGGAAGAAGAAGAGAAGAAATCCTCAAGCTCTGAAAGTGAGGAGGTTTGCTTCATGGCCAACAGCACAGATGAAAAGGTAAATACTTCCTTTGAAGACTTACTGTTGAAGATTGGCAGGATGTGTATGCAGAACTGGTTGAAAGATATTCTGAAATGAGAAAAAAAAAACACATCAAAAAGAAAATTGAAAATCTTTACCATAACCAATCTTCAAACCATAGAATTTGTGAACTGGAAACTGAAGTAACAGACTTGCTTGAAGAAAGAAAATCTCCTGAACCTTATTGATGAACTAAAACTTGCCTCTCAAAAGGCCTCCCAAGAATTCAAAAACTTAACTGAAAAGCTGGAAATTGAAAAACAAGAAAAACAACAGAAAATTGAAGAAATTGAAACTCTTAAAACCAGCTAAAAGAAAGGGATGAAGTTATCCAAACCTTCACAAAAGGTAAAGATAACTTAGAGGCATTGCTAGGAACCACCATGACAACCACCTCTCATGGATTAGGATTCAACAAAAGAAACCCATCAAAGACAAATCTGGTGAGAAAAAGAACAAAGCACCACTAATTAAATTTGTCAAGGGTCCTAATCTTGAAAACACAGAAATTCAACAAACAGCAAACAAAACCTTAAACAAAACATCAAAAATTCAAAACTCAAAACAAAAAAGACACCAGGTCGACTCAGTCTCCTGACAGGTCGACACCAGTCCACAAGAACAAGGCTTCTGTGGCTGCTGTGTCGACACCAGTACAGGAGAGGTCGACCTGCTCAGCATCAAAAGCTGCAAACAACTCAACCAAAATTCAATAAAAATTTGAAAAATAAGAAAAAGTCAAAGAAATAATTCATGAAAAACCTTGGACCTCCAAGACAACACTTCAAAATGACTGGATCAATCCTTGGAGCCAATGGTATAACACCCCTGTTGGTATAATCCTCAATTCTTCATCCAACCTTTGGATGTACCAACAAAATCCCTGGATTCCACCTCCTCATCCGAACTCCATTTTCAAATGAAAAACTCCCCTCCTACCAAAAACAAATGTTGGTGCTTTCATTCCTAAGAAAAGAACAAACCTAAAAGACTGAAACCACCAATTTAACAAAACAAAAAAAAAACAAGTCAATTTGGGTGAGAAAGATTTACTAACAATGTCCAAACATTCTGATGGTCCCAACTCTGTTTGGGTACCAAAATCTTCTCTCCACTGATCTTGTTGCAGGAAGGTCGTGCACCCAACTCCAATGTATGGTTCCTTGACAGTGGGTGTTCACGACACATGACTGGAGATAGAGCCAAATTCTCATTCCTGCTTGAAAAGGAGGAGGGTCAGTTACATTCGGAGGTAAAAATAAAGGAAAGATCTTAGGATCTGGAAAGGTTGGTCAAACTTCTTCAAACTCAGTAGATAATGTTTTATTAGTTGATGGTCTTGATTATAATCTGCTCAGTATCAGCCAACTATGTGACAAAGGTCACAAAGTTGTGTTTGAATCTGATTTTTGTAAGATAATTGACTCATCATCTGATAAAATCAAATTCTTTGGAAAAGAGAAAATAATGTCTACATGATCAACCTAAATAAAACTTTTCTGAAAATCTTTGTTTTGTTGCAAATAAAGATGAAATTGCATGGACTTGGCACAAAAGACTTGGCCATGCAAGTTTCAGAACAATGGATAAGTTATTAAGATTGAATTTGGTTAAGGGTCTTCCTGAATCCTTCTCTAAAGTTGAAAATCAAGTTTGTGGGATATGTGCTAAAGGAAAACAAACTAGGAAATCTTTTAAAACCTTCAATGAGGTACTTACATCTAGCCCACTAGAACTTCTTCACATGGACCTTTTTGGGCCAACAAGAGTTCTAAGCTTAAGTGGCAAAAGATATGGGTTTGTAATCATTGATGATTTTACTAGATTTACTTGGGTTATCTTTCTATCCACAAAAGTGATACTTGCCTTGAATTCAGGAATTTCTGTACCACTATCTTAACAACTTATCCATATAAAATCAAAAACATTTTAACTGATCATGGGGGTGAATTTGATAACACATCCTTTTCTGATCTATGTGCTGAATTTCAAATATTTCACAAGTTTTCTTCACCTAGAACTCCAGAACAAAATGGAGTTGTGGAAAGAAAGAATAGAACTCTTGTGGAAATGGCTAGATCCATGCTCTTAGGAAGTAATCTGCCCAAATCCTTCTGGGCTGAAGCTGTTAACACAGCCAATCATATCCTAAATAGAGCTTTGATCAGACCAAAGATCAGAAAAACCCCCTATGAACTGTTGAAAACAAAAAGCCAACTGTTTCTTATTTCAAAACTTTTGGGTGCAAATGCTTTGTACACAATAATACAAAGAAAACTTGACAAGTTTGATGCTAAGAGTCAGGAAGCTATCTTCCTTGGCTATTCTGAAGTGTCAAGGGCTTTCAAAGTGTACATTCTAAAAACCAAAACTGTTGAAGAATCTCCACATGTTATTTTTGATGAAAATTCCTTTTCCACTAATGATTCTAAATCTTGCAGGGAAAGACAAGACAATGAAGAGATGACCTCATTGTGGATTCTTCACCAACTGTTGAGGAGCTTGTCAATAATGAAGAGAACCTGAACAACAACTCACCATCTTCAAGTGGGTCAGGTAACATTGCTCCAGAAGTGGGCACTTCTCAACAGGTAATTCTGAACCTCGATATCTGAGAGATCACCCATTAGACAGTGTAGTTGGCAATTTAAATGATAGAGTAAGGACCAGATCATCCTTCTTGCAAAATATTGAAGAAGACCCACTAGCTCTAATTTCCCAAATTGAACCCAAGTCAATTGATGAAGCCTTATCCAGTTCTGATTGGATTAATGCCATGCATGATGAGCTTCATCAATTCGAAAGAAATCAAGTATGGGAATTAGTACCTAGACCTAGTGACCAAGCAGTGATTGGTACTAGATGGGTTTCAGAAACAAATTGAATGAATCTGGTCAGGTAATAGAAACAAAGCTAGGCTAGTTGCAAAGGGGTACAATCAAGAATTTGGAATTGACTTTGAAGAGTCATATGCCCCTGTAGCTAGACTAGAAGCAGTCAGAATTTTCCTTGCTTTTGCATCCTCCATGAAATTCAAAGTCTATCAAATGGATGTCAAAAGTGCATTCTTAAATGGATATATAAAGGAAAATGTTTTTGTTGAACAACCTCCTGGATATGAAAATGAAAAATCCTAACCATGTTTTCAAGCTTAATAAGGCTCTCTATGGTCTTAAGCAAGCTCCAAGAGCTTGGTATGACCGGTTGAGTTCCTTTTTACTTGAAAAAGGATACTCTAGAGGTAATGTTGATCAAACTTTGTTCACAAAAACAGTAAAAAATCAAATAATTGTGGTCCAAATTTATGTTGATGACATAATTTTTGGCTCCACCAATAAAGGCCTTTGCACAGAATTTTCAAATCAAATGAAGAATGAATTTGAAATGAGCTTAATGGGAGATTTAACATTCTTTTGGGATTGCAGGTGAACCAAACAACTGAAGGAATCTTCATCAGTCAAACCAATACGTCAAGGAGCTATTAAAGAGGTTTGACTTTCAGAACCTTAAGCACTCAAGCACACCAATTGCAATTAATGCTAAACTAGAAGAAGATCCATCTGGTAAGTCAGTAGATCCAAAGACCTACAGAGGTATGATTGGCTCTCTGCTCTATCTTACAACTTCTAGACCTGATATTCAGTTTTTGTGTGTTTATGTGCTAGATTCCAATCTAATCCTAAAGAAAGTCACATGCTTGCTGTTAAACGAATCTTTCAATATCTTGTTGGAACATGTGACTTAGGTATTTGGTATCCTGCTGGTTGCAAGTTAGATCTGTTTGCCTATTGTGATGCTGATTATGCTGGGTGCAAATTAGATAGAAAAAGCACAAGTTTGTGTCTATTTCTAGGTGGGTGCCTTATCTCTTGGGCTTCTAAGAAGCAACATTCAGTTGCTCTGTCAACTGCAGAGCTGAGTATGTTGCTGCAGGTAGATGTGGAACTCAGATTCTCTGGGTGAAACATCAACTTCTTGATTACAACCAAGATTTAGGGTGTGTACCCATCCTATGTGATAACACTAGTGCCATAAATTTGTCTAAAAACCCCATTCAGCACTCCAGAACAAAACACATTGAAATTAGGCATCATTTCTTGAGAGATGAGGTTGCAAAGAAATCTTTTGAACTCCATTTTATTGAAACTGAAAAACAAATTGCAGACATATTCACTAAACCCCTTCCTGAAAACAGATTTTCATCTTTAAGGAGAGAACTTGGTCTTTGTAAATGTCCACCTTCTTGATCTCTCTCAAGGTTTGGGTTGAGTGTTATGCATGGTCTAAGGGGGAGTTCTTTGCATTTCATAATTCTTTGCTTCCTTGAGTTACATTGTTCATATCTCTCTCACTTTCAATTCTATTCCCTTTTTTACAATAAATTCTCCAACTCTGATTGTGTTGAAATTTCTTGGTATATCAAATGGTGATTTGGAGAAGGACAAGTTATGCTTGTCTGGACACTTTCACTATGCGAGAGTATATGTCTCCGCCAAGTACTAAGAAATTGATATGCAATTGTTGAGGGGATTTTTACTGTTCAAAGAGGATACCTTTTCTGATTTCAAAAACTTGCTTATTTTCACTTCCATTCTTTTTGATAATGAACTCTTCAACTCTTATTGTACTGAAATCTCTTGGTATATCAAATGGTGACTTGGAGAAGGACAGGTTATGCTTGTCTGGACACTTTCACTATGCGAGAGTATGTGTCTCCGCCAAGTACCAAGAAATGGATATGCAATTGTTGAGGGGGAGTCCTCGTTGTCCAAGAAGAAAACTTTTCTGATTTCCAAAATTCATATCTTTATTTTGATGAAAAGTGGTTGAAATCATCATCTCAGGGGGAGCTAGAAAATTCACAAGTCATGACTTTGCAAAATTCAAAACTTTTCTTGAATTTCATCAATTCCTTGCATGATGTCATCATTTAGAAGTCTAGAGTCTCAAAATGAACCCTTGAGTGATCTCTTATATATTTTTTACTAATCAACTTTCAACTACATCTCTCAACCCACAGAAATTCAGATTTCTTCCTAGGCTAAACATCAACTTGTGCCTTGAACTTAAAACATTTCCTTGTTTGCAACTGATGATTGGATGTATTTGATTTCTATCTCACAATCTCTCCAATTTTTTTTAAAATCCAACAGAGCAATGGCACTTGTGCTGAGAAACTGCACACCTTCACAATGAATGAAGTGCCATGTATGTCATGAGGCACTATTGCTAACTCTGTTCAAAGGGGAAACAAAATAAAAATAAATTCAAAACAAAAGCAAAATGTGCTATGTTTTTGATGATGACTGAGTAACTGGAAATATTGGCGTCTACAAAACGTATATTTTCATGTCAAAAGGCCATCATTTACCCCTTTGAAACTTGACAATGACTAAATCTTAAGTAACCAGGGACTATGGTGTGTAAAAAGCACTAGTACTTGAGTGAAAGAGATTTATATCATTTGATAGTTTGTTAAAAGAACAAAATGTAAGCATTATTGGAGATATGTCTAGAAAGAATCATCTTCATTCCTCATCAAGTTGTTCTTTGAGATTGTGTTTTATTTTCAACACAATTGCATTTAGTCTAGATGACATCTTTAATTCTTTAAAGTTGAGAAATATGGTAGTTTATAGTTGATTGTTAGATATATTATATCCCTCAATTTTTCATTTTGTTGATTCAAGTCTTGGAATGCTAATATCCTGTTGGAAGTTGTTTGAAAAACTTGAACTGTGATGAATTTTTGCAAAATATAACAAATGAATTTTTTAAGCCTCTTAAAAATCCTTGAAATGATAATTCCTCTCATTGTTCATCATTCTAAAGATGTCCCAAATTTCTCAAAAATTTCCTCTCAAAAATTCAACCTTTTCTTCTAAGGCCGTGTCGACACCGTCCCATCCTGTGTCGACACACTTTCGGTCAGGTCGACACACCTTTCATCCTGTGTCGACACTAACCCCTTGCCTGATTATTTTTCAAACCGTTTGGGTTCATGATAAGCCATATTTGTTCCTGCGGGCAGTGCACCACTGCACCTCTTTTAGGCATCAGGTCGACCCGACGGCCTTTCTCATCTCTTCCGGCAAGAAATCTTCACCATTTCTCTCAAACTCTCATCCTTCTTTCCATCACCTCTCCTCTCTTCCATCTCCTCCCAATTCCACTCTTTCTTGCACCATGGTCAGGAAATTGGGTCCCCGCCGTGGCGCAAGGTCCAGGCCTCTTCAAGCCGATTCCGGCAGCAGAGACGTTGCCCTATCCGAAAGAAGAACTAAGAGACGGAATGATCCTGCCGAGCAACCAGGATCCTCTTCAGCACCTCAAAGGGCAGCCAAGAGAGGTAGAGCCTCATCTTCAGGCAGAGGTAGTTCCTCCAAACCCTAGAACAGAAATTCCGGGCGATTCTTCTGAAACCCTGAGGAATCATCTTCCTCCTTCTTCTGAGTCTCAAGAGGATATTCCCTCAGAGTCAGTCAGTGCAGCCAAGTTAATTCTGAAGCCCCGAATTCTAGACCTATCAGACATTCAGCTAGCAGACTCTTTTCCTGAAATTCAAACCTATTTCTCCTTTCAATCTTGGATACCATTTATCTCTGAGTTTCAAGTCTGTTATCCAAGACTTGTTAGGGAGTTCTACAAGAACCTCACCTCACCTGCACAGAAGAAGATATGAATCCAAAGTTAAGGGAATAGCCATAGATATGCCAACTGAAAAAGCTGCCTCCATTTTCAAAGTGCCAGATGAAGGGGCAGACTATCATGAATTTGAATTTGATCTACATGAAGCCTATTCCATCTTGACAGGTCTTCCTGCAGATGCATCAGATCCCAAACAGACCTATGTAACCAGGTTCAATGCAATTCATTTCCACCTGTGTTAAGGGTCATCCACCACATATTGACCACCATAATTACTCCTCAAGGTGGTGGAAGGGATAGGTTGACAGACATCCAGAGATTCATTATTTATTGCATGGTGAAAGACATCAAGATCAACCTCCATGTGATTCTCTATCAAATTATATCTGAAACAACAAGGAAAGACCTCAAGAGATCACTTCCTTATGGAGCACATCTGACCTCAGTGTTCCAGCACTTTGGTGTGCCCTTGGAGAATGAGAAGTCCCAATCTATTCCCAAGTCCAATATCTACACCTTTAAGAATATCCAGAAGTTTATGGGATTTAGATTGGAGGGCAATCAAATTAGAAGAGGGCCAGTTGTGGTTGAGGCCCCTCAAGCTCAGGAGGAACAGCCTCAAGATCAAGGGGAACAGCCCCAAGCTCAGGAGGACCAGCCTCAGGTTCAAGGGGACCAGCCCCAAGCACAAGAGGAACAGCCTCAAGCTGAAGGGGACCAGCCCCTAGGTCAAGAGGATCAGCCTCCTGTGAATGAGGATCAGCCTCAAGTCCCAACTGATGGTGAAATTCCGGTTCATGCCCTCTCTCACCTCAGTTTCAACCCTCCTTCACTTACTCTGATTCTCCACAACACACTTCCAACCATCCACATCCTCTGGTGGGCCTTCTGTTCCACCAGAGTTGTTCTCCTTCCTCAATGAAAAATTTGAAACCTTGAACTCTTCCATTCAAACCATGTCAACATCATTTGAGTTGAGGATTCAAAGACTGGAGAACACAGTATCTGCCAAGTTCATAGAACAGAAAGCTGCTTCAGACTATGCGGCTCAAAGGTTCAATAGATTGATTGGAACATTGGCAGATGCCTCACTACAGCTGAAGGAGCATCAAGACAAGTTGGAGACAGTTCTTAAGGGAATTTTGGCAAATTCCCAAGCTGATGTCTTTAACACAAAGCAGACATTACATGAGATCACCAGCACAAGACTGTCATTTGCTCATTTTGTGGATGATTTGGAAAGCATGAGGAACTTCAATGAGCACATTGACAAGCAGATATCAGATTTGACCAAGGAATTCAAGATAATGCAAAGACCTGGTTGGTCAGCTGGTTCATCTCATCCTCACAACCCATTGCAGCTGATCTAGCCAGACTTCAAGCCACCTTAATCGAGAATTCAGATAGAATGGAACACTTTTTGTCACAAAAATGATCACCATTCAAGATCAAATCAAGACTAGCTTGAATTTCATGGAGAAAAGACTATCTGACATAGAGACCATTCTTCTTCCCATTCCTCCTCCTCCTCCATCTTCTACTTAATGTAATTTCTCTTTTGATGATGTCAAAGGGGGAGAAGAAAGAAAGAACAAATGTTTGTAATCTTTTGGAATGATTGTAATGGTTCTCTTGTAATGGTTCTCTTGTTAAATGAAATGAAATGTTTTGCTTGGCTTGAATGATTTTCTCAATTGTGTATTTAATGTGATTGAAAATCTTTTTGTGAATGTGATTGAATTTACTTGTCAAGTTGCTTGACTTCTGTGTACAAAAATTCTCATTTCAAGTAACATTGTGTTCCACAAGTACATCATCATCTGTTACTAAAACATATCAAAAGGTCTTTGACAAGTTTAAACAAAAAGAAAATAAAAATGTGAATAACAAAAAATTGCTTAAAATCTCATTTCATCAAAACCACATTGTAATATGGATTTATTGTTGCCATCATCAAAAAGGGGAGATTGTTGGGTTGAATGCATATTCATATCATTTCTCTCCTATTTTGATGATGACAAGAGGTAATTTTTAAAGCAATTCAATTGAAACATGTCAAAAACATCATACCTGAAATCAATGTTCAAAAAGCATATTTCAAATCACATTTATCATTGATGTTCATGATAAATCATTTAACTAATGATATATGTGTTTAATTTTCAGGTACAAACATTTTTTTGCAAAAGATGTGTCGACACACCCATCAATGGTGTCGACACAACAACACAGATTCAAAGGCAAAATGTGTAAAATGTTGAGACTGTGTCGACACAAGTCAAGAGTGTGTCGACACGAGTTGCAGTTTTTCAGGAATCAGTCCCCCAGGTCGACACACTCTCAGAGCAGGTCGACACTAGACCCAGTTCCCAGAACAGCCAGTTTGAAGAATTGGGACAGCAGGTCGACACACTCTCAGAGCAGGTCGACACTAGACCCAGTTCCCAGAACACTAGTTTGAGATTGGGACAGCAGGTCGACACACTCTCAGAGCAGGTCGACACGGGACCTTCTCCCAGAACATCAGTTCTCATATTTGGGACAGTGTGTCGACACCACCACCAGGGCAGGTCGACACACTACGGAAAGTTTGCAACTTAAAGTGGATGGCTGCCACGTGTCAGCCCAGGCCGATGGGTATCAACCTAGGATCGTGTGCCCTTATACCTAAAGGGTATCTTTGGATTCTTTTGGGTATAAAAGGCCTCTATTGCCATCCATCCATCCATGTAAGAGACCCAACTGCCTCTCAGAGCCTCCTGAAAGTTCCCTGGCGGCTGCAAGAGGTTGTCTCCCTTCTCTGCTCTCCGTGTGCTTCCAGAAGACCAATTCTCACCAAGCAAGTGTGAGAATTGGATGTGATCCTTGCAGAAACCTCTGAAGCATCCCAAGGAAGCAGATCCTGTAGAAGCCTTCGTTGGAGAAGAATCAAGGAAGATCCAACAACTCCAAAGTGCAGAGCATCGGTTTTGGACTTCAATTGCAAGCCTCTTCCCAATCCAAGCTTCTACAAGGGAGTACACTTGAAGAACGAAGCTATCTAATACAATTCACTGTACTTCTGTTCTTCTGAGATATCTTTTGAGATTATGCAAGTGCTTCTGCATAGCTCTCATTAGTGCTCTCATTTTCGACTAGATCTGTGCTAGAAGGTCTATGTCTTGAGTTGGTGTCTAGCAACCATTGTGTGAGCATTGTGCTCAAGTTGTGTGAGCATTGTGCTCAGATTGTGTGAGCCGTCGTGCTCAGTTTGAGTTGTCTAACTCAAGGTTGTGTTGAGCAGTCTTGCTCAGTGGTTCTAGAGTAGTCTTGCTCTAGAAGTTGTGTGAGTTGTAAGCTCTCAAGTGTTGGAGTTGTCAGGCTCCAGTGGGTGTGTACCCGGTTGTTTTAGTGAATCCTCACAGGGTGTGAGGGGTGGATGTAGAATCACTTGGGTGATTTCCGAACCACCTAAAAATCCTTGTGCACTTGTCTATCTGTGGTTTGATTTCATTATCCGTTAGATGCTTGCATAGGATCGTTTAAAGTTCACTTAATCAACTGATTTCATATCTGCTTTTACCAACTCACTCAAATATCATCAGATCTGGGTTTTTCACTGATAAAATTGCCTCTGATTCAAAAGTGTTTTTAAACTGTTTAAGCTTCCGCAGAAAGTGGCATAGATCTATTCATCCCCCCCCTTCTAGATCTTATCCACACCTTTTCCTCGATCCTTCACTTTCTTCTTGTCCGGCCGCTGGAACGTGGTTGCAGGTCTCGTCTGCGAAGCTTTCTTTTCTTTCAGGTATTGCTCCATCTCTCCCTCCTGCCTACAAGTAGCACTGACGGCCTCGTCCTACGTGCGGTGGTCAAATGCCACGAGTCTTGTCCGCAGTGATGGCTTGAGTCCCATCACGAACTTCTTTGTCTTTCTGTGCTCGTCTGTCACGATATGAGGTGCATATTTAGAGAGTTCATAAAATCTTGCCTCATCTTCCAGTACGGTCATGGAGCCTTGAGTCAAAGATAGGAATTCTTGCTCCATCCGATCTTGCACGTGCTCGGGGACGAACTTGGCCCGAAAGAGCCTCACGAACTCATCCTACGCAACATCAACAACTCTGTCCTCAAACCGGGTACGCAGCAATGAAGCCACCATACATCAACTCTTTCCTGCAGTACACCGTTCATAAGCACCATCTAAACAAATCTAGCTTAACAAAACATACAAGCATATAACTAAAGCATACCTATAGCATGTAGGTGGCTAATGTAACCTTATCCTCATCTGCACACCTGATGGCTCGGAAGATCTTTCTATCTCCCTCATCCAGCTTTCAGCCAACAATGGGTTGCTCTCCCCCTTAAAAGAGGGTGGCAGCATCCTCTTGAATCTCTCCATGGTAGAAGGTCCACCATGGTCCTGAGCTGGTACTTGAGCTGCTACAGTACACAGCAAGCAATACACAATCAACACAATATCACATAATTAAACAAAGCAGACTATTAATAATTTTATTAGTCTAACCTGAGCCTCCAACTGTGCCTGGAGTGCTGCCTGGGTATGAGCCTGCGTCTGCATGGCTTGCACCAGACCTTGCATGAATACTCCATAATCCACAGGCAGCGGTGGGGGAAGTATAGAACCTTGTGGTGCCGGGGCCTGCTGCTCCGCCCTCTTGTCACGTCTCGGCTCGTCCTCACGGGCCGACGCTCCGCCACGCCTACCTCTCAAAGCCATGGCTGTAATAAATTTCAGCCACCATTAGAGCTAGGTTACTAAGTTTTCTAACCATTTCCTTATCTACTTTTCATTCATTATTAATCAATTCTACACATATGGACATTCCTATGTAGACTTAGCATGTAATGAAGATGATGACTTATGTATATTCATGTGCAATCTCAACCGGTCGCTCTGATACCAATCTCTGTGACGACCTCATTATATCGGTACGGTTATACCAACCCACATCGATATAGCGAGCGTCATCACAGTGGGACATTTACCCAACAATAACATCAGCTGAGATACACGTGAATATAAGAACAGAGTAGCGGAAGTAAAAGAACCACTGTCTTCATTTCATTCATCATCCACATTTAACATACATGATTCGATAACATTTAAAGAACTAAAAGTCCACATAATTAAATTGCTGAAATCAAATACATAATTGTCCACACTTAAACATTTCCATTCCATAATAATGCTAGTACAATGTTGCAATTACATACTAGGAAATCAAATATCACAAGGTACACCGACGATCTAATCTCCACGCTCGGAGTCGGTCTCCACTGCCTCCTCTGCAAGTGTGTCGTCACCACCTACACCTGTACGCCAAAGCAAGTAATGAGTCTAAAAGACTCAGCAAATAACTCTACACCTACCATACATGCACAGATCATAGCAGTTTTACACACACATTTACAAGACACAATCCTGTAGCATGCTTATCATTGAAATTCACAACCTATCATGGTGATTCTACTTATTAAACACATGATTCATGCTTTCAGATTTTCTAAATCAAAATCTCTTATCACATGCTCTCTAATCATTCCTACATGAGGGTTCTACTTTCATTTTAAACTAAAACATGAGAGTATTCTAGCATGACTAGCTTACATACGTGAAAGAACACATTTCTAACATGGTTACTACTCATTCGTATACATGCACATAACCATTTCACATGCTTTAAACTTGCTGTTTTGATGTGGCTAAACACTTTACAATCTAACACATGAAGCTACGTGCTCATTCAAACCACAACGTGAGAGCATACACACATGGAATGGTTTACACATAAGTAAGGATCTGCTTCCTTGAGGTGATCCAATTGCTTCTTCAATGATCAATTTCCACTTCTCATGCTTGAACAGATGAGAATTTGGCTTGAGGAAGCACCAGGAAGACAAGAACAGGGAGGAGAACTCTTCTAGCCGCCAACGGGATTTCTGGGAGGCTCTGAAAGGGTTCTTGCATGTTGGATAGCCAATAGGAGGGTATTTATACCCCTAATAGTCCAAGTGTACCCTTGGGGGTCGTGGGCACACGATCCAAGGCTAACCCATCAATTCCCTAGGGTGCCACGTGTCCAGGAGAATCTTTAAGTCACAGAGTTTTCGGAGTGTGTCGACCTGCCCATGAGGTGTGTCGACACACTGTCCGAGACTGGGAAAAAGTTCCCTGGGAGAGGCATCTAGTGTCGACCTGATATCATCTCGTGTCGACCTACTGTAGCCATTTGAAAAACAAGCCTTCTGGGAGGCTCTCTAGTGTCGACCTGACTGAATTTGGTGTCGACCTGAGATAGAAGCCTGTTAACATATTTCTTTGGATCTGTCTCTAGTGTCGACCTGCCCTGGTCTAGTGTCGACACTAGTTGACCATTTCTTCATCTTTGCCTTAGGGCTTGGACATTGTGTCGACACCAGTGTGAGGTGTGTCGATACCACCCTTGCAATAAATGTTTGTCCCTGAGAATAAACACATAAATCATTAGTTAAATATATTATCATGAATATAAATGATAAATGTGCTTGGAAACATGTTTTTTGAATATAAGTATTTCATGTGTGTTATATCTAACCTGTTCCAGTTATTTGCATTAAAATCACACCTTGTCATCATCAAAATATGAGGGGAAATGAATTGTATTCACACTCAACCCAACAATCTCCCCCTTTTTGATGATGGCAACATTAAATCCATATAAAAATAAAGTTATGATGAAATGTGATTTTAAGCAATTTTTGTTTATTTACCACTCAGTTTGAAAGGCATTTATTGGCACTGAGTGATGTTTCATTTCATTTTATTCATACTTGTCAATGACCTTGAACAATTTTAGTAACATTGAGAGTTGCACATGAAGGACACAATGTTACTAGAAATAAGCTATTTTCACACAAAGGTCAAGCAGCTTGACAAGCATTCATACATTCACATATTGACATTCATTCAAAGAGTTTTCAATCACATTGAAGACACAAAGGTTTCTATTCATTTCATTCAAAGATATGAACTTACAATCTTCAAAAACACATTAAAAAGCATTACAATCTTTCTTTCTTGCTATCTTCTCCCCCTTTGACATCATCAAAAGAAATGACATTAGGTGGGAGGAGAGGAGAGGAATGGTATCAAGATGGTCTCAATATCCGTCAATCTCTTTTCCATTGTAGTCAGACTGAACTTCATTTGAGCTTGGATAGTTGAGAGTTTTGTATGTAAAAGATGTTCCATTCTCTCTGAATTCTTTGACATGGTGGCTTGAAGTGCACTGAAGTCAGTTGAAATTGGTTGTGCAGATGAAGAAGAACCATCTGACCAACCATAGCTATGCAAGGTTTTGAATTCCTTTTTCAGTTCAGACATCTCTTCAACAATATGAGCAAATAAGTTCTTCATGCTCTCTAAGTCATCTACCAGATGAATAAAAGACAGTCTTGTCTTAGATATCTGAGAAGTGTTTCTTTGGTGTTGAAGACATCAGCTTGGGAATTGCAAAATTCCCTTCAGAACTGTTTCTAACTCTTCTTGATGCTCTTTCAGTTCAATAGAAGCATCTCCAATGTTCCAATCAATCTTGAATCTTTGCACTGCATGATCAGAAGCTGCTTTTTGCTCAATAAATTTTACAGACATAGTGTTCTCCAACCTCTGTACCCTCAACTCAAATTTCTGACATTGTCTGAATGGAGGTGTTCAAGGCATCAAATTTGTCATTTAGAAAAGTGTACAACTCTGGTGGAACAGAAGGTCCACCAAGGATGTTGAGGCTTGAACTTGAGGTTGTGGAGAAAAAGATGGAATTTCTATGTCATGGTTCAGGGAGGAAGAGGGCTGAAGTTGAGGTGAAAGTGGGGCATTAAGGGGTACATCAACTTCATCTGCAACATGAGGATGATCCTCATTCACTGGAGGCTGGTCCTCATTTACTGGAGGCTGTCCCTCTTGAACTGGAGGCGATCCTCTTGCACTTAAGGCTGATCCTCTTGAACCACAGGGGCCTCTACTACAACTGGCCCTCTCCTAACCTGGTCACCCACAATCCTAAAGCCCATGAACTTTTGAACATGCTTGAAACATAAATGTTGGACTTAGGAATTTTCTGGGACTTTCATTCTCAAGTGATACACCAAAGTGCTTAAAGACTTGAGTCAAAAGGGCTGCATAAGGAATGATCTATGTAAATCTGCCCTAGTTGTCTCAGATATGATCTGGTACATTATGACATAGAGATTGATCTTTATGTCCTTGTTCATGCAGTATATCACACATCTTTGAATGTCTGTGAGTCTATCCCTCCCACCACCTTGGGGTGTTATGATAGTGGTGAGAATATGATGGGTAAGTCTCAACACAGGTGGAAAAGTATTGTGTTGAATTTAGTAACATGTGTTTGCTTGGGATCAGACTCATCTGCTTGCAACCAGTCAAGATGTATAGGCTTCATGAAGGTTAAACTCAAAATTATGGTAATCAGCTCCTTCATCTGGAATTTTGAATATGGTGGCTGCTAGGTCTGTAGGCAAATCAATCTCAATTACTTTGACCTTTGACTTGTAACCATCATCAGTGCATTCCAAATGCATATAGATTCCTAGACAAGTCTAGGGTATATTATGCGAAACTTAGAGATGAAGGATTGCCAAGACTGAAACTTAAAGAAGTTGATGACCTCAGGAAAAGCAGCATCAATTCACTGTCCTCTAAATCCACTGCCCTAGATTTCAGAATGGTCTTCCCTGCACTAAGTGGTTTGGTAGGAGTTGCCTTAGAAGGCTGGGAAGACTCAGAGGATGAAGAGGATGACTGCTCAGAGACTTCAGGAGAAGAAACCAAAATCTTCCTCCTAGGGTATGCAGACCCTCTACCTCGACCAGAAGAGGAGGCCCTACCTCTCTTAGCAGACGACGGGGATACAGATGAAGGCCCTGGCTGCTCTGCAGGGTCATGGTGCCTCTTTGTTCTCCTTTCAGTAGGAGGATCATTGTCCGCTGGAATGGGCCTTGCCGTAGCCCTGGATCTTGCTCCACGGTGAGGGGCCTGCTTGTGGGCCATGGAAACAAGATGGAATGGAATAGGAGAGGATGGAGAGGAAGGAATGTAAGAAGAATGACAGGGATGGATTGGAGGAGGGAAGAGATGGAAAGCCTGCCGGATTCAAAGGTAGAAGACGGCTGTCGGGTTGACCTGCTAATAAAAAGGGTTTTTCAGAGGTACAATACCCCGCAGAAACAATCAGACCCTTAACCGGCGCCCACGCGTAAATGACTCTGGCAGGGGGTCAGTGTCGACACTAGAGGAGGTGAGTGTGGACCTGAGCTAAAGTGTGTCGACACTAGATGAGGGAGTGTCGACCTGGCCTGATGAAAAATTTAGATTTGAGTATGGAAAAATTTTGTGAGCTTTGGGACATCTTTATAATGATAAGCAATGGTGGAATAATCATTTCAAGGATTTTTAAGAGGCTAAAAATTAATTTGTTATATTTGGAAAAAATCAATACAGTTCAAGTTTTACACAATATCCAACAGGATATGAGCATTCAATGACTTGAGTCATTAAAATGATGATTTGAGGGATATAATACATTTAACAATCAACTACACACTACCATATTCTTCAAGTCCAAAGAAATAAAAAAAATCTTTTAAACTGAAATCAAGTGTGTTAAAGTAAACAACTTTTTAAAACACTTGATGATGGATAAGAATGATTCTTTTAAAAAATTCTCCAATGATATACACATTTTGTTTTGAAACAAACTATCAAATGAGATACATCTAGTTCACTCAAGAACTAATGCTTTTCACACACTATAGTCCCTGGGTACTAAAGATTTATCCATTATTAAGTCTCAAAGGGGTAAATGATGACCTTTTGACATGAAAATATACGTTTTTTAGACGCCAATATTTCCAGTTACTCAGTCATCATCAAAAAGGAATAGGGCATATTTATTTTGCTTTGCATTTATTTTGATTTTGAACCCTTCGAACAGAGATAGCATTAGTGCCTCATGACATACATGGCACTTCATTCATTGTGAAGATGTGCAGTTTCTCAGCACATGTGCCATTGCTCTGTTGAATTATCAAATTTTGGAGAGTTTTTGAAAAGAAAATTTTTATATCCAACATTAGTTGCAAACAAAAACATGTTTAAATTCAAGGCACACATTATCCTTCAGTCTTTGAAAGAAATCTGAATTTCTATAGTTTTGAAGAATTAGGTGAGAGTTGACAAATGAATATAGTAGATCACTAAAGGATCATTTTGAGAATCTAGACACCTGAATGAGGACATCATGCAAGGAAATTGATGTAATGCAAGAAAAGTTTTGAAATTTTCAAAAGACATGACTTGTGAATTCTCTAGCTCCCCCTGAGATGAGGATTTTAACCACTTTTCAGCAGAATAAAGATATGAGAGGTTTTGAAATCAGAAATAATTCTCTTTGAACAACAAAAGCTCCCCCTCAACAATTTCATATTCATTTCTTGGTACTTGGCGGAGACATATACTCTCGCATAGTGAAAGTGTCCAGACAAGCAGAACTTGTCCTTCTTCAAATCACCATTTGATATACCAAAAACTTCACACAATGTGAGTTGAAGAGTTCATTGTCAAAAGAAATAGAAGTGAAATGGAGAGAGATATGATGTAAGGCCCCGAAATTTTCTTTTTCCGCCTATACTTTATGAATATGTTGTTACTTGTTCCTACATAAATGACGTGCATGAAAATGATGCATATTATAAATATACATTTTTCATGGGTATATGCGAGGATGTATATTATAATATGTGAATATAAGTAATCGGCCAATATGTGTATAAGGTATCTATTCAAATATTATGCAAGTGCCCTCTGAATATTGAAGTGTACCTTATATTACCCCTTTCATGGATATTGTGTACAAATATATGAAGTGCATATGTGTATGTACGCATGAATGTTGTCTTATGCGTGTGATAATGGTGTACTTAATTTTACACATGTAACCCCTTGGTATACTTAGGTATGCATGAGTATACTAGTTGTAAACGTTGTTCATTTGCATGGTGTAGTTAATGTGTACATTGTACTTTGTACATTGCATGTATATATATATCAAGTGCAAGTATGATAGGTGTATTTAGTAATGTATATTGTAATTCTATGAACCTCATGTACGCATAGGTAGGCACCTACGTACATCTTATCTTAGTGTGCTTATGTATGCATGGGCATGCCTAGGTATAAATGTTATTGATTTCATAGTGTAGTAAGATACATGTTATACCTTAGATGTTGTATGCATGTGTAGATAATTATGTGCGTATTATTATTATCTTGATGTACCTATGTATGTATGTATAGGATTAATAGTAAGTATTGATGGTTATTGGGTGTAATGGTGTATACACTATACCACATGGGTTCATATGCATATATGTGTGGATTAAGCATGGTTCTGCATGATTTTAAGTTCTGGCAGAAGAATGTCTTGGCGTCAACATGGATGGACGCCATGATATGTCAGCGTCCATCGACTGACGCCAACCCTGATGTAGCCGTCCATGTATGTGGACGTCATATCCCTAAGTTTCTGTGCGCTGCAGACCCAGAATTTCCGGGGCAAGCAAGCTCACTGGTTGGGGAGATGTCTCCCAACGGCTCTCAACTCACATCAGACCCTGCCCACGCATGCCCCAAGCCTAGATCTATATAGAAACACCCTTAGCAGCTGGAGGTGATTGCTTTGTCTCTTGGCCAAGAAAAACCCTAGCTGTGAGAAACTAGAAGAAAACCTGATTTTCCCAAGCTTTAATCCGGCGATTGGGAGACCTTCTGAGAGATCCATGAAGATGGGAGCGTAGCACAGCTGCCCAAGAAGCATTCCCAGACCCTAAACCTATGAAATACCCAGCCTAGATCGAGGAGGAAGCTTTGACATTTGGTGAAACCTTGGACCCGAGATGCAGAAAAGCTGAACTTAAGGAGCTCTAATCCGTCGATTGGAGGAGGAAACCAAGGAGCTGCTACGTCTGAGAGATGGCCAGTACATCCAAGAAGAGATCCCAGCTCCGAGGTGCCATCTACATCGACAGGAGAGGAGGATCGAAGGAGTTTCTGAACACCTTTTGGCAAGGCCGAGAAGGGCTTCATCAGCTTATTCCGATCTCGTAGATTTAATTGAGAGGCAAGTAACCGTAGATCTCAATCCCATACATGTTCCCTAGGTCCCAAAATTTTGTGGATTTTAAATCGTGTCCTGGACCCTCCCTTTCACTCTATATTGGAGTTCGGTCTGTGCCCTTGCACAGACAGGAACTTGGCGTCATACCCTTGACGCCAAGATCTCCATAGGCGTCCAGCGATCGTGCCGTCAAAACTCTTGAACGGCCAGAGGCTGCCGCCAAGTTCTTCAGGACAGAACAGTGAGCTGTTCTTCCTGATAGATGATTATTTTCGATATGTTTTCGCCATGAGGATATAGTGTAAATCCTATATGCTATGTAAAATAGATAATGTGGTGTGTGTGTGGAATTTCTGCATTTTCTGTGGATGGCATGAATTCTTTGATTATTGAAATACATGTTGGGAAAAGATGGATTATGCATGATCATCTGCTGTCTACCAAATTCCTGAGAATTTAATGCCCTAGATTTTTTTTCTATACCATGTGTTATGTATCAGTCCATGCCCTAAAATTTGAGAATTTTTCTATGACTGTGGAATTACTGAAAATTTCTGTTTTGGAAATTGGAGACATACATAGGAATTGTAAAATTACAGTAAATTGTGTATTATGCAATAAATCCGAGGAAATTTTTGTGATGACAATATGTTAGGATTAGGACTGTGAACTGTTAAACCCGATGTTCATGTTATGTTCCATGTTAAATCAAATTATGATCGGCATGAGATTGCATGTTTTAATTCTGTAAATGTAATATGGTTTAGAAAAATATGAAATTTGCATGTGTGATTATAAACCTGAAATGTGTCTGTGGTTAAAATCTCATGTTATTTTGATGACAGTAAGTATTTTTATGAAATTTTAAATGAGAAAGACTATGTTGAACATGTTAGTTGTGACTTGATGTGATTTAGTAAATTTCAGTATGATTATCTCTGTATTATTATATTTGATAGTTGTAACAGTGAGGCTAAAACCATAAATGGGGACCTATGTGTGTATGAATTATGTATGAGTGTGTGTATGGAATGTGAGAGAACAAGTGGTATTGTGTGTAAATGGTTAATGTGACAAGATAAACAAGTATGTCCATAAGACACTGCCACCCTAGATGCTTGGAGCTGTACCGTAGTAATGCCCCTACGGGAAAGCTCAATGTGTTATGTGATACCCTAGGCAAAGGGTCTTGATAAAGTGTACCCTGGCAAAGGGTCTTGTAAAATCCTGGAGGTAGACAAGTTCCACTGGTAATGGTGGGAAGGGCTTTCCCCGGTTTCTGCAGGAACTAAGACTTATCACTGTGCCGGTGATTAAGTAAGTGAATGTGAATGTGTATGTGTCATGTTATCGTCTATGTGGTGGTTTGGGCTGTGTCTTGGCATTAAGTGAAAATAAGTATAAGTGTGAATGAGAAAAGTGATATGTGTTCATAGCACAAGGTATGTGCAAGATATGTGTAAATGTGGCACATGTTATATGCAAGAGTGAAATGATAAGAAGTGTGTGAATGTGAAAGAGAATAAAATTTAAAATGTGTATAAGTATTGTGTGAAGGAACAAAGTGAGTGTATGCGAAAGCCAAGGTTAATCATATGGTTGTATGAAATGAGAAGTAGTATGAGTGTAAATGACAATAGTGTTATTGATATTTTGTTTATTGATGTGTATGAAAGCTTGTGTGTGTATGTGTTGGTGTATTAATTGTCAAATGCTAAAAGTGATGTTACTATTAGTACCAAAATGCAAGTATATGCTTTCATATTCATGGAGATTGAATTGTTGGATGCACATGTGTTTAGTATTATGTTGTGTAGTTAAAAATGATCCCTATGCAAGGGTAATATGAATGTCATAAAATTTGTATAAAATCAGCAAGCTAAATGTGGAGTAAATTGTTTTGCTGCCAAGTGAGTTAGAAATCATGCTAGGAGTGCAACCTATCTTGTTATGTATTCCTGACTTAGTTATGAAGTTTTCAATGATGTGAGTAAAGTGTGAAGGTATGTGAATGTGTATTTGTACTTATGATAATGACACCATGTTATTAGAATTCTTGTTTAGATTATAGTTTTACATGTGTTAGAATAGTTTTTTTAATACAATTCCATGTGAATTTCTTGTTATGGCATAAGCATGTATGATTTAATTGCTGAAATTCTACTGAGTAAATTGTTGGAGAATATGTATGTATGAATCTTAAGTTACTTGCTGAGTCTATTGTGTAGACTCATTCTTGCTAAACATTTCAGGAAATTTGTAGCGGAGAAGCTAGCAAGACTTGAAGTAGAGTTGGACTAAGTGATTGAAGACTTGTAATTTATCTTTCATAGTATGTAAAGCTACAATTGAAATTTTAGTTTTGTTCAAATACTTGGAGTCGGCTATGTATTTGGAACATTTTGCACTTATGTTATCTTTTGTTGAACTATACAGACTGTGGTATGTGGATTAAAAGTTGATGGAATAAGATTTATTTAAATTCCGTTGCATTTATTTAATTCTATTTGTTATATCTATCTCAGCTCATTGGTTACTTGTTGGGGTATTCTCCCCTATAGCGGCTTGCTCTCATCCGATGTGGGTTGGTATAACCGTACCGGGTGGAAGTGGGTCGTTGCATATGATCAGTATGAATCAAGGAAGCAAATGAATATGATGATGCAAAGAACTCCCCCTCAGAAGATGCCTAACACTCAACCCAATCCCAATGAGAGAGATCAAGAAAATGGACATTTACAAAGACCAAGTTCTCTCCTTAAGATGAGAATCTACTGTCAGAAGGGTTTTGGTGAAGATGTCAGCAATTTGTTTTTCAGTTTCTATGAAGTGGAGTTCAAAGGATTTCTTTGCTACCTCATCTCTCAAAAATGATGCCTAATTTCAATATGCTTGGTTCTGGAATGCTGAATGGGGTTCTTAGACAGATTTATTGCACTTGTGTTATCACATAGAATGGGAACACAACCTAAGTCTTAGTTATAATCAAGAAGTTGATGTTTCACCCAAGAATTTGAGTTCCACATCTACCTGCTGCAACATACTCAGCCTCTGCAGTTGACAGAGCAACTGAATGTTACTTTTTGAAGCCCAAGAAATTAGGCACCCACCTAAGTATAAACACAAGCCACTTGTGCTTTTTCTATCTAATTTACATCCAGCATAGTCAGCATCACAATAGGCAATCAAATCTAACTTGCAATTAGCAGGATACCAAATACCTAAATCACATGTTCCAACAAGATATTTGAAAATTCTTTTAACAGCTAACATGTGACTTTCTTTAGGATTTGATTGAAATCTAGCACACAAACACACACTAACTGAATATCAGGTCTAAAAGTTGTAAGATAAAGTAGAGAACCAATCATACCTCTGTAGGTCTTTGGGTCTACTGACTTACCAGAGGGTCTTCTTCTAGCTTAGCATTATAGCAATTGGTGTGTTTGAATGCTTGAGGTTCTGAAAGTCAACCTTTTCAAAAGTTCCTTGACATACTTGGTTTGACTGATGAAGATTCCCTCATATGTTTGGTTAACCTGCAATCCCAAGAAAAACTTTAGATCTCCCATTAAACTCATTTCAAATTCATTTTTCATTTGATTTGAAAATTCATTACACAGGCCTTTATTGGTTGATCCAAATATTATGTCATCAACATAAATTTGGACTGCAATGATTTGTTTATTAACTATTTTTGTGAACAAAGTTTGATCAACATTTCCTCTAGAATATCCTTTTTCAAGAAAAAAGGAACTCAAACGGTCATACCAAGCTCTTGAGCTTGTTTAAGACATAGAGAGCCTTATGAAGCTTGAAAAAATGTTAGGATGTTTTTCATTTTCAAATCCAGGAGGTTGTTCAACAAAAACATTTTCTTTATATATCCATTTAAAAATGCACTTTTGACATCCATTTGATAAACTTTAAATTTCATGGAGGATGCAAAAGCAAGGAAAATCCTAACTGCTTCTAGTCTAGCTACTGGGACATATGATTCTTCAAAGTCAATTCCAAACTCTTGATTGTACCCCTTTGCAACTAGCCTAGCTTTATTTCTTATGACTTGACCATTCTCATTCAACTTATTTCTGAAAACCCATCTAGTGCCAATGACTGTTTGGTCACTAGGTCTAGGTACTAATTCCCATACTTGATTTCTTTCAAATTGATGAAGTTCATCATGCATGGCATTAATCCAATCAGAACTTGATAAAGCTTCATCAATTGACTTTGGTTCAGTTTGGGAAATTAGAGCTAGTCGGTCTTCTTCAATAGCATGCAGGAATGATGATCTAGTCCTAACTCTATCATGCAAATTGCCAACTACATTATCTAATGGGTGATCTCTCAAAATTCAATGTTCAGAAATTACCTGTTGAGGGGTACTTAAATCTGGAGCAATGTTACCTGATCCACTTGAAGATGGTGAATTGATGTTCAAGTTTTAACCATGTCTTCAAGCTCCTCAACAGTTGGTGAAGAGTCCACAATGAAATCATCCTCTTCACTGTCTTGTATTTCCCTGCAAGATTTATAATTTTAGTTGAAAAGGAATTTTCATCAAAATAATATGTGGAGATTCTTCAACAGTTTTGTTTTTGAGAATGTACACTCTTAAAGCTCTTGACACTTCTGAATATCCAAGGAAGATGGCTTCCTGACTCTTACATCAAACTTGTCAAGATTTTTATTATTATTGTTGTGTACATAACATTTGCACCCAAAGGTTTTGAAATAAGAAACAATTGGCTTTTTGTTTTTCAATAATTCATAGGGGTTTTTATGATTTTTTGTCTGATCAAAGCTCTATTTAGAATGTGATTTGCTGTGTTTACAGCTTCAGCCGAGAAAGATTTGGGCAAATTACTTTCTAAGAGCATGGATCTAGCCATTTCCACAAGAGTTCTATTTTTTCTTTCCACAACTCCATTTGTTCTGGAGTTCTTGGTGAAGAAATCTTGTGAAATATTTGAAGTTCAGCACATAAATCAGAAAATGATTGGTTTTCAAATTCACCCCCATGATTAGTCAAAATGTTTTTGATTTTATATGAAAAGTTTGTTAAGGCATTGGTACAGAATTTCCTGAACTCAAGACAAGTATCACTTTTGGGACAAGAAGATAACCCATGTAAATCTGGTAAAATCATCAATGATTACAAACCCATATCTCTTGCCACTTACTCTTAGAATTCTTGTTGGCCCAAATGGTCCTGTGAAGTAATTCTAGTGGTCTAGACGTGAGTATCTCATTGAAGGTTTTAAAAGATTTCTTGGTTTGTTTTCCTTGGGCACAGATCCCACAAACTTGATTTTCAATGTTAGAAAATGATTCAGGAAGACCCTTAACCAAATTCAGCCTTAACAATTTATTCATTGTTCTGAAATTTGCATGGCCAAGTCTTTTGTGCCAAGTCCATGCAATTTCATCTTTATTAGCAACAAAACAAAGATTTTCAGAAAATCTTTTATTAAGGTCGATCATGTAAACATTGTTTCCCCTTTTTCCAAAAAAATTTATTTTATCAGTTGATGAATCAATGATCTTACAGAAATTAGATTCAAACACAACTTGTGACCATTGTCGCATAGTTGGCTAATACTCAGCAAATGTAATCTAGACCATCAACTAATAAACATTATCAACAGAGTTTGAGGAAGTTTGACCAACCTTTCCAGATCCAATGATCTTTCCTTTATTTTTACCTCCAAATGTTACTGAACCTCCCTCCTTCTCAATTAGGAAAGAAAATTTGGCTCTATCTCCAGTCATGTGTCGTGAACACCCTGTCAAGGAACCACACATTTGAATTGGGTGCACGACCTTCCTGCAAAATCAATCAATGGAGAGAAGATTTTGGTACCCAAACATGTTGGGACCATCAGAATGTTTGGACATTGTTATCAAATCTTTTCTCACCCAAATTTGATTGTTTTTTTATTTTTGTTTTATTCAGTGGTGTTCTCTGTCTTTTTCACTTTCTTCTTTCCCTTAGAATGAAAACCAGTGTTTTTATTTTTAGTAGGAGGGGAGATTTTCATTTGAACATGAGAGTTTAGATGAGGAGGTGGAATCCAAGAATTTTGTTGGTACATCAAAAATTTGGATAGAAGAATTGGGGATGATACCAAATGGATTGTAATGCCATTGGTTCCAATCAGCTTGATATCTTGTCTTGGAAGTCCAAGGTTTTTCATGAATGACTTCCTTTGACTTTTTCTTATTTTTCAAATTTTATTTGAATTTTATTTTGTGGTTTGTCTTTGTTGATGTTGAGCAGGTCGACCTCTCCTTGACTGGTGTCGACACAACAGCCACATAATCCTTCTTCTTGTGGACTAGTGTCGACCTATCAGATGACTGTGTCGACCTGGTTGATTTATTTTGTTTTGAGTTTTTGAGATTTTTGGTGTTTTGCTTGATGTTTGTTTGATTTCAGTGTTCTCAAGACTAGGACCTTTGACAAATTTAATTAATGGTGCTTTATCTTTCTTCTCACCAGTTTTGTCTTTCTTAGGTTTTTGTTTATTGAATCCTAGTCCATGAGAAATTGATTTCATTTTTGCTCCCAGCAAGGCCTCCAGATTATCTTTACCTTTTGTGAATGTTTCAATAACTTCATCCTTTTCTTTTAGCTGGTTTGTAAGGTTTTGATTTCTTCAACCTTTTGTTGTTTATCATGGTTTTCCATTTCCAGCTTTCCAGACAGTTCTTTGAATTCATGGTGGCCTTTTGAGAGGCTAGCTTAAGTTCATCAATCAAGTTCAGAAGATTTTCTTTTTTGTCATTAGTTCTGTTACTTCATTTTCTAGTTCACAAGTTCTTTTGTTTGAGGATTGGTTATGTAAATATTTTCAATTTTCTTTTTGATGTGTTTATTTTCTTTCCTCATTTCAGTGTATTTTTCAACAAGTTCTGCATATGCATCTTGCCAATCCTCAACTGAATAGTCTTCGAAGATGTACTTACCTTTCCATCAGAACTATTCGCCATGAAGCAGATTTCCTCACTATCAGAACTTGAGGATTTTTCGTCTTCTTCCTTCTCACTTGAGTCTTCATCAGACCAAGTGGCTACCATGGCCTTTGGCTTCTTGAACTTGTGAAACTTCTTGTGCTTCTCCTTCTTGTTTTCAGGACATTCTCCCTTCATATGTCCTGGCTTGTTGCACCTATAACAGATGACAATTTCGTCAGATTTTTTATTCTTGTTAGAATTAGCATTAGAAAAGGAAGTGTTTCTTTTACCTGATGAATTTTCTTTTTGCCAGAAAGTTTTCCCTTTCTATATTTTAAGAATTTTCTGAATTGCCTGGTCATGAGGGCAATCTCATCCTCATTTGACTCAGACTCATCAGAACTAGTTTTCTCCTGACTCTTGTCTTTGTTACTAGATGAGGCCTTTAGAACTACTGGCTTGGTTTTGATTATATGTTCTTCATTTCTCTTTAGATTGATTTCATATGTCATTAAAGATCCTATCAACTCCCAAGAGATTTTGGACAGATCTTTAGAATCTTCAATGACAGTGGCTTTTGTGTGCCAAATTGAAGAGAGAGAACGTAGAATTTTTCTTACCAAGTCAGCATCCGTATAGTCCTTACCTAAGGCCTTCAGTCCATTGACTATGATCATAAACCTGGCAAACATTTCAGAAATTGTCTCATTAGATTTCATCATAAACAATTCATATTCAGAGAGAAGAATGTTAGCCTTAGTTTCTTTACTTGAGATGTTCCCTCATAGAGTAACTCAAGTTTATCCCACATCTCTTTGGCAGATTTGCACATTGAGATTCTTGAGTACTCTTTGGGGTGGACTGCACTTGGATCATGTTCATGGCACTATAATTTAAAGTGGCCTCCTTATCTGTTCCCTAGTCCAGGTCTCTTCCTCCCCCTGATTTTCATAGGGACCTACTTCGACTACCTTCCATATTTCATAGTTTTGGGCTCTAAGGAAGACCTGCATTCTATTCTTCCAATAGGTGTAGTCTGTTCTATTGAAAAAGGGTGGCCTACTTATAGAGTGACCCTCAGCCATGAACCCTCTTGAATCCATTAAGACAATTAAATGGTGCAAAGAAGAGATACTTAGCAACAAACAAGCAAACAATCAAGACACACAAAACACTCAAAAATTACTCAGATCAAATCAGATCAAGTGTAACCTGCTCTGATACCAATTGAAGGATCGAGAAATGATGTGGACAAGATCTAGAAGGGGGGGGGGTTGAATAGATCTATGCCTACTAATGCGGAAGCTTAACCAATTTTTAAAAACTCTTGAATCAGAGACAAATTGAAAAATAGATTTCACAGATCTGAAGATAAATTGAGTGAGTTGTGCAAACGGAGTGTGTGAACAATTGATTAGATGAATTCAAATGATCCTATGCATGCATCTAACGAAGGGTAAATTCAAACCACAATCAGATCAATGCACAGAGATTTTTAGGTGGTTGAAATCACACCATGTGATTCCTACATCCACCCCTCACACAGTGAGGATCCACTAATCAACCTGGGTATAACACACCCACTGGAGCCTGACAACTCCAACAACCTGAGTTTACAACTCACACAAACTCTAGAGTAAGACTACTCTAGAACCCTGACCAAGACTGCTCAACTACAACTTGAGTACACGACTCAAAACCACTGAGCACGATGGCTCACAAACAACTTGCTAGAAAACACAAGACTCAGATCCTCTAGCAACAGATCTAGTCCATAAGAGTTAATTCATGAGACTCATGCAACAACCCATGCACAATCTCAGAGTCACTCAGAAGAGAAAGGAAAATGAAAATTGTATCGATGAGCTTTTCTCTTCAGATGTACTCCCTTATAGAAGGTCGAATTGTGAAGAGCTTTGATCTCTGGAAGTTCCTGGGCGATGCTCTGCAATATGATCTTCAGGACCTTCCTTGAATTCTTCACAAGAGTCGGCTTCTACTTGATCTGCTTCCTTAAGGTGATCCATTTGCTTCTTCAACGATCAATTTCCACTTCTCATGCTTGAACAGATGAGAATTTGGCTTGAGGAAGCACCAGGAAGACAAGAACAGGGAGGAGAACTCTTCTAGCCGCCACGGGAATTCTGGGAGGCTCTGAAAGGGTTCTTGCATGTGGATAGCCAATAGAAGGGTATTTATACCCCTAATAGTCCAAGTGTACCCTTGGGGTTCGTGGGCACACGATCCAAGGCTACCCAACAATTCCTAGGGTGCCACGTGTCCAGGATAATCTTTAAGTCACAGAGTTTTCAGAGTGTGTCGACCTGCCCATGAGGTGTGTCGACACATTGTCCCAGACTGGGCAAAACAGTTCCCTGGGAGAGGCATCTAGTGTCGACCTGATATCATCTCGTGTCGACCTGCTGTAGCCATATGAAAAACAGGCCTTCTGGGAAGGCTCTCTAGTGTCGACCTGACTGAATTTAGTGTCGACCTGAGATAGAAGCCTGTTAACAAATTTCTCTGGGATCTGTCTCTAGTGTCGACCTGCCCTGGTCTAGTATCAACACTAGTTGACCATTTCTTCATCTTTTGCCTTAGGCTTGGAACATTGTGTCAACACCAGTGTGAGGGTGTCGACACCACCCTTGCAATAAATGTTTGTCCCTGAGAAATAAACACATAAATCATTAGTTAAATATTATCATGAATATAAATGATAAATGTGCTTGGAAACATGCTTTTTGAATATAGGTATTTCATGTGTGATATATCTAACTTGTTCCAGTTTTTGCATTGAAATCACACCTTATCATCATCAAAATATGAGGGGAAATGAATTGTATTCACACTCAACCCAACATTCTTGAGGCTTCTAGACCAAGGTGGTTCATCCAACTTCATGATTAGGAGCTCATCCAAGCGGAGGAGCCACGATTTGAGGCGGATTGGAGCGGTTGAAGTCGAAGGAAAGGGACTGCCTCATGACGAGGTGGGCATCTTCGAGCTTAGAATCATCACTCCTATAGGAGGGAAAGAGGCAAGTTACATGGGGGTTCAGTTTAGGATATCATACATACGTAATTACCATTTTTCTGTATTTTTAAAGCATGAAAATAACTACGGAAAGGGGTAGAAATCGTGTATTTCATGTAGGGTTTTCTATGTTTTCTGCGCATAAGAACTAGACGTCCAGATCGCTAGCCATCTATTTCTTATTAACGGCGGCAACGACGGCCGTCTACTTCATGTAAACAACATTCGTTTTTCCGACCCTTACTATATGTAAATGACACTATGTTAACGGCGCTATGTACCGCCGTCTATTTATACTTAACGACAGAGTATGTGGACGTCTGCGTCAGTAAACGCCACATACCTTGCCGTCAAGTTTATCAGCACCATGCTTTATCTGAAAATTGATTTTTTTGCCTATCTATAATCCATGATAATATTGGGTTTCGGCTAGGTTATAAATTGTGAGTTTTATTACTGTTATATTATGGACAGGTTGTTGTAATGATGTTTAGACCGCATGAACATGTGAATAAATATTTTGTTATGATAATGAGATTATGAGATTAATAAAAAGAAAAGTAAATTGATTGTCAATGTGATTCATGTTAGTAAGTTATAGGTGATACTGCAATATGATGATATCCAGTTCCTATACAGAATCATATAGTTTTCTCACTGAATGTATCATGCTAGTTAGGTTAGATTAGTGAAATTCAATTATGAAAAATAATTACGGAGTTCATAAATTGTAAAATTTTGCATGCGCATAGTCTATCCTGATTTTGAATTTTTGTCAAAAGTTTGGAATTTTTGGACATGTGTACCTACTGTATAAATTTCTGAATAGTAGATATCATGTAGAATTGAATAAATATGAGAATATGTGCATGAAAGAATGTGTTACATTTAGTGCCATGTTAGGGGGCTGATAAATAGAAAATGTAATTGCACAACTGAAAATAAACATATTATAGATCGTTTCATTTTCATATGTTAGAATTGCATATAATGAAAGAATACTATATATATATATATTAGAACATGCATTGAAATGAATGCCAATAAGACATTGCTATATTAGAGATTCCTACAAGGAACTACACCGTAGATGCCCCTATGGTAATGGTTCACCTACATGTAAATGATCTATTGAATCCGTGGGCAACGGATTGAAATCCTAGAAGTAGACAAGTTCTACTGGTTAAGGTGGGAAGGACTTTCCCCGATTTTGCGCAAAAACCATGACTTCATCACTGCATTGCCTAGGTGATAAGTGAATGTTAAATGACTACTGATCTCTATTATAGTGCGGGCTATGTCTTGGCAATTAATTGAAAATGTCTACTTGCCTACATGAACATTGTTTACATGATTTCATGCTACATGTCTATGTGTTAAATGTTACACGAATTACATGCAAATTGATGTATGAAAGAATTGTTACATGACAATGGCTACATATTGCATAATGTAGCATAAGGTTTTCATTGAAATAGTTTACATGATTACATGACAATAAGTAGAAGCCATGATAAAAAATGATAGCATGTTATATGTAAGAATATGTTACTTCAATTGTTAGTAATAAGATGTGGATTTTATGCATTGCATGACATGGTTTATTTTCATAATAATTAGAATGCAATGAATGAATGATTGCCAATGATCTAGAACCATGTTAGTAGGAAGAGTATATGATATCAATGAAATGAATGATAATATGTTACCATGTTTTAAACCTTTTATATTTATAATATCGTAAATTGTCTTTCATGTGATTTGCTGAGTCTTGTAGACTCATATTGCTTAACAATTTCAGGAGAGCCAGAGGATACTCTGGAGTTAGTACACTCTTACTCAGAGAGAGAGGACGTGGAGACTTAGATTATTTGAGAGATTTTAGAGTGACTCTTGTATGTGAGGACTATATGTATTTTCCTTTATGCATTTGGACTATGAATTGTAAAAATTCGGAACTATTGTCATTTCTCTATATGCACAACTTTATAATTGAATATAATGTTGATACCATTATTTAGTTCCATATTTTGTTGCTTATTATTGGAATCAAATTATCATTTGTGTATATCTCAACCTGTACCGTTAAATGTTGGATTTATTCCATTGTAATACCTCTGTTAGATCTAATGTGAGTTGGTGAACTGTACTGGGTCTAAGAGGGGTGTTACAGAGATTGGTATCAGAGCTTTCCATGTTGAGCATGTACATAAATGAAATATCAACATTGTATTCATGTTCTAAGTCTGCATAAAGAATTAGTCCAAATATAGTAGAATAATAGGTTATGATATTGATGCTTGTTTTGTAGACTAGGCGACTCGTGGGCTTAGAGGAGTTGGCCCATCTAGGGGTGATGAGTCAGCGGGAGGTTCGCAGGCTCCACTCAACAGGCTCAGGAGCAGACTGGAGTACCTTTGCCACCCCCACCACACCTGTGGACTATGGAGCATTGATGCAAGGATTGGTGTATGCGATGCAGATTCAGGCTCAGACTACGCGGCATTGCAGGCGCAGGTGCAGGTTCAGTTGGTAGATGCAAGAGTTATTCAAGGTGTTAATTGGAAGAATTGTTAGCTAAGAGCTTGTTTTGGATGTAGGCGCAGACACCTGCTCATGAGGCAGTCTTTGGAGGAGTGCCTATGATGGAGAGGTTAGGAGGATGACCCCACCTTCTTTAAGGAGGATAGTGATCCTATTCTAGCGGACAGTTGGCTCTGGGAGACGGAAAAGATCTTCGTGCCATCCGATGCGCCAAAGAGGAGAGGGTGACTTTGGCTACTTATGTTGCAGGTAAAGGTTGGTTTTGAAGGTTATATGCTGTCACGCCCCGATATTTAGCAGCGGAAATACCGGGAGACGTGAACGATACAAATAGGCGTATCACAGTTGAGTAACGCATAGTCACAATTGAATATAATAACACATTTGAGGCTATATTATGATCACCAAAAGTATACTTTATTTCATTCCATTCAACTAGATACAACCTTACATAAGAAAGAACAACTAAAGGGTCCATTATTCAAATAAAACTCCAGAAAAGTTTCACTATTACATAGACTACTCAAACAACTATTCCTAGACTATCAACTCCTCATATGGCGGGTGCTCATTACTCTTGCCCTGCCCCCTCGACTCCACTGGTTCCTCATCACTACCTGAAAAAGGGGCAGGATGATAGGGTGAGCGAACTAGCTCAGTAGGATTTACATCTCAATATTGTGCGGGCACTAGTATACATGGTTAACATTTTAAATAGGCAGATATGCACATGAATATGATGACAATGTATGCAATACTAACAGATTGAATAACAGAATAGAACGGATATCATATAAGATCAAATGTCGAGTTGCATATACAATGAACAGATATTTCAAGAGTAGAATCGTATCAAAAGAGATGGCCATATTCAAACAGATATCATGCATTCACATGATTAGACATATCATATAAAATCTTATCATATCACATCAAATCAAACTTATCACTTCAAACAAAGGCACATTCAGACTAATCTTGAGTATTTGTTTGTGCTATGCCAAGCACCAGAAGTCCATACTCCCGCAGTTAATAAGTACGTTGGGCGCTCCTCCCCAGACCATACCAGCCCCTATTGCATAGGCATTGGATCAAATTTGGACCGGAGTCCTACGTTGTGCCGAACAAACAGATTCATATTATGGCCACAGAGTTTCAATAACAAGAGCTCGTAGTAAAAGGAACATGATCATTCATAGAGTCAAGGTATGACAATTAGCTCAAGAGAACAAGAACAGGATAATGACGTATCTTATGTTTCATAATTCATTAATGTCTTGACATGAGGATGTTTCTAAAGACATATCGTATGCAGAACATGTGCTCTCAATTCCCCAAGAAGGGTGTGCCTATTTGTGCAAAGGTGTAAGTGATGAGTCACGGATCTTTCGTAGCATGTATGCATATGATAAATAATTAATTGAACGCCAGAAAGAATGTAACTATTGAAATTCATATGCAAATCATGACATTAACACCACTAATAAGTCCATACTAACATGTATTCATCCTCACATTCATATCATATTTTATCTTATCAATTGACAATAAGCAAGATCACAAGATAATCCAATGAACATAAGGACAATCAAAATTATCCATTAGAATCATATCATTCATTACCATTTTTTTCAATGGGTTGATTTCTTTTAGGTCTATGCATACTATATAACATCATGCACATGCTAGTAGACATCATGTAATGATCAGACCTAAGACATGTAATTTTTTTGCAAAGGTAGTGTTGACACATCCCTATGGTGTCGACACAATGCTTCAAACACAGGACAAAATAATGCAAAACTGGTCAAGTAGTTTCGACACTAGATCAAGTAGTGTTGACACTAGAGACAGCTTCCAGAAAACCTTCTGGCCAATATGGGAATGTGTTCGACACTAGATCAGGTAGTGTCGACACTAGATCAGCTCCCATAAACTTTCTGGGTCAAACGGGACAGTGTGTCGACACACTAGATCAGGTAGTGTCGACACTAGAGACTTCCCAGAACATCTTTTGGGCTATTTTAGGATAGTGTGTCGACACTAGATCAAGTAGTGTCGACATTAGTGGCCCTCCCAGAAAAAACTTATGGGTCAAGTGTAACCCGAAAACACATCTCATGTAGCGATTTACTTTCCCTGATTATAACTCTCTAAACAAATGACATTTAGAAAAAACGTTCAACACAAAAGTGACGAAGACAACTATTATGAAGAACTTTGATGTTGGGTTTTGATCAAATTCGGTCTCAAATCTTGAGAAACATGTAAAGAAACATAAATTAAGTGCAGCCCGAAATCGCAGTATCATGCAAAGACTTTCTTACATACTTATAACTCTCTAATGAAAGACTTTGGGACAAAACATCCAACATAAACGATGATCGTGACTTCTAGTAGAAGAACTTAATGAAGGAAGTTTAGTCTAATTCGGTCTTGAATCACGTGCATAATAAGAAGAACGGGTAAGCCCTAACTGTACGTGACTTAGGGAAAAACTACAAATACAAATGTATACTCCTTGAATTGAGTCAAACCAAGTGCAAATGAACCTAGACTCAAGATCTACATGATGGTGTTGGTTTCTTTAATCTTGGCCCGAGAACACCTACCTTTAAATGCTAAGAACTCCCTGCAGATTTTCTAGGTTGTTGCAGAGCGAGGTTGAGGAAGACCACGTTTTCCCCAGCCGTTCTCCACTCCTCAGGACTCCAAACTTGCTGCTCACGACCAAACTTGTTGAAACCCTTCCCTAAACGTTTTGTAAGGAGTTCTTATAGTTTTAGGGTGTATTACAAGTCCTAATGAGACTAGGAAAGGGGCTGCAAATTCTGTTTCCTACTTTCCAAGAAATCTGTGATTCTCTCACCCAAAGGAGGGTAACAAAAGTTTAGGAAACCTCCTCTAGAGTTGGGTTGGTTTTGGCTTACCTTGAATGACTAATAACCCTTATTTTAACCCTAATTGCCCTCTCTAATTATTGCATATTACATACACGAAGTTCTGGGTATTTTCTTGTCCCAATTTCTATCCTTGGGCCAAATGTGCTCCATTGGCCCGATCTTTGTAATGGGTTATTAATACATGATATTGGAAGTCTCTCCAACATGTTTATTTAATTTATGGTGGGTTATTGTTTCGTGTTAACAATTCCGACTTAGTTCCTAATTCGGGTATTTGTCACGTGTGACGTACACTCGGCCAATCAGATTTTTCGTTGCACGAATTCCTTCTGGAACACTTAGGGACAATATTTGGGGTTGATTTATAACTTTTCAGAATGTTCCGATGTGTTTTCTCACGTACAATAGTGGTACGTAAGTTCTATCATTTCGATAATACGGAAGTTATTTATTTACTAATTTCATACTTGAATTTGTTCATGTGACATAAGTTGTTCATTGATCCAATTTATTTTATGGACTATCCCCTCATATTGTTTGGAGTCCACCATAAATTTCTCATTTAGTTTATGATCTCATTTTACACCTAATAATGGGTGTCTAACTTATTTCCTAATTACGATAAGAAGTCACACTAACTCTTAAATATATCCCAAATGACTTTTATTGACCCAAAATTCTTGATAGATCATTAGAGGATATTATTTGAAGTCCATCTATGATTTTTATTTAACCTTCTGACTCCTCTAGGTATGTGTGATAATGATTTCCTGACTTATTCCCTTATTACGACACTCAGTCGTAAAACGCCTTAAACTTGGACCATCCGATTTTCCTTTACACGAATTTCTCTGTGGGTCATTAGGGAGTATTATTTAGAGTTGAACTGTGGTTTTTATGAAATTTTCTAAGGGGTTTTTTGTATGTATGATAATGACGTGCATTTTTGCTATTTCACAAATATTGATTTTATTGTTTTCAATTTATTTCTAATTTTCCAATTACCGAATTTTCGGGTGTTTACATCCTCCCCCACTTAAAAGAATTTGGTCCCCAAATTCACATGGTTTACAGGCTGGACTTACAGCGAAGAAAATTGGAATTTACTCATGACATAATGATTGATTGATGATGACACTTCAAGGTCAAATAAAAACGAGTTAGAAATAATACCTCTCCTTACCTCCTTTTGGGTTGTGCTGCCATTTTTCTGAGCTCAATTTCTCCATTGGGCATCCTAACCTTGTGGTCTTGCCTACCACAACAGAAACACTTGCCTTGAAATTTCCAGCACTCCTCAATCCGATGATTTTTTCTATTGCAATGCTGGCATCTTTTTACAGGAGTGGGAATTAGTTTCTATGCACTTCTTGCACTTCTTTCTCTTGTGCGATCTGTTACTGTTGTCGGGCCGTTTCTCTCTGACTATAGGTTTGGAGTTTCTGTGGTTGAAATTTGTTCTTCTTATTAGTTTCGCCAACTCCTTGTCATCCATAGACCTTCCTTTCCATTTGTATCTCCCTAGCCATATTATGACATCCTCTAACAGTTGAGCAGCTTGTCGTAGTGCTTTGGTTAATCTTTGGACCGATCTTTGTCCGTCCAGAGATGGTGTAGGTATATCCTCCATTGCTGTTTATTTAAGTTCCTTCAAAATAAATATTCACACGGTCAGTCTCTTACTCCTGTTAATGCCTTGTAACTTACAATATTTAGTTATTAATAAAATTTGAACTAAGCCCATGTTTCTACCCAATCTCACCAGGTAGGTATAAAGTCTCGACACAAGTTGAGGGTTATTGTAACGACCCAGAATCCGCATTACCAATAACCAACCAGTACCCGAATTCTGACCCGCTAACCACGAGACAAGCTCGGAAGGGTAAAAAGTGAACGTTCGAGGAGACTATATATAAGAAGATACACACCATGTAAAGCTGTAAAATTTCACTATACGAACATAACATGAACAACTCAGAGTCCGAGCTAAGTACAGAGTACAAAGTACAACAAAAAGTACTACTCACTGCAGCTAGGGCGCACCAACACCGGAGTGGCTAGACTCGCCTGGAACGGAATCGACGACGACCCACTTGGAAGGGAGGGGAGTGAGTCTCAAGAAAGAGACCCAGTAGGGAAAAGTAACCCCACCGGCAATAGTACTAAAGCGCGGAAAGTAAATACACGTCGCATCACAACCCAAAACTGTAAACCTCGCGGCTCAGTAACACACACTCACACACACACAGTAAGTAGGACTCAGCTAGGTCTATGGCTCGACGTCCCGTCACCACAGAGGCTCTCAACCCCAGCCACGTGTGCACACTACAGACGCTCTCTCTCGCGTCTGGTCCACGACCGGTTTTCCCCCTACGCCTGACCCTAGAGGTAGAGAAGGGGCTCCACGGAGACCGGCTCGAAACCACCACACGGAGTATGCTTAGGACAGAGACGCTCAACGTCCGGCCTGGCTCACCGACGGAGGCCCCCACACGCCAGTCATCTAGACAGAGCGTCTCTCTATGTCCAGGTGACAAATAGAAACAGGAGCACAGTAACTCAACGCGAGTACAGATGGTAACACTCTCAACGTCTGAAACACCGTACAATAGATGGACACCTCATGTCACATCAAGGCACAATTAATTACGCATATGCATAGGTGGAGTCACACTCCAAGCCTGGAAAAAATGTGTAACAGGGCGGACATCACACGTCAACACCTTGAAACACAAAACGGGACCAAAGCCTGCTGGGACACAGGATATTAACGGCAGCATCGATTGTCGCCAATATTGATGTAGACGGCACTCACCATGCCGTTAACACTTAATCAACGGCAATCGACTTGTCGTTTATATCAACTTTGAAGATCTCAGCGTCAACAGATGTGGACGTTAAGTTCTTCAGTCCTCTAGACCCAGAAAAGCACGGGTCCGTCCAATTGGTAAAACCACCCAATCAGAAACCTGCTGAAGGAGGGAAATACTTCCTCACAGCTTAAACACTACCAGAACTTCGGAAAAACACGATCCAACACTTGGATCGCCCAAAACACCCAAAATCCGGCATGGTATAACCCAACCCTAAAATGTAATTAGCATACTAATCTCCACAAATAAGCATGCTAATCTGTTAAGGAAGGTTAAAGGGGTTAAGTCCCTACCTTAGAACGCCCCAAAAACTCCTAAACAACCACCAATCACGCCGGAACCCCTCGAAGTCTCCACGCGAATCACACCAAATCTTCGCATTTCCCGCCCGATCTAACACCGCCACACGTACCAGGGTCTTCCCACGAGCTCCCATCAACCATCAGAAGCAGTGGAAACAGACAATGGCAGAAGTGGAGGGAAAGAGAGGAAAGGAAGAGAAAAGCTTCTGCTCTCGGGTTGCCCTATTTTACAGGCGTGACCAATAGACGTCCACATGCCTCGCCACCTACTTGAACCGCCAATGGGTTGATGTCCGGACCGCTTGCCGTCGAGTTCATCGACAAACGTCCACATCGCTGGACGCTAACTCCTAGTCAACGGCTAGCCCCCTGCCGCCAACCACAAGTCAACGACAATATCCCTTGTTGTCAACCACAACAGAACCTCTACAAGACCCAACAAGGATCCGCTAAGACCGAGACCTTACAGCCCTCCCCTTAAAGAAGTTTGTCCTCAAAATTCAAACAACATAAAGAAAGAAGACTCACCAAAGAGGTAAGGAAATGCTCGCGTATTTCGTCCTCTCGCTCCCATGTTGACTCAGCACCTGAATGCCGCTGCCACGCAATACGAACTAAGGGGATAGCCTGTTCCTCAACCTCTGAACTCGGCTATCCTCAATATGCAATGGAAACTCTGGTACAGTCAACACTGAGTCACCTCAGACCACTCTGTACTCTGGAGAATGTGAGACTCGTCAGAAAGGTACCTCCGAAGCATCGACACATGGAACACATCGTGGACTCTGCTGCCAACTCTGACGGAAGCTCAAGTCTGTACGCCAAACCTCCGACACGCTCAGAAATGGTGAAAGGTCCAATAAAGCGAGGACTCAACTTTCCACGCTCACCAAACCTCACCACTCCCTTCATAGGAGACACACGGACAAACACCTGGTCCCCTACCTGAAACTCGAGCGGTCGTCTGCGCTGATCTGCATAACTCTTCTGCCGACTCTGAGCTGACTGAAGCCTCTGCCTCACAAGCTGAATTACCTCAACTGCCTGCTGAACTAACTCTGGGCCCGTGACAATCCGTTCGCCAACCTCGAACCAGTCTAGAGGAGTGCGACACGGTCGTCCATATACAGCCTCATATGGTGCCAAACTGATACTAGAGTGACAGCTATTATTATATGCGAACTCGACCAATGGCAAGTGAGCTGTCCACAATCCCTGCCACTCTAGACAACAAGCTCTAAGCATGTCTCCTAAAGTCTGGATAGTCCGCTCTGACTGACCATCTGACTGAGGGTGGTAGGCGGAACTAAAAGCCAACTCTGTCCCCAAAGCTCTCTGGAAACTGCGCCAGAACCCAGAAGTGAAGCGAGGATCCCTATCTGACACAATAGAGATCGGCACTCCGTGCAAAGGAACAATCCGCTCTATGTACAACGCGGCCAACTACTCACACCCCAACTAGTCCTGACAGGCAAGAATCTAGCAGTCTTCGTCAATCTGTCCACAAGAACCCAAATGCTGTCAAAACCTCCAGCTGTCCTCGGCAAACCACAAACAAAGTCAGTCGTCACATGGTCCCACTTCCACATCGGAATCTCTAACGGCTGCACAAGTCCTCCTAGACGCTGATGTTCGTCCTTCACCTGCTGACAGACCAAAAACACTAGCAACAAAAGCCGCTATGTCTCTCTTCATCCCATGCCACCAAAACTGACGCGTCTCAACCTGTGATACATCTTGGTCGACCCTGGATGAATCGAGTACCTAGAACCATGTGCCTCTGCAACACAACTCTCCTGACGGACTCCTCAACAGGAACATAGAGTCTATCTCGGAACCTAACAGTCCGTCCTCGTGAAGCTCAACCTCTGGAGAAGCAACACACTGAGCAACTCGGGATCTGCCTGCTGAGCCTCAACAACCTGTCTCACAACGGTGGGAGCCGCCAACAAATTGCCCAACACACACAGTCGACGACTAGACGAAACTCTGAAAGACCCTTCTGCCATAGACTGCCACAACTGCCACTCTCTAAGCATCAGATGACTCATCTGTGCTTTCCTACTCAAAGCATCTGCAACTACATTCGCCTTCCAGGCTTATACTCAATGCTAAAATCATAGTCTTTCAGATATTCCATCCATCTACGCTGCCTCATATTCAGATCCCTATGAGAAAAACACATACCTCAAGCTCGGTGGTCGGTACGGACTACAAAACTCACTCCGTACAGGTAAAGATGCCAAATCCTCAAAGCAAACACCACAGCTGTAAGCTCTAGGTCATGGGTCGGGTAACTCTCCTCGTGGGGCTTAAGCTGGCGAGACGCATAAGCCACCACCCGGCCTTGTTGCATCAAAACCGCACCCAGACCACACCTGAAGTGCTGTGCAAACCTCAAAACCCTCCTCACATGAAGGTAAGGCAAGGACTGGCGCTGACGTAAGCAGTTGCTTCAACTCTATGAAGCTCTGCTCACACTGCTCCGACCACACAAAAGGAACTCCCTTTCTCGTCAACCGAGTCAAGGGTGCAGCAACCTGAGAAAAGTCCCGAACAAACTGCGGTAGTAACCTGCCAAGACCAAAAAGCTACGAATCTCAGACACAGATCTGGGACTCTCCACTGCAAAACTGCCTCGACCTTCGCTGGATCTACAAAAACTCCCTCACCTGAGATCACGTGCCCCAAAAAGTGAACCTGTTGTAGCCAAAACTCACACTTACTAAGTTTGGCATACAACTGGTGCTCTCGCAAGGTCTGTAACACGATCGTCAGGTGCTCGGCGTGCTCCTCCTCCGAAGCGGAGTACACCAGAATGTCGTCAACAAACACTACGACAAACCGGTCCAAGAACTGGTGGAACACCCGGTGCATCAGATCCATGAAGGCAGCTGGAGCATTGGTGAGCCCAAACGGCATCACCAAAAACTCAAAATGTCCATATCTGGTCCGAAAAGCAGTCCTCTCAATGTCAGAGTCTCTAATCCGCAACTGATAGTAGCCCGACCTCAGGTCGATCTTCGAAAAGACATGAGCAGACTGAAGCTGATCAAAGAGATCGTCAATCCTAGGCAATGGATACCTATTCTTGATGGTCACTTGGTTCAGCTTATAATCAATACACAATCTCAGGCTCATCCTTCTTTTTGACAACAAAACAGGTGACCCCCATGGAGAAAAGCTAGGACGAATATAGCCCTTCTCCAACAACTCCTCAAGATGCCTCTTCAGCTCCCTCAACTCTGCTGGTGCCATACGGTACGACGCCTGTGCAAATGGTACAGTGCCAGGAACCAACAACAACAGAAAACTCAATCTCTCTCTCTGGCGGTAGACCAGGTAACTCTTCCGGAAAAACATCCGTAAACTCACACACTACGGGAATGTCCCCCATCCCGAAGTAACCTGGTCAAGTGTAATAGCAGAAACTAGAAAACCCTGACAACCAGAGGCAAGCAACCTCCCTGCCCTCAAAAGAAACTAAAAAGCGAGAAGTAAGAGGTACGATACCTGGAAGTAGAACGCCGCTTCCCCAGGTATCCGCAAGTGCAACTCCTCTTCTGGCAATCCATCACTGCACCATACCGCTCTAACAGTCCATACCCAAAATCACATCATAGTCCTGCAACTGCAAAGCAAACAGCGAGCTGACAACCACTGATCCTGCAACTGCACAGGTACCTCCTCGAGACAGTAGGACGTAAGGACAAAGTCCCCTGTCGGAAACTCTACTGCTAGGTCAACAGACTCTCCCAAACTCAACTCTCCAAGGGAGTCTAAAAACTCCTCAGACACAAAAGAGTGAGAGGCACCGGAATCAAACAAAACTCTAGCTGTATAACCAAAAACTGTAATAGTACCTTCCACTAGCTGAGCTGCCTCCGCGTCTGCACGGGTCAAGTGAGTAACACGACCTCTACCTCTCGACCCACCAGAACCTCCGGTCTGCTGACGCTGCTGCACGGGTGCCTGCTGCTGCTGCTGCTTCTGCTGCACTCGGGGCTGTGACTGGGTCTGCTGCTGCGGCACGACGGGTAACAAAGGGCAATCTGCGCCATGTGACCCATCTGGTCACACCGGTAACACTGACCAGCAAAAGAACGCGGTACCTGCTGCGAAGGCTACCCTACAGGCTGCTGAACACTCCCAACAGACTGCTGTCTCTGCTCTGCCTGCTTCCTATCACGCCGGAAACTTCCTCCGAGATCCTGACTTCGTCGTCGTCCCAGCAGAAGTGGACACGTAGGAAGTCGTAGTCCTCGGAGTCGTCTGCACACTACTCTGTTGCTGTCGAGGTTGAGTCGGAACTACCTGCTTCTGAACCTCTGCGCTCCGAGCACGGGTCCGTAAAATATCTGCCTCCAACGCTGCCACTGTCTGATAGGCCGCGTCCAAGTCTGTGACGCGCGTAACTATCAGCGCCTGCCTGAGCTCTGGCCTCAGGCCCTCACAAACTGCTGAGTCCTCAACTCTCATCTGCCATAATCTGCGGAGCATAACGCCCGGCTCTACAAATCTGGCCCTGTACTGCACTACAGTAAAGTCCCTCTGCTGCAAGTCCATAAACTGGTACAACCTCTCTGTCCGGACATAAGTAGGACAGAAGGCTCTCTCAAAAGAAACGACAAACTCCTACCACATAATCTGTCTAAGCGGGCGAGACTGAAAAGTAGTCTCCCACTCAGAGGACCACCAAGTCAACGCCTGCGCCTGAAATTGGTAACTAGCTAGCAACACTCGCTCCTCGGGGACACACTCCATGGAACGGAAAGTCCGCTCCACTGCATCCAACCACGCCCGCGCAATGTCTGGATCAGGCTGGCCCAAAAACTGGGGAGGCTGAAACTGCAAGAACTCCCTCAACACTTCCCAGTACCACCCTGGGGTACCGACACATCACGGTGCTGAGCTACAAACTGAGCCATCCCCTCAAGAAATCGAGTCAAGTCTAATCCCTGAGCTACCTGAGGAGGAGTGGTGGCGGTGGCGGAACAATACCACTGTGTGCGTCCTGTGGCAAAGGCTGCGTCTGCTGACGTGGCGGAGCGTCTCCAGCCTCCTGACGAGTCGCCTGCTCGGCCACTCCCTCTCTAGGACGTCGCCTAGGTGCCATAGTACTAACCAGAGCAAGAAAAAATACACACACATAAATACACTAACTAACTCCGGGTTAAATAGCTGCAACTGTACTCTTTATATCTGAGTCTACATGATGGGTATTTCCTTATATATCACATTAGACCAGGCTCTGATACCAAACTGTAACGACCCAGAATCCGCATTACCAGTAACCAACCAGTAAGCCGAATTCTGACCCGCTAACCCACGAGACAAGCTCGGAAGGGTAAAAAGTGAACGTCCGAGGAGACTATATATAAGAAGATACACACCATGTAAAGCTGTAAAATTTCACTATACATGAACATAACATGAACAACTCAGAGTTCGAGCTAAGTACAGAGCACAGAAGTACAACAAAAAGTACTACTCACTGCAGCTAGGGCGCACCAACACCGTAGTGGCTAGACTCGCCTGGAACGGGAGTCGACGACGACCCACCTGAAAGGGAGGGGAGTGAGTCTCAAGAAAAGAGACCCAGTAGGGAAAAGTAACCCCACCGGCAACAGTACTAAAGTGCGGAAAGTAAAAATAGAAAGTAAATACACGTCGCATCACAACCCAAAACTGTAAACCTCGCGGCTCAGTAACACACACTCACACACACAGTAAGTAGGACTCAGCTAGGGTCTGTGGCTCGGCGTTCGTCACCACAGAGGCTTCAACCCCAGCCACGTGTGCACACTACAGACGCTCTCTCTCGCGTCTGGTCCCCGACCGGTTTTCCCCCTACGCCTGACCCTAGCGGTAGAGAAGGGGCTCCACGGAGACCGGCTCGAAACCACCACAAGGAGTACGCTCAGGACAGAGACACTCTCAACGTCCTGGTCACCGACGGAGGACCCCCACACGCCGGTCATCTAGACAGAGCGTCGCTCTATGTCTAGGTGACAAATAGAAACAGGAGCACGGTAACTCAACGCGAGTACAGACGGTAACACTCTCAACGTCTGAAACACAGTACAATAGATGGACACCTCATGTCACGTCAAGGCACAATTAATTATGCATATGCACAGGCGGAGTCACACTCTAAGCCTGGCAAAATGTGTTAACAGGGCGGACATCACACGTCAACACCTTGAAACACAAAACAGGACCAAAGCCTGCTGGGACACAGATATTAACGGCAGCATCGATTGCCGCCAATATTGATGTAGACGGCACTCACAATGCCGTTAACCTTAATCAACGGAAATCGACCTTGTCGTTTATATCAACTTTGAAGATCTCAGCGTCAACAGATGTGGACGTTAAGTTCTTCAGTCCCCTAGACCCAGAACACGCCGGGTCAGTCCAATTGGGTAAAACCACCCAATCAGAACACCTGTTGAAGGAGGGAAATACTTCCTCATAGCTTCTAACACTACCAGAACTTCGGAAAAACACGATCCAACACTTGGATCGCCCAAAACACCCAAAATCCAGACATGGTATAACCCAACCCTAAAATGCAATTAGCATACTAATCTACACAAATAAGCATGCTAATCTGTTAAGGAAGGTAAAAGGGGTTAAGTCCCTACCTTAGAACGCCCCAAAAACTCCAAACAGCCACCAATCGCGCCGGAACCCCTCGAAGTCTCCGCGCGAATCACACCAAATCTTCGCGTTTCCCGCCCGATCTAACACCGCCACACGTACCAGGGTCTTCCTACGGGCTCCCATCAACCATCAAAAGCAATGGAAACAGACAAAGGCATAAGTGGAGGGAAAGAGAGGAAAGAAAGAGAAGCTTCTGCTCTCGGGTTGCCCTATTTCTACAGGCGTGACCAATAGACGTCCACATGCCTCGCCGTCTACTTGAACCGCCAATGGTTGACGTCCGGACCGCTTGCCGTCGAGTTCATCGACAAACGTCCTCATCGCTGGACGCTAACTCCCAGTCAACGGCTAGCCCCTTGCCGCCAACCACAAGTCAACGACAATATCCCTTGTCGTCAACCACAACAGAACCTCTACAAGACCAACAAGGATCCGCTAAGACCCGAGACCTTACAGTTATAAGACACTTATCCTATTATTCCTAATTGCCTAGGACTTAGGGGAAGCCGGCTCGTTCGGCAGCCGTAAGGTATTAAGTACCTTCAAGATATTAATATAAGTCAGTCATCTAAATATATCACATGTGACTTCTATCCCATGGTTCTACCCAAGCTCACATTAGGTACGACAGATTTTGACTCGTGTGATCTAGTTTCATCCTATGTTCCTATTCCTTGGACCCTAAAGTTTAGGGCTCTGATACCAACTGTCACGCCCCGATATTTAGCAGCGGAATAAATACCGGGAGACGTGAACGATACAAATAGGCGTATCACAGTTGAGTAACGCAGAGTCACAATTGAATATAATAACACATTTGAGGCTATATTATGATCACCCAAAAGTATACTTTATTTCATTCCATTCAACTAGATACAACCTTACATAAGAAAGAACCAACTAAAGGGTCCATTATTCAAATAAAACTTCCAGAAAAGTTTCACTATTACATAGACTACTCAAACAACTATTCCTAGACTATCCACTCCTCATATGGCGGGTGCTCATCACTCTTGCCCTGCCCCTCGGACTACACTGGTTCCTCATCACTACCTGAAAAAGGGGCAGGATGATTGTGTGAGCGAACTAGCTCAGTAGGATTTACATCTCAATATTGTGCGAGCACTAGTATACATGGTTAACATTTTAAATAGGTAGATATGCACATGAATATGATGACAATGTATGCAATACTAATAGATTGAATAGCAGAATAGAACAGATATCATATCAAATCAAATGTCGAGTTGCATATACAATGAACAGATATTTCAAGAGTAGAATCATATCAAAAGAGATTGGCCATATTCAAACAGATATCATGCATTCACATGATCAGAAGTATCATATCAAATCTTATCATATCACATCAAATCAAACTTATCACTTCAAACAAAGGCACATTCAGACTAATCTTGAGTATTTGTTTGTGCTATGCCAAGCACCAGAAGTCCATACTCCCGCGGTTAATAAGTACGTTGGGGCGCTCCTCCCCAGGACCGGACCAGGCCCCTATTGCACAGGCATTGGATCAAATTTGGACCGGAGTCCCACATTGTGCCGAACAAACAGATTCATATTATGGCCACAGAGTTTCAATAACAAGCTCGTAGTAAAAGGAACATGATCATTCATAGAGTCAAGGTATGACAATTAGCTCAATAGAACAAGGCAGGATAACGACGTATCTTATGTTTCATAATTCATTAATGTCTTGACATGAGGATGTTTCTAAAGACAGATCGTATGCAGAATATGTGCTCTCAATTCCCCAAGAAGGGTGTGCCTATTCGTGCAAAGGTGTAAGTGATGAGTCACGTATCTTTCCTAGCATATATGCATATGACAAATAATAATTGAATGCCGGAAAGCATGTAACTATTGAAACTCATATGCAAATCATGACATTAACACCACTAACAAGTCCATACTAACATGTATTCATCCCCACATTCATATCAAATTCTATCTTATCAATTGACAATAAGCAAGATCATAAGATAATCCAATGAACATAAGGACAATCAAAATTATCCATTAGAATCATATTCATATCATTACCATTTTTTTCAATGGGTTGATTTCTTTTAGGTCCATGCATACTGTATAACTTCATGCACATGCTAGTAGACATCATGTAATGATCAGACCCAAGACATGTAATTTTTTTGCAAAGGTAGTGTCGACACACCCCTTACTGGTGTTGACACAATGCTTCAAACACAAGACAAAATAATGCAAAATTGGTCAAGTAGTGTCGACACTAGAGACAATTTCCAGAAAACTTCTGGCCAATATGGGACAGTGTGTCGACACTAGATCAGGTAGTGTCGACACTAGATCAGCTCCAGAAACTTTCTTTGTCAAACTGGGACAGTGTGTCGACACTAGATCAGGTAGTGTCGACACTAGAGACTTTTCCAGAACACCTTTTGGGCTGTTTTGGGACAGGTGTCGACACTAGATCAAGTAGTGTCGACACTAGTGGCCCTCCCAGAAAACACTTATGGGTCAAGTGCAACCCGAAAACACATCTCATGCATTGATTTATGTTCCCTGATTATACCTCTCTAACGAATGACATTTAGACACAATGTTCAACACAAAAGATGACGAGGACAACTAGTAGACAAACTTTGATGTGGGAGTTTGATCAAATTTGGTCTCAAATCCCATGAAAACATGTGAAGAACATAAAGCTTGGTGCAGGCCGAAATCGCAGTATCATGCAAAGACTCTCTTACCATGCTTATAACTCTCTAACTAAAAACTTTTGGACAAAATGTCCAACAAACAAGATGATCGTGACTTCAATTAAAAGAACTTTAATGAAGGAAGTTTAGTCTAATTCGGTCTTGAATCACGTGCATAATAAGAAGAACGGGAAAAGCCCTAACTGTACGCGACTTAGGGAAAACTACGAATACACAATGTATACTCCATGAAATTGAGTCAAACCAAGTGCAAATGAACCTAGACTCAAAGATCTAAATGATGGTGTTGGTTTCTTTAATCTTGGGCCGAGAACACCTACCTTTAAATGCTAAGAACTCCTTGCAGATTTTCTGGTTGATGCAGAGCGAGCTTGAGGAAGACCACGTTTCCCCAGCCGTTCTCCACTTCCCCAGCACTCCAAACTTGCTGCTCACGACCCAAACTTGTTGCTAACCCTTGCCTAAATGTTTGTGAGGAGTTCTTATAGTTTTAGGGTGTATTTACAAGTCCTAATAAGACTAGGAAAGGGGCTGCGAATTCTGTTTCTTACTTTCAAGAAATCTGGGATTCTCTCACCCAAAGGAGGTAGCAAAAGTTTAGGAAACCTCCTCTAGAGTTGGGTTCGGTTTTGGCTTACCTTGCATGACTAATCACCCTTATTTTAACCCTAAATTGCCCTCTCTAATTATTGCATAATTACATACACAAATTTCTGGGTATTTTCTTGTCCAATTTCTATCCTTGGGCCAAATGTGCTCCATGGCTCGATCTTGTAATGGGTTATTAATACATGATATGGAAGTCTCTCCAACATGTTTATTTAATTTATGGTTGGGTTATTTTTTCGTGTTAACAATTTTCCGACTTAGTTTCCTAATTCGAGTAATTTATCACGTGTGACGTACACTCGGCCAATCGGATTTTTCGTTGCACGAATTCCTTCGTGGAACACTTAGGGACAATATTTGGGGTTGATTTATAATTTTTACAGATTTTCCGATGTGTTTTCTCACGTACAATAGTGGTACGTAAGTTCTATCATTTCGATAATACGGAAGTTATTTATTTACTAATTTCATACTTGAATTTGTTCATGTGACATAAGTTGTTCATTGATCCAATTTCTTTTATAGACTATCCCCTCATATTGTTTGGAGTCCACCATAAATTTCTCATTTAGTTTATGATCTCATTTATACACCTAATAATGGGTTGTCCAACTTATTTCTAATTACGATAAGAAGTCACACTAACTCTTAATATATCCCAAATGACTTTTATTGACCCAAAATTCTTGATGGATCATTAGAGGATATTATTTGAAGTATCTATGATTTTTATTTAATTTTTTGACTCCTCTAGGTATGTGTGATAATGATTTCTGACTTATTCCCTGATTATGACACTCAGTCGTAAAACGTCTTAAACTTGGACCATCCGATTTTCCTTTACACGAATTTCTCTGTGGGTCATTAGGGAGTATTATTTAGAGTTGAACTGTGGTTTTTATGAAATTTTCTAATGGGTTTTTGTATGTATGATAATGACACGTGCATTTTTGCTATTTCACAAATATTGATTTTATCGTTTTCGATTTATTTCTAATTTTCCAATTACCGAATTTTCGGGGTGTTACAATGAATGTTGTTTGAAGTGTACCCTTAGCTGTATTGATCTTTCTTCTCAGGAGCATGCCGATGTGTGGTGGTCCTCTGTACTACGCACACAGTTTGGAGACAGCGCTATGGTGGTTGCTTGGACTGAGTTCGTCCGTCTGTTGAGGGTGAAGTATATTCTGGAGCGTGTGCAGGACCATATGGAGCAGGAGTTTTTGACCTTGACCCAGGGGTCAATGAGCGTGCTTGAGTATGAGGTGAGGTTTGTGGAGCTGTCCAAGTATGCGCCCCACATAGTGGCAGATGAGCGGAGGAAGGTAAAGAAACTCATTATAGGGTTGAAGCCATCCTTGAGGACGAGACTGGTGGCTTTGGGACATCGTTCGATGGAGGAGGCTTGTCAGCGGCTTGCATGCAGGAGGTAGAGATGGAGGTCTACTTGGAGGAGAAGAGGGCTTCGTTGAAGAGGCCAGCATCAGCTTTCCAGAGGCAGGACAGAAAGAAGAAGACCCCAGCTTTCCAGCAGAGAGCAGTTGTACCGGAGAGAGTGGCTGCACCGACACCAGACGGAGGCACAGTTGCAGAGAAGCCAGTGTGTACCCAGTGTGGGAAGCGCCATGGAGGCGAGGTGTGTTGGGTGACTTCCGAGAGATGCTTGAGTGTGTGGTGATAAGAACCAAGATCAGAGACTGTCTGAAGATGGCGCAACAGACTGTAGGGGCAGCAGCACCGGCAGCAGCGAGACCGGCACCGAGAGCAGCAGGGAGACGAGGACTCAAGCTCGAGTGTTCGCCTTGGCGAGAGACGAGGCAGAGTTGGCAGAGCATGTTACAGAAGGTACAATTTTAATTATGGGAATGCATGCTAGAGTCTTGTTTGATACCGGTGCCACACATAGTTTTGTTTCTGAAGGATTTGCCAAGGTCTTGATGAAGGATGATGGTTTAATATGGAAAGGTTGGAGGTTCCCTTGTATGTGCATACTCCAGCAGGAACTATTTGACCGAGCAGTGTTTTTCGTCACTTTCTGCGTGCATTGAGGAGCAAGTTTTGCCTGGTAATTTCTATTTGCTGAGGAAGAAGGATTATGATGCCATTTTGGGCTTAGATTGGCTAGATGAGCATATGCTTTGGTGGATTGTCGGCGGAAGCTTATATTTTCTGGATTTCTGGTAAGGAGGAGTTTGTTCATCCTTTGCCTAAGAGCATGTCGGGCAAGTTCGTCATTTCTGCTTTGAAGGCAGCTGGATGTTGAGCAAGGTTATAGCAGTTTTCTGGCTAGTGTGGTTGTGTCCGAGGATTCAAAGAAAGTTTTATCTGTGGAAGATATTGAGGTAGTCAGAGATTTCAGCGATGTTTTTCCAGAAGATTTGTCTGGTTTGCCCCTTCAAGGGAGATCAAATTTGGCATTGAGCTAGTTCCTGGCTCAGCACCTATTTCCATTGTGCCTTATCGTATGGCACCAGCATAGTTGGCAGAATAAGGAAGCAGCTGCAAGAATTGCTTGATAAGAGCTTCATCCGGTCGAGCGTTTCGCCATGGGGAGCACATGTTCTCTTTGTGAGAAGAAGGATGGATCGATGAGATTGTGCATTGATTACCGCAAGCTTAACCAGGTAACTGTCAAGAATAATGCCCTTTACCTCGTATTGATGATTTGTTTGATCAGTTGCGAGGAGCTTCGGTGTTCTCTAAGATTGATCTTCGTTCTAGCTATCATCAACTCCGAATTAAGCCAGAGGATTCTGCTAAGACGGCTTTTAGGACAAAATATGGCCATTATGAGTTCCTTGTCTTACCCTTTGGTTTGACAAATGCTCCAGCAGTTTTATGGATTTGATGAACGAGCTTTTCGACATATCTGGATTCCTTTGTTGTGGTCTTCATAGATGATGTGCTAATCTATTCACCTGATGAAGAGACTCATAAAGAGCATCTGAGGATTGTGCTGGATATTCTGAGGGAGCACAAGCTGTATGCTAAGTTCAGCAAGTGCAACTTCTGGATGAAGGAGGTCCATTTCTTGGGTCATGTGATATCTAGTGAAGGAGTGTCTGTGGATCCGGCTAAGGTAGAAGCTGTCCTTGACTGGGAAACACCGAGATCATCAGCTGACATCAGGAGTTTTCTCGGCTTGGCTGGAATTATAGGAGGTTCATCGAAGGTTTCTCGTCTATTGCGGCTACCTTGACGAGGTTGACAAGGAAAGGAGTCAAGTTTGAATGGTCAGAGGCTTGTGAGAAGGCATTCTAGGAGCTGAAGACTTGTCTGACCTCAGCAGCCAGTGCTTGTTTTGCCCAATGATGTAGATTCTTTCTCTATCTACATGGATGCTTCAAAGATTGGGCTTGGCTGTGTTCTTATGCAAGGAGGTCGAGTTGTGGCGTATGCTTCCAGGCAACTCAAGGAGCATGAGCACAACTACCCGACCCATGACTTGGAGTTAGCGGCAGTGGTCTATGCTTTGAAGATTTGGAGGAACTATCTATATGGAGTTAGATTTGAGCTCTCTCGGACCACAAGAGTCTCAAGTATTTGTTCTCGCAGAAGGAGTTGAATCTGAGGCAGCAGAGGGGATAGAATTTTTGAAAGACTATGATTTTGAGCTTTCATACCATCCAGGAAAGGCCAACGTAGTGGCCGATGCTTGAGCAGGAAGAGGGAACTGATGAGGCAAGATTGGAAGATGCTTCGAGTTCTTTGGCTATTTTGAACCTCAATTGTGCAGCATGTTCGTGGCTCAGTTGTCATTGAGATCATCTATTCTTGATCGGTTATTGCTTTGCAAAAAGATGACCGTTCTTGTAGGAGTTGGTTGGAAAGGCTGGTATTACCAGAGATGAGGATGATGTTATTCGCCTGAATCTTAGGGTGTGTGTCCCTAATGATGCTGATATGAGGAAGGAAAGTTTGGAGGAAGCGCATAGATCTCAGTTCTCTATTCACTAGGCAGTGGGAAGATGTACAAGGATCTGAAGCATTCAGTTCTGGTGGTTGGCAAGAAGCAGGATGTGGCTGATATTGTGGCGAAGTGTCTGATTTGTCAGCAAGTGAAGGCAGAGCGTCAGCGACCTTCAGGTTAATGCAGAAGCTCGATATTCCTCAGTGGAAATGGGAACAAGTGACTATGGATTTGTGTCTTGATTGCCTAGATCGGCTAGAGGAAATGATTCCATTTGGGTGATCGTTGATAGATTTTCAAAGAGTGCTCATTTCCTTGCATGAAGAAGAAGCAGTCAGTTGAAAGCTTGGCCAGACTTTACATTGATGGCATCGTGAGGCTGCATGGGATTCCGAAGTCGATTATCTGAGATCGTGATCCAAGATTCACTTCTAGGTTTTGGCAGAGTTTGCAGTAGGCATTTGACAGTCAGTTGAAGCTAAGTTCGGCATTTCATCCACAAACCGATGGACAGTCCGAGAGGACTATTCAGACGTTGGAGGATATGCTTCGGGCTTGTGTCTTGGAGTGGAAAGGTGATTGGGAACGTCACCTAGCTCTTGTTGAATTTGCTTATAATAACAATTTCCATTAAGCATAGGTATGGCACCTTTTGAGGCTTTGTACGGGAGACCCTGTAGATCCCTGTTGTGTGGGAAGAAGCAGGAGATCGGCATCTGGTTGGACCAGAAGTGGTGCAGGAGACTTCAGCGAAGATCCAGATGATTGTGTAGAGGTTAAAGGCAGCTTAGGATCGTCAAAAGAGTTATGCGGATACAAGGAGGAAGGACTTGGCTTTTGAGGTGGAGACCATGTTTTTATTAAGGTTTCGCCAACTAGGGGTGTAGTGAGGTTTGGAAAGAGAGGCAAGTTGAACCCAAGGTTTATTAGTCCATTCGAGATTTTAAAGAAGATCGGAAATGTGGCATACCAGTTGGCTTGCCACCATCTTAGCAGCGGTGCACCCAGTATTCCATGTGTCCATGTTAAGGCGTTATGTTAGAGATCCGGCTCATGTGATCAGTTATGAGCCAGTGCAGTTTCAGCCAGACTTGTCTTATGTGGAGCAGCTTGTAGAGATTCTGGATCAGAAAGTGCAGGAATTGAGATCGAAGTCTATTCCATTTGTGAAGGTTCTATGGAGGAACTTCTCACGTGAAGAAGCGACGTGGGAGCTTGAAGAAAGGATGATGAAGCTTTATCCGTCCTTGTTGGGAGTATTCTAACTCAATCTTCAAGGTCGAAGATTATTTTAAGGGGGAGAGGATGTAGTGCCTTAGAAAATTTTCTTAAGTTATTTTGCAAATTGTATGTTTATTTCTGCATGAATTGAATGCTGGTTTGCGAAGAACTGGCGTCAACATCTCTTGGCGTTAAGTCTGTTAGCGGCAAGATCGCCTGCGTTTATTTTCTGTTAATGACATACTCTTGTGTCGTTAATTATTTTCCAAATTTTTTAAATTGTGGGCAAGCCTATAAATGACATCATCAATGGACGTATACGTGGAGGCTGACGAATCTTATGTTGACGTTAAGCTGACTTGCTATTTTGATATTTCCATTCGGGGGAGAAAGAGAGACGGTCATTTCTAGGGGGAGGGGGGTGTTAATGCACAGATCTGAGCGTTCACATCCTAGGGTCAGGTTTTGGGCGGCCATCGCAGGAGAGGTCTTTATAAGACCGGATTTTGCATCTAGATAAGGGTTTTCATGCTGGTTTTTGGAAGAGAGAAAGAGGGCTTAGGAAAGGGGTTGCAGTGCTGATTCGTGCGTTCTTGAGGCTTCTAGACCAAGGTGGTTCATCCAACTTCGTGATCAGGAGCTCATCCAAGCGGAGGAGCCACGATTGAGGCGGATTGGAGCGGTTGAAGTCGAAGGAAAGGGACTGCCTCATATACGAGGCAGGCATCTTCGAGCTTAGAATCATCACTCCTGTAGGAGGGAAAGAGGCAAGTTATGGTTCAGTTTAGGATATCATACCTCGTAATTACCATTTTTTCATATTTTTAAAGCATGAAAATAACCTACGGGAAGGGGTAGAAATCACGTTATTTCATGTAGGGTTTTCTGTGTTTTCTGCGCATAAGAACTAGACGTCCAGATCGCTTGCCGTCTATTCTTATTAACGGCGGCAACGACAGCCTCTACTTCATGTAAATAGCATTCGTTTTTCCGACCCTTACTATATGTAAACGGCGCTATGTGTCGCCATCAGTATATGTTAATGGCGCTATGTGCCGCCGTCTATTTATACTTAACGACAGAGTATGTGGACGTCTACATCAGTAAATGCCACATACCTTGCCGTCAAGTTTATCAGTACCATGCTTTGTCTGAAAATTGATTTTTATTGCCTATCTATAATCCATGATGATATGGGTTTTGGCCAGGTTATAAATTGTGAGTTTTATTACTGTTATATTATGGACATGTTGTTGTAATGATGTTTAGACCGCATGAACATGTGAATAAATATTTTGTTATGATAATGAGATTAATAAAAAGAAAAGTAAACTGATTGTCAACGTGATTCATGTTATAAGTTATTGTTGAGACTGCAATATGATGATATACCAGTTCCTGTATAGAATCATATAGTTTTCTCACTAAATGTATCATGCTAGTTCGGATAGATTAGTGAAATTCAATTATGAAAAAAATTACGGAGTTCAGAAAAATGTAAAATTTTGTATGCGCATAGTCTATCCAGATTTTGAATTTTTGTCAAAATTTTGGAATTTTTGGATATGTGTACCTACTGTAATAAATTTTTGAATATTAGATATCATGTAGAATTGAATAAATATGAGAATATGTGCATAAAAGAACGTGTTACATTTAGTGCCATGTTGGGGGGTGATAAATAGAAAATGTAATTGTAGAACTGAAAATAAACATTATAGATCGTTTCATTTTCATATGTTAGAATTTCATGTAATGAAAGAATACTATATATATATTAGAACATGCATTGAAATGAATGCCAATAAGACATTGCTATATTAGAGATTCCTATAAGGAACTACACCGTAGATGCCCCTATAAGGATCTATTGAATCCGTGGGCAACGGATTGAAATCCTTAAAGTAGACAAGTTCTATGGTTAAGGTGGGAAGGACTTTCCCGGTTTTACGCAAATACCATGACTTCATCACTGCATTGCCTAGGTGATAAGTGAATATTAAATTACCACTGATCTCTATTATAGTGCGGGCTATGTCTTGACAATTAATTGAAAATGTCTACTTACCTACATGAACATTGTTTACATGATTTCATGCTACATGTCGATGTGTTAAATGTTACACGAATTACATGCAAATTGATGTATGAAAGAATTGTTACATGACAATGGCTACATATTGCATAATGTAGCATAAGGTTTCCTAGAAATAGTTTACATGATTACATGACAATAAGTAGTAGCCATGATAAAATTGATAGCATTATATGTAAGAATATGTTACTTCAATTGTTAGTAAATAAGATGTGGATTTTATGCATTGCATGACATGATTTTTTCATAATAATTAGAATGCAATGAATGAATGATTGCCAATTGATCTAGAACCATGTTAGTAGGAAGAGTATATGATATCAATGAAATGAATGATAATATGTTACCATGTTTTAAACCTATTATATTTATAATATCGTAAATTATCTTTCATGTGATTTGCTGAGTCTTGTAGACTCATATTTGCTTAACAATTTCAGGAGAACCAGAGGATACTCCGGAGTTAGTACACTCTGACTCAGAGCGAGAGGACGTGGAGACTTAGATTATTGAGAGATTTTAGAGTGACTCTTGTATGTGAGGACTATATGTATTTTCCTTTATGCATTTGGACTATGAATTGTAATAAATTCGGAACTATTGTCATTTCTCTTTTATGCACTAGACTTTATAATTGAATATAATGTTGATTACCATCATTTAGTTCCATATTTGTTGCTTATTATTGGAATCGAATTATCATGTGTGTATATCTCAACCTGTACCGTTAAATGTTGGATTTATTCCACTGTAATACCTCTGTTAGATCCAATGTGAGTTGGTGAACTGTACTGGCTCTAAGAGGGGCGTTACATATTCATCTTCATGTTCTAGCTTGTTAAAGTTAATTGATGCACGTTAAAATAGAGCAAATCATGTTGAGAATAGTGCATGTCTAGTATTATATCATCATGTTACTTGCGTTCCGCTTGTTTTAACCAATGGATTATGAATTGAGACACGTCTACACTACACTCTTGCACTTATAGGTAGCCCTTCTTGGGGGATTGGAAAGTCTCGGTCGGTCATTCTGTATCGGCAGACTAGTCACCTTTCCTCTAAGACCTTCGTAATTATCCGTACTCCGTGGATTCTCTCATGGAGACCAAGTTGGTTGTACCAATGAAGTTCCCTGGAGATAGAGTACAGTTCTCTCTTATCTTGTTATTGTGAGTGTGATTTGAAAGCTTGGACATAAGCCATTAATGTAATGAGTTAACTAAAGGTGTAAATTGCGTCGTTATGCTATCGAAATCTCTCGACTATTGTTGTCATGAAATCATGTTCACATTACTTGCTATTTCTTGACATCATTATCATGAACATGACATTACAATGCATATATCTTGAAACTCTTGTTATTGGCCATGAATGACTTGGGTATCTACATTTGAAATAAGTGAGATGCTAATCAGGCAAGACGAGTGTCCAAGGGCTCCAGTGTAGCCCCAATGATAGAGAATCATAAATATACTGTTAACCATGGGGTATAATGATTACTGGCATTGCATCTTTGCTGGGAAATAGTGTCGTGTTGAATGCTAGATACAATAAACCACGTACACGTGTCCTAGTGTGCATTCCAAGGTGGCATAGATCCTTAGTGCACAATAGTGTCTTTGTGCCTGATTAAGTGTTAAGTGATAAAAGTTCGTGCTCGTGTGTGCTTGCTTGCGTGATATGGCCATCCTGCATTTATTGCAAATAAGTGATATGTTGCGTTCTTGCAAATTATCGAAATCTCGTGATCTTGCAAATAATGATGTCTCTCGTGGTTGTACATTGTGATCTACTGCTAATTCTATCTTGTTACCTCATTCTAGATTTTGTTCAATTACTATCGCTCAAACTATCTTGCTCATATATAGACTTCATGTGGATTTATCATACATGCATATCTAGTCAATCGTACTTGCCTAGTTCTAAAATGTTAATCACTTATATCATTGCCCGCACATTGAGATATAAATCCTACTCGGCTAGTTTGCTCATTCCCTACTTTTCCACATCATAGGTAACATTGAGGAAGAGGCGGAAGAATAAGACTACGAAGGTAATGTGTCAGAGTGATGAGCGTGTTCCAACCTTAGCGTCTCTAGTTAGTTTCATTGAGAGATAGATCAATGTAGTAGGTAATGAGAGAAAAATGTAATTTTCTTTTATTCAGTCTTAGTTTTGTAGTTCAACAATCAAAGAGTTGTTTTAGTTATATTTTGAAACAAAGTATTTGAAATTTGGAATACAAGTTTAGTCGTGTCATTATTTGGGCCCTATTATTATGCATGTGTTGTTACACATCTTGTAATGACCCCGAGAACCTGACCCTCGGCCCAAGCTGAGGACCCGATTTTCGCGGTCGCTGCCCACGAATCCGGAGACCCGGAAGGGCTATAACATAAGTCTAACAGAATATGTAAGGAAAATAAATGTCAACTACTAACTAGGAGCACACACGCAGAAGCAGAGAGAAGAGCAAGACCGCTGCGTATCGCTCTAAGTACAGCCCCAACACACACAACTAATACATGTAAAGACAGGGGAAGAACAAGTCCCTTGGGGCATACCCCGAGGGTGATGTACAACTGAAAGGGGGAACCACTGCTAGCTATGGGGACCACGACTACCGCCATTTCTCCTCTGCCCGACGTGCGCCCTGCCGCTATGAGAAGTCTCAACTGGAAAAGGAAGGGATGAGCTTCACAACAGAAGCTCAGTAGAGACTACCAATCTCCTACTAGCTATAACATGCATAGAATATATATAAACAATTAAATAATAGAAATTATGTCTTCTACCATACAAAGGAAAGTGCAGAAGCAAATATACTAACGAGCAATGGTACGGAGAACACCACGGTCAGAAACACTGTAGAACCTACACGTCGTGACTACCACACGATGGCTACGCAGACAGAGGGAACCCCGCCTGGACAAGACACACTAGCTACAGAAAACACTACCACTAGTCAACTGGTTAGGTGCATCCCTGACATCTTATCCTCGACCTAAGTCCTAACCTCCACTCTCGTCAGAGTGGGGCAGGAGCACAAGTACACCACAGTAACCGCCATAGTCTGGCCGGACTACGGTCCCATGCCTGGCCTCTCTAGGCTATTCCGGGGCCGCAAAGAGCGAGGCAGTGAGAAGAAGGACTGGTTGGCCAGCACCGGGTAGAACTTCGGCCGTCCATGTTTAAAACCGAGGCTGGTGCCCATTTCCCCCTCTCTCCTTTCCTTCCTCTTCTTCTTCCGGTGCTGGCCAGCCAGTCCTTCTTCTCACTGCCTCGCTCTTGGCGTCAACATCTCTTGGCGTTAAGTCCTGTTAGCGGCATGATCGCCTACCGTTTATTTTCTGTTAACGACATACTCTTGTGTCGTTAATTATTTTCTAAATTTCTTAAATTTGTGGGCAAGCCTATAAACGACATCATCGATGGACGTTTACGTGGAGGCTGACAGCATCTTATGTTGACGTTAAGCTGACTTGCCTGTTTTTGATATTTCCGTTCAAGGAAAGAGAGATCGGCCGTTTCTGGGGGGGGGGGGGGGGGGGGGGGTTTAATGCGCAGATCTGAGCGTTTCGCATCCTAGGGTCAGGTTTTGGGTTGGCCATCGCAGAAGAGGTCTTTATAAGACCGGATTTCGCATCTAAATAAGGGTTTTCATTGGGTTTTGGAACAGAGAAAGAGGGCTGAGGAAAGGGGTTACAGTGTTGGTTCGTGCGTTCTTGAGGCTTCTAGACCAAGGTTGTTCATCCAACTTCGTGATCAGGAGCTCATCCAAGCAGAGGAGCCACGATTTGAGGCGGATTGGAGCGGTTGAAGTCGAAGGAAAGGGACTGCCTCACAGACGAGGTAGGCATCTTCGAGCTTAGAATCATCACTCCTGTAGGAGGGAGGGAAAGAAGCAAGTTACATGGGGGTTCAGTTTAGGAATCATACACTACGTAATTACCATTTTCCCGTATTTTTAAAGCATGAAAATAACCTACGGGAAGGGGTAGAAATCGCGTTATTCATGTAGGGTTTCTGTGTTTCTGCGCATAAGAACTAGACGTCCAGATCGCCTGCCGTCTATTACTTATTAACGGCGGCAACGACAGCCGTCTACTTCATTTAAATAGCACTCGTTTTTCCGACCCTTACTATATGTAAACGGCACTATGTGTCGCCGTCAGTATATGTTAATGGCGCTATGTGCCGCGTCTATTTATACTTAACGACAGAGTATGTAGATGTCAACGTCAGTAAACACCACATACCTTGCCGTCAAGTTTATCAGTACCATGCTTTGTCTGAAAATTGATTTTTATTGCCTATCTATAATCCAAGATGATATGGGGTTTCGGCCAGGTTATAAATTGTGAGTTTTATTACTGTTATATTATGGACATGTTGTTATAATAAGTTTAGACTGCATGAACATGTGAATAAATATTTTGTTATGATAATGAGATTAATAAAAGAAAAGTTAACTGATTGTCAACGTGATTCATGTTAATAAGTTATAGTTGAGACTGCAATATGATGATATACCAGTTCTTGTACAGAATCATATAGTTTTCTCACTGAATGTTTCATGCTAGTTATGTTAGATTAGTGAAATTCAATTATGAAAAATAATTACGGAGTTCATAAAAATGTAAAATTTGCATGCGCATAGTATATCCTTATTCTGAATTTCTGTAAAATTTTGAAAATTTTGGACATCTGTACCTACTGTAATAAATTTCTGAATAGTAGATATAATGTAGAATTGAATAAATATGAGAATATGTGCATGAAAGAACGTGTTAATTTAGTGCCATGTTAGGGGGCTGATAAATAGACAATGTAATTGCACAACTGAAAATAAACATATTATAGATCGTTTCATTTTCATATGTTAGAATTGCATGTAATGAAAGAATACTATATATATATATATATATTAGAACATGCATTGAAATGAATGCCAATAAGACATTGCTATATTAGAGATTCCTATAAGGAACTACACCGTAGATGCCCCTATGGTAATGGTTCACCTACATGTAAATGATCTATTGAATTGTGGGCACAGATTGAAATCCTAGAAGTAGACAAGTTCTACTGGTTAAGGTGGGAAGGACTTTCCCCAGTTTTGCGCAAATACCATGACTTCATCACTGTATTGCCTAGGTGATAAGTGAATGTTCAATGACCACTGATCTCTATTATAGTGTGGGCTATGTCTTGGCAATTAATTGAAAATGTCTACGTGCTACATGAACTTGTTTACATGATTTCATGCTACATGTCTATGTGTTAATGTTACACAAATTACATGCAAATTGATGTATGAAAGAATTGTTACATGACAATGGCTACATATTACATAATGTAGCAAAAGATTTTCCTTGAAATAGTTTACATGATTACATGACAATAAGTAGTAGCCATGATAAAAAATGATAGCATGTTATATGTAAGAATATGTTACTTCAATTGTTAGTAAATAAGATGTGGATTTTTGTATTGCATGACATGATTTATTTTCATAATAATTAGAATGCAATGAATGAATGATTGCCAATGGATCTAGAACCATGTTAGTAGTAGGAAGTATATGATATTAATGAAATGATGATAATATGTTACCATGTTTTAAACCTATTATATTTATAATATCGTAAATTGTCTTTCATGTGATTTGCTGAGTCTTGTAGACTCATATTGCTAACAATTTCAGGAGAACCAGAGGATACTCAGGAGTTAGTACACTCTAACTCAGAGCGAGAGGACGTGGAGACTTAGATTAGTTGAGAGATTTTAGAGTGACTCTTGTATGTGAGGACTATATGTATTTCCCTTTATGCATTTGGACTATGAATAGTAATAAATTCAGAACTATTGTCATTTCTCTTTATGCACTAGACTTATAATTGAGTATAATGTTGATTACCATCATTTAGTTCCATATTCTGTTGCTTATTATTGGAATCGAATTATCATTGTGTATATCTCTGTCACGCCCCAACGCGGAATATCGGAGCGCGAAGGCAGTTGCAAGAAAAGGTATAGAGCGTATACTAGACATCAAACCATTGCACACTGAATAATACTAAAGCAAATCTTTCTCATTATTAATTTTCCAAATGTCTAGTTACAACCACTAATATCAGAGCCATTCTATAGGGCCCAATTACATTGCATTAGAAGGAAATAACTAACTACAACTCTAAGATAACATAACGACTCGAGGGTACTCCTGGCTTCACTCTTGGTCATTCCCTTCCTCGTGAGTGTATGTGTCATCCTCGGTCTCACCTGAGAACACAACATTAAATAACGTAGGGTGAGCGATAACGCCCAGTAGGACTTAAATCTCAGGCTCAAGCAGGCTTTAAATAATTAATGCATTTAATGGCAGAGTATCTAAAGATAGCAGGTACAAGAGAGTCAAAATATAGCAAGAGATAGAACAATAGCACGAGAGCGAGTATAGTTTCTAAAAAGAGCACAAGTATCGAGTATAGCACGAATAGCAGGATGGCCATAGCACAACTAGCACAAGTATAGTAATAGCACGACGAGTATAGCACTTGTTTGTCATTCTAGACATCGAGAGAGTATAGCACGTTTTGTGTTTTTGATTGTCATATAGATAGTCGTGATAGATAGCACTTGAGTGTAATGCCAAACACTCTGATCATTTAACTCCCATGGGCACTAGCACTTTCGAGCGCACATCCCAGGACCAGATCGGGCCCTTTATTTATTGCCAGGCATTGGTTATATTGTTTATCTTTAGACAATCAGTCAATGGCCAATATAGAGTACCAAGAAGTAGATGAGAGCACTAGATGAATAGACGAGATAGTAGAGTGAACGTGAATAGACGAGCGAGTAGAGTATAGATAAGAGCTAGTGGACATTGCACGTAATGCGACGAGTAAACAGGCGATAGTAACAGTTGCACAACACGCGCACTTGGTGTTAGCAGTCAGGTGGAACTCACGACCCTACCACTGGCCTTGTTATGCACAGGTCCAGAGGTCCGGCGTGATTTAAGATGAGAGTGAATCTTCTAATAGCCGTTTGGATCATATAGATCCCTAAAGGGTATCATAGGTATTAGGGTACAACCGGCTCGTCGACCATGTGGGAATCCAAGATCAGAGGAGACTTACGGAGGCCTTGTGCAAGGGTTCACTAGTCCGACGAAAGGAATATCCGACGGAGAGTTCACCACAAGCCAAGAAAAGTGTGTATATAAAACAGGTGCTCGACGTTCTAGAGGAATTCTAGGACAGTGGAGCGTCAATATCGGTATATAAACAACGCAAGAAAACGAATGCAAGTCCTTTAAAATAGGGCAGTTAATATGCTTTATTGTAATACATTATGAGATATTTTCTGTAAGATTTCAGCCATAAATGGATGGTTCAAGTGTGTGCAAGTGCAAGAGAAATCATAGATAGAAATAAGTCATGAACATGTATTTTAAATCATTCAATATAGCATCCTTTTTAAGTAGGGTTTTACTAGGGGTAACGGTAAGAACGCGACAGGGCCTAAAAAGACATACCCCTGTACTAGGATTATTTATAAAGTGACAAATATTTTATTTTATTTTTTTTGGGTTTTCATCAAAAACTTGTGAAGGCGACATACCCCTGTACTGGTCGCGACAGGGTCAGGACAGAACGCGACAGGGCCTAAAAAGGGTCGCGACAGGGCATGCAAATCGGGTACTGAGAACGCGACGGCTCACCTGTCGCCTTCTTGGTCGCGACAGGGTGGCTGTCGCAATCAGGCCCAGAAAACAACATATCGAGGTGTCACCTTCTGGTTGTCTGTGCCTGACTCCGACAGGAGTCAGACCAGGCATGGATTGCGGGCCAGAACATTGAAATTTCAATACAGGGTCGTTCAGGAAATCATAACTAATTATATAGTCAACGAAAAATCATGCAACCAGTTGCAAATTAAACTAGATATGTAAGGGTACTTCCAATAAATCGGTATTAGAGAGAGAGCATGGTTTGAATATGGTTTGAGAACGAACAAGAACAAGTAACATAGAACATGATACAGGGAGCAGAGATCGATTTAATTCGAGTAACATGCTCAATAGAAATTAGGGCTTTTAGGGGCAAAAGATGCCTATCATGCATCAGTATCTCCCATTAAAATTTGGAGGCATGAGATAGAGTATTCAAGGAGATATGAATTAAGCATGAAGGTTCGGGGTCATAAGAACTGCAGAACTTTGAAAATTCATAAGAAAAGATTTGATCGCTGGAAAATTATGAAATTTGAGGGTTTTGTTCCAGAGGGTAGAAAGATCCTACAAAAAAAGTTTCACGGTTTATGCTTGTGAGAATGCCTACCTTGACTCGATTTCCTCTTCTAGGGCTAGAACTTGAAGAACGGGGTTGAGAGCTTGAAAGGTTCTTCTCCCCCGAAATCTCCTCCTCCTTGGCCTCTCCTTCTGGTCCAGGAATCCTTTGGCACGAGCTTGGGTCGGCCATGAGGGTTTTAGGAGAGTATTTAAGCTTCTCCTCTTTCTATTTCCTAATAGGACTCTAATTCCTCTTTAATTCCGAAATTTCCTACTTCCTCCTTCCTTCCTTGCTTTCCAATCTCTATTTAGACTAGGAAGAGATCCAAATTCATGCTAACCCATATGGGGTAGGTTTAGGAATCCTATTATAACTCAAACTAGCTATTTAATGCATTAAATACCCCTTTTCTATTTAGGTAATAATTTAGTTACGAATTTAGGATATTTTCCTATTATTCTCCCTTTGTAAATTCATATTTTGACCCAATAAATTCTAGAAGATCCATTAAGCAAATCCCATTACTCTTTTCCATCTAATGAGTTTTATTTAATGCTCTATTTAAATATCCATTTAGCTAGGTTTTAAATTCTTTATTTAAATTTTTATTTTTCGTAAAAATTCAGTTGCTACAATCTCAACCTGTACCGTAAATGTTGGATTTATTCCACTGTAACCTTGTTAGATCCAATGTGAGTTGGTGACTGTACTGGGTCTAAGAGGGGCGTTACATATTCATCTTCATGTTCTAGCTTGTTAAAGTGAATTGTGCATGTTTAAATAGAGCAAATCATGTTGAGAATAGTGCATGTCTAGTATTATCATCATGTTACTTGTGTTCCGCTTGTTTAAACCAATGGATTGTGAATGAGAAACGTCTACACTACACTCTTGCACGTATAGGTAGCCTTCTTGGGGGATTGGAAACTCTCGGTCGGTCATTCTGTATCGGCAGACTAGTGACCTTTCCTCTAAGACCTCCGTAATTATCCGTACTCCTTGGATTCTCTCATGGAGACCAAGTTGGTTGTACCAATGAAGTTTCCTGGAGATAGAGTGCAGTTCCTCTATTATGTTGTTATTGTGAGTGTGATTTGAAAGCTTGGACTTAAGCCATTAATGTAATGAGTTAACTAAAGGTGTAAATTGCGTCGTTATGCTATCGAAATCTCTCGACTATTGTTATCATGAAATCATGTTCACATTACTTGCTATTTCTTGACATCATTATCATGAACATGACATTACAATTGCATATATCTTGAACTCTTGTTATTGGCCATGAATGACTGTGGGTATCTACATTTGAAATTAAGTGAGATGCTAATCAGGCACGACGAGTGTCCAAGGGCTCCAATGTAGCCCCAATGATAGAGAATCATAAATATACTGTTAACCATGGGGTATAATGATTACTGGCATTGCATCTTTGCTGGGAAATAGTGTCGTGTTGAATGCTAGATACAATAAACCACGTACACATGTCCTAGTGTGCATTCCATGGTGGCATAGATCCTTAGTGCACATTAGTGTCTTCGTGCCTGATTAAGTGTTAAGTATAAAGTTCATGCTGTGTGTGCTTGCTTACGTGATATGGCCATCCTGCATTTATTGCAAATAAGTGATATCTTGCGTTCTTGCAAATTATTGAAATCCCGTGATCTTGCAAATAGTGATATCTCTCGTGGTTGTACATTGTGATCTACTACTAATTCTATCTTGTTACCTCATTCTATTTTGTTCGATTACTATCGCTCAACCTATCTTGCTCATATATCGAGTTCATGTGGATTTATCATACATGCATATCTAGTCAATCGTACTTGCCTAGTTCTAAAATGTTAATCACTTATATCATGTCCACACATTGAGATATAAATCCTACTCGGCTAGTTTGCTCATTCCCTACTTTTCCACATCATAGGTAACATTGAGGAAGAGGTGGAAGGATAAGACTACGAAGGTAATGTGTCAGAGTGATGAGCGTGTTCCAACCTTAGCGTCTCTAGTTAGTTTCATTTGAGAGATAGATCAATGTAGTAGGTAATGAGAGAAAAATGTAATTTTCTTTTATTCAGTCTTAGTTTTGTAGTTCAACAATTAAAGAGTTGTTTTAGTTATATTTTGAAACAAAGTATTTGAAATTTGGAATACAAGTTTAGTTGTGTTCATTAATTGGGCCCTATATTATGCATATGTTGTTACGCATCTTGTAACGACCCCAAGAACCTGACCTCGGCCCAAGCTGAGGACCCGATTTTCGCGGTCGTTGCCCACGAATCCGGAGACCCGGAAGGGCTATAACATAAGTCTAACAGAATATGTAAGGAAAATAAACGTCAACTTCTAACTAGGAGCACACACGCGGAAGCAGAGAGAAGAGCAAGACCGCTGCGTATCGCTCTAAGTACAGTCCCAACACACACAACTAATACAAGTAAAGATAGGGGAAGAACAAGTCCCTTTGGGGCATACCCCGAGGGTGACGTACAGCTGAAAGGGGGAACCACTACTAGCTATTGGGACCACGACTACCGCCATGTCTCCCCCGCCCGACGTGCGCCCTGCCACTATTGAGAAGTCTCACCTGGAAAAGAAAGGGATGAGCTTCACAACAGAAGCTCAGTAGAGACTACCAATCTCCTACTGGCTCTAACAGGCAGAAGAATATATATAAACAATTAAATAACAACAATTTTGTCTTCTACCGTACAAAGGAAAGTGCGGAAGCAAAGACTAACGAGCAATGGTACGGAGAACACCACGGTCGGAAACTCTGTAGAACCTACACGTCGTGACCACCACACGGCTGGCTATGCAGACAGAGGGAACCCCGCCTGGACAAGAGACACTAGCTACGGAAAACACTACCACTAGTCAACCGGTCATGTGCATCCCCTGACGTCTTATCCTCGACCTAGGTCAAAACCTCCACTCTTGTCAGAGGGGGCAGGAGCAGCAACGTACCAACAGTAACCGCCATAGTCTGGACGAACTACGGTCCCACGCCTGGCCTCTCTAGGCGGTTCCGGGGACCCAAAGAGCGAGGCAGTGAGAAGAAGGACTGGCTGGCCAGCACCGGGTAGAACTTCGGCCATCCTCGGTGTCCCATTTCAAACAGCACGCTCTCATCATATCCTCCAAAGTCTGAATGGTCCTCTCTGACTCCCCATCCGACTGCGGGTGATACGCTGAACTCAGCCTCAACTCTGTACCAAGAGCTCTCTGCAAACTATGCCAAAACCCAGAAGTGAACCTCGGATCTCTGTTGGAGACAATCAAAACTGGGGTTCCGTGCAACAGAACAACTCGGTCCACGTACAGTTTGGCAAGCCTGTCCCTGACCAAGACATCCTAACTGGAAGGAAGTGCGCTGACTTGGTTAACCGATCCACAATCACCCAAATACTGTCATGCCTCTATGGAGTACGGGGCAAACCAACCACAAAGTCCATGGTGATGTCGTCCCACTTCCACTCGGGAATAGGCAACAACTGCAGCTCACCACCAGGACGCTGATGCTCAGCCTTCACCTACTGACAGGTAAGGCACCGAGCGACAAACAATGCCACACCCCTCTTCATCCCTGGCCACCAGAAGAACCTCCTCAGGTTATGATACATCTTGGTGAAATCAGGATGAACAACATACCTCGACCGGTGTGCCTCTGAATTTGTAGCAGAAAATAAAATCAAAAAGGCTAAAAAGATAAATCAGCATGTGTATAGACAAAAACATAAATTCAACAATAATAAGAAGAATACTTTTGATCTATGCTGCAGTCACTATAATCAATTAGGACACATCATTAGCACATGCACCACTAGACATTTAAGATGGATTCCTAAAAACTAACCATCAAGGAGCCAAAAAAATTGGGTACCAAAGAACAGGTGCATGATCAGACTCATTCTAAAGAAGACCCCATATGAACTCTACAAGGGAAAGAAGCCCAACATCAGTCATCTTCAACCTTTTGGCTGTAAGTGCTTTATTTTAAATAATGGTAAGGACAATTTAGGAAAATTAGATGCTAAGAGTGATGAAGGTTTCCTGTTAGGATATATTTCAAAACCTAGAGGTTATAAGGTATTCAATAGGAAAACATTAACTATAGAACAATCTGTGCATGTCTTATTGATGAAACTACCCTTCTATCAAAAGGATAGAAGAAGAAGAAGAAGAAGAATGTGTTGATGATCAATGCAGGGATCTAGAAAAGACTTCTCTTGAAGAAGAAGGAAAAGATGAAGAAAAGGAAGACCCTCTATTAGAAGATCTTCAACAACTAGAAGAACCACAAGAAGGGCTACCTAGAGAATTAAGGTATCACCAGAATCATCCAAGAGAAAACATTATAGGTGATCCTCAAGATAGGGTAAGAACAAGAGGTATGCAAAGTCCTTGTAAATTTTCTGCTTTAGTTTCTCAAATAGAGCCTAGGACAATCGATGATGCTCTGGGAGATGAATCTTGGATCCTTGCTATGCAAGAGGAACTTAATCAGTTCCAACGTAGTGAGGTATGGTCTCTTGTGCCTAGACCTTCTGATCATCCAGTATTGGAACCAGATGGGTTTTCAGAAACAAGATGGATGAATCAGGGGTAATCACTAGAAATAAGGCCAGACTTGATGCTCAAGGATATTCCCAAGAGGAAGGCATAGACTTTGATGAAACCTATGCTCCAGTAGCTAGATTAGAGGCAATCAGAATTTTATTAGCATATGCTTGTTCTCTTAATATTAATTTATTTCAGATGGATGTTAAAAGTGCTTTTCTGAATGGTTTTATTAAAGAAGAAGTATATGTTGAGCAACCACCAGGTTTTGAAGATACTACTTATCCTAATCATGTTTTCCGTTTGAAGAAAGCACTGTATGGCTTGAAACAAGCTCCTAGAGCTTGGTATGAAAGATTAAGTGCTTATCTTATATCACATGACTTTGTAAGAGGTAAAGCAGATAGCACACTATTTATAAAGAAATTTTCAGATGGAATCTTAATTGTGCAGATCTATGTTGATGACATTATCTATGGTTCTACTAATGAATCACTTTGCAAGTTCTTTGAAAATTTGATGCAAAGTGAATTGAAATAAGCATGATGGGTGAGCTAAATTATTTTCTTGGGGTGCAAATCAAGCAGACCAAGGAAGGGACTCACATTTGTCAAGCCAAATACATTTCAGATTTACTTCTAAGTATGGTCTTGACAAGTGTAAGCCTTTAGGAACACCAATGAGCTCAGACATTAAGTTAGATAGTGATCCTCTTGGTAAAAAGGTAGATCACAAGATCTATAGAGGAATGATAGGATCACTGCTCTATCTTACTGTTAGGAGACCAGATATAATGTTTAGTGTTTGTTTATGTGCAAGATTCCAAGCTGATTCAAAAGAATCACATGTTCATGCTGTTAAAGGAATATTTAGATATCTTATAAATACCAGTAAATTAGGACTTTGGTTCCCAGATGTTCTGAATTCAAGTTAATTGGATATAGTGATGTTCTAGTTTCCATATTTTAGATGGCTTCGTCTAGTGTTCCGAATACTGTCCAGTTGACCCTGATCAACTCCAGTGTCTTGCTAAGATCCCTATCTATCCAGGGAAGGCCGTTGACTTTTCTCATTTGAGTGGCAACTTGTCTTGGGTAGAAGACACCCTCAATGCCATGGACTGGACCAAGCTATGTCAGATTTCTGAGCCCTCTGTGGAAAATGCCGTTATAGCCTTCTATGGGTGTCTGCAAGTATCTTCTGGAAACTCAGTGTTTGGGTACGTCAAAGGAACCAAGATTACCATATCAGAAGAATTATTGGTTGAGATTTTGGATTGTCCAAGTTCTGGACACAAACTCAGTGAATTCGTGCCCCTTGAAAAGCAAAAATTGGGGATTATAGGCAATTTGGCCACTATCAGTAAGAAGGGGCTCTTAGTGAATGAGTTATCAGTAGAAAAGAGACTGATCCACTCAGTTATTACAAACATTATGACCCCTAGAGCAGGAACTCACTCCTCCATAACTGCCAGGGATGGAAATCTACTTTTTTGGGCTGTTCAGAGGCATAGAATAAATTTGCCAGCAGTTATTTTAGAAAAGATGACAGCTTCAAAGGATTTGCAGGAATCCCTTCCTTATGGATCTCTGCTCACTCTGATTTTCAACAGATTCTCAGTAAAACTATCTGGAGAAATCTCTGTTGGAATCAAAGAAAAAATTGGAATCTTTACCTTGGGAAGGAGTCACTATTCCTTGGTCAGCAAAAAGTAAAATTTATGGTTCAAGGATTCAGTACCAGAATGTGATCATGAAATTTTTCCTGATGAACCTCTCATCTCATTATCCACTCAAGAAGTTCAACATGAAGAAGTTCCAGCAGCAGAAGATAGAGAACCAGAAGTCCAAGTCAGATCTGAAGCCCCAGTTTAGATCCAAGAGCAAGAAGATCAGTTTCATGTTTCCTCCTTTCTTCCTGAACCAGATGCTCCTAAGGAAACCATTGATGAAGTTCTAAGAGACATTAGAGGTAAAAGAGTTGTCTCTGATGATATTCCTATTTTTACCCCCATGGAACATGAATTTGAGGAAAGGGAACATCAATCCTTTCCATCTCAGTATGAGGCCCAGCCAAAGTCTCAGGGGGAGAGTAGCAATAACTTCTCTACCATTTTAGATTTGTTATGTAAACAACAAGAGACTCTTTTTGTTCTTCAGATATAAGTTGAATTTGTTGATGCCAAGTTTGAAAATTTGTCTGATGAGGTTAAGTAGATAAAAGATCTAATTGTTTCAGTTGGTGTGGCAACAGGGCACTTCTAGGCCATCAGGGCCTTCTTCCTCTCAGCAGCAAGGAGAACATGATCCAGTTCAAGAACTGCAACAAGTTGGTGTTCAAGAAACTCTATAACCAGAACCTGAAGAGTCATTCCTTGAACAACCATCAGTGGAAGCAAAAGGGCCAGATTCATAGGCAGAGCAGCAGCAACAACACCAGCAGGTTGAGCAGCAACCTGAACAGGACTAGGAGCCAGAATCTCACGTACAAGGGCATGATGGCCAGTGCCTGATCAGCACAAAGAGCCTGAGGCACAGGTTGAGGAGCCTCTTGAGCAGTAGGAAGAACTAGAGCAAGAGGCACAGTTAGCCATGGTGTTGTTTCAACCACAAAATGAGCAACAGCAAGAGCCTGCAGTGGAAAAGCAGTCAGCAAGAGTGGCAGCAGTAGTAGAGGAGTCTCATCAAGAGAAACAATCCCAGATGAAGCCTAAGGCCAAGAGATCCCTTGAATCCTCTCATGAACTCCAAACCTTCAAGAGGAAAGTGAAGTGCAAACTGGTCAAAAATGGTGACCCTATCTTCCCTCATCCTTCTTCTAGGCCTACCCCCCCTACACCAGCTCCATATTAAGCTCCTCTAGAGCCCACTCCAACTACAACTCAATCCACTGCACCCACAACACCAACTTCTGAAAATCCTTCACATTCCACTTCGCCGGATCCTCCTCCACTTGCAACCATTCCATGGATCCATTCTACCAGGACATAAAATTCTCCTTCTACCTTATGAAATACCAATTCAAACCTCTCAAAGAAATCACTCTAAATCTTTCCACTCAACCCCCTCAATTCTTTTCTTCTCTTCCCACTGCCTCCAAAACTGATTCCAAGAAAACCCTTCTTCATCTAGCTGAAATACTTCCAAGTATACAACTTTCAGCCTCTAGTGGACCCAAATTAAGTGACAAACCTTCCTTACTCCTTCCACCATTTTGGTATGCTTTCATCCACCACTCTGAGCATTGCATGAATCTGTTCAGAGAATATCTCTCTATTCGAGCATTCCTTGAAATTCATGAGATGCCAGGGTTCACCTTGAACATTGGCTTCCTACTCTGCTCAGAACTACACAAATCTCAGTATAAGACCTTCAGTTCATCTCTCAGAAAAGTCATTGCCTAACTCTCAAAGAGTTCATTGACCTCTATCCAGATGAAGCAGCTAGATATCAAACTACCCAATCTAGAAACCAATTTTTGACAGTTCAGCATCATCTGTCTCTAAGATTTCATGAGCTGTTTGGAATTCATCTCAGGAACTCTCAGCCAAGTACACCAAAATGAAAATTTTCAACTTTGAAAGATTCAAATTAGGTTTGCATGATGTTTCTAAAGGCCAATGGGAAAATCTTTTAAAAGGCCAAAGAGAAATTGTTCCTTCCATGACTGTGGTTCTACCTTCCGGTCTCCATCCTCCCCTCATAGGAGCTGTTGCATACAGAAGAGACTTTACTGAAGCTATCTTTACAGATTCATCCGGATTGCCACAAGATTCAAAAACAAATACAAAATACAAACTGTCTTTTCAGAGATTTGTATTTCTGCAGCTCTCCAAGAACCCCCGTCATCTCCTAGATTTTCAACTATGTTTTGCTGGAACCGAAATATTCAATATTGATCAATGGGCAGTAGCTTATCCCTCTTACCACTCTGATTGTGAGAAGTTGAAGCTACTGTTGATGAGTTTCACTCCAAGAGTCTTAAGGACTTAAGAAAGAACATTGGTCATAGGTGGGCACAGAGGTACTTGATATATTATCAAGCCAAGGATTCAGTTGTGACCAGTGGTTTGCATTGGAATATCACAGAGAAAAGTATCACAATAGGATTTCCTGGTTCTGGAGGTGCCACATCAAATCTCTTAAAAAAATTACCCTCCACCAATCCTGATTACAACATTGATTATGCATTGTTTGACAATTACTTTGAGAAGAATGAGCAGAAGCTCTGGGATCTCCTTCAACCTATTCTTGCCAAGATCCCTAGATCTCTGTATTTACCTAGTTCTCTATCTAATTCATGAAGATTTTCTTATGTATTTCCTTTGCTTTCTGAATAAAATGTATTGCTGACTATCCTTTCTGTAATGCCACAAAGGGGGAGAAAAAGAACTGACATATTTATTAATGACTATTTAAATAATTTTGTCATTATAAAAAAAGGGGGAGAATTGTTGAACAACTACCCCTAAGAAATTTAAAATTCTTAATTCAAATGTACTCATTATTTTTGCTATGACAAAATACTTAAATAGATATTCTACAAAGCAAATATATCACAAAATATATATATACAGATAAATACCACAGCTAAAATCCTGATCACAAAGTTTTTCTAAGTCCACGGACTCTCTCTATGCCCTACTGAATCCGATGTTGACTTCGACTGCTAACTTCGACTCCTTTAGAAACGAAGTTAAACAACCTCTAACATTTTCTAAGTCTACAACTTTATATGTAATTCGACTGATGACTCCGACTGGTACAGTCGAATACCTTACAAAATCCAATACTTGATTCGACTGTCATCTTCAACTGCGACAGTCGAATGCTTCTTAAAAGTTAAACTCTTGATTCGACTGTCATCTCCGACTGCACAGTCGAATGCCTCAGAAATTGATCTATATAGTATCGACTGCTATAGTCGTATAGCCTTGTTTTTTCTTAGAAGTCGAACTACCTTTTTAATCCTTACTAGAGTCGAATCACTTCTACTCCTTTAGTCGAATTGTATGTTCTTATGAATTCGACTTCACTGTTAATTCTGTACTTAATACTTTTTCTGATCTGTTTTAGGCTTAACACCTACTGTAAGCTTATCTCCTAATCTTTTCACATCCTTTTTAATGGATCTTTTATATTTTATTAATCCATCAGAAATATCATTATTTTATTATTTTCTCTGACAGGACAAGTCATATTAAACTTAAAATATTCATCTAAATCCTGCGCATGTTATTTCTGAAATATCTTCAACTAGTCTTTGAGCTGTTCAAAGTCTTTTGCTCCAGATTTCATGGATACAATAGACACAGTGCATTTATGTATTCACAGGCACATGGCATCTGACTAAAGCCTACCTACCACTGACAAGACCCATGCTTCACCTTTTAGCATATCTGTCTGTCTACTCCTTCTGTCTAAAAGATTGTGCATATGAGGTTTCCATTCCTTCTTTCTGTATTTTTCTAACTCACCTACCTCAAAGGTATGGAGATGCTCTTCCTTGTCTTGTCCTTTGTGTAGGCATTTATTGGAGCACGTTTTTGAGATGCTCCTTTCACAGTCCACTCCGAAAGGAAAAGAGCTTATCTTCTAGATATGAAAACTGCACCTCTTCTGAAGACCTTGGAAAGAAGCAAAACTGAAGAACCTTTGGACAATAAGCTCATCAAAATACAAAGGAAACTAGAGCTCTCTCTAAACAGTCAGATTGCAAACGACTACAAACTCCAACGGCAATCTTCTAAACGGCTATATTCTGAAGTGTATAAAATGAGCTCAAGTTTGAAAAGAAGACATACAAGCTTTTGCATATCCTATGAGCTTTATTCGAATCTCTTCAAGCCTTTCCGGCAAGCAAAAGGTCTGTGAGCTTTTCTCTTCAGAATACATTCTCTGAAGCTCTCCTAGAAGTCTGAATAGGGTGGCAACTATAATTGCTTATTTTCTTCAAGTCCACCCTTGCATTTCAGATAGGATTCGTATCTCATCTCTGTTCCATTGAATCCTTCTGAAGTCTGTGTTGTGCTCAGTTCTGAGACAAACACACAAGTCATTTTATTTTCTCTTGTGTAATTTCTGCAAAAGTCTGTTTCTACATTACCCCTCCTATGTAGGGAAGGCCTTTGTAAAAGGCAGTTGTTGTACCCCTGATTAGGGAAGACTTGCTAAGGGAGAAAGTGGGTTTGTAATTCCTCTCAAGGGTGAGAGAAGGCCAATTCATTGGCAGATAGTGAAAATCTCAAGTGGTTGGCTGAGGACTGGATGTAGGACTTCCATGTGGGAAGCACCGAACCAGGATAAACTCTTGTGCATTTCTATGTGATTGTCTTTCCGCCAAGTTCACACTTGAATCACACACCACACACTAAGTACTAACTCATATATTAGTGTTGTGCATTTCAGAAGAAAATTTTAAGAGTTAAGAAGTCCTATTCACCCCTCTAGGACATCTAGTTTGCCATTTCGATCCAACAAGTGGTATCAGAGCGAGGTCTTCTAAAAAAAAATCAATCAAAAGATTTGAGAAGAAATGGCATCCGAAGTTCACAACTATGAAGGCCAATCAGTTATAAGGCCACCATTCTTGATGGTGAAGATTACCCAATTGGAAGATGCGAATGGAATGCTTCATCAAAGGTACTGACTTCGACTTATGGCAGGTAATAGAACAAGGTGACTATCAAATCCTGGTGAAACTTCTTCTTATGGTCTTTCCATTGCAGACAAAAGAAATATATCTTTAAATTACAAGGCAAAAAATTACCTTTGTTGTGCTTTGTCTAAAAGAGAATTTAATAGACTACTCAAGGTACACTTGGGTATCTTTTCTAGAAGCCAAATCTGAAGCCTTTCAAGTACTTCTGAAGTTCAGCAAAATAGTTCAGAAAAATCAGAAATTCCAGATTACAAGCATTAGATCTGATCATGGAGGTGAATTCAAGAATGAAGAATTCATGAAGTTCTGTGAAGAAAATAGGGTTGAGCATAACTTCTCAGCACCAAGAACACTTCAACAGAATGGAGTAGCAGAAAGAAAGAATAGAACACTGCTGGATATGACCAGAACAATGCTGAATGAGTATACTTTGCAAAAATATTTTTGGGCAGAGGCAGTCAATATAGCCTTCTACATCATCAATAGGTGCATGATCAGACCCATTCTAAAGAAGACCCAATATGAACTCTACAAGGGAAAGAAGCCCAACATCAGTCATCTTCGACCTTTTGGCTGTAAGTGCTTTATTTTAAATAATGGTACGGACAATTTAGGAAAATTAGATGCTAAGAGTGATGAAGGTTTCCTGTTAGGATATATTTCAAAACCTAGAGGTTATAAGGTATTCAATAGGAAAACATTAACTATAGAACAATCTGTGCATGTCTATTTGATAAAACTAACCATTCTATCAAAAGGATAGAAGAAGAAGAATGTGTTGATGATCTATGCAGGGATCTAGAAAAGATTTCTCTTGAAGAAGAAGGAAAGGATGAAGAAAAGGAAGACCTCTATTAGAAGATCTTCAACAACTAGAAGAACCACAAGAAGGGCTACCTAGAGAATTAAGGTATCACCGGAATCATCCAGAGAAAACATTATAGGTGATCCTCAAGATAGGGTAAGAATAAGAGGTATGCAAAGTCCTTGTGATTTTTCTGCTTTAGTTTCTCAAATAGAGCCTAAGACAATCGATGATGCTCTGGGAGATGAATCTTGGATCCTTGCTATGCAAGAGGAACTTAATCAGTTCCAACGCAGTGAGGTATGGACTCTTGTGCCTAGACCTTCTGATCATCCAGTTATTGGAACCAGATGGGTTTTCAGAAACAAGATGGATGAATCAGGGGTAATCACTAGAAACAAGGCCAGACTTGTTGCTCAAGGATATTCTCAAGAGGAAGGCATAGACTTTGATGAAACCTATGCTCCAGTAGCTAGATTAGAGGCAATCAGAATTTTATTAGCATATACTTGATCTCTAAATATTAATTTATTTCAGATGGATGTTAAAAGTGCTTTTCTGAATGGTTTTATTAAAGAAGAAGTTTATGTTGAGCAACCACCAGGTTTTGAAGATACTACTTATCCTAATCATGTTTTCCATTTAAAGAAAGCACTGTATGGCTTGAAACAAGCTCCTAGAGCTTGATATGAAAGATTAAGTGCTTAATTATATCACATGACTTTGTAAGAGGTAAAGTAGATAACACATTGTTTATAAAGAAATTTTTAGATGGAATCTTAATTGTGCAGTTCTATGTTGATGACATTATCTTTGGTTCTACTAATGAATCACTTTGCAAGTTCTTTTAAAATTGATGCAAGTGAATTTGAAATAAGCATGATGGGTGAGCTAAATTATTTTCTGGGTTGCAAATCAAGCAGACCAAGGAAGGGACTCACATTTGTCAAGCCAAATACATTTCAGATTTACTTCTAAGTATGGTCTTGACAAGTGTAAGCCTTTAGGAACACCAATGAGCTCAGGCTTTAAGTTAGATAGTGATCCTCTTGGTAAGAAGGTAGATCAGAAGATCTATAGAGGCATGATAGGATCACTGCTCTATCTTACTGCTAGCATACCAGATATATGTTCAGTGTTTATTTATGTGCAAGATTCCAAGCTGATTCAAAAGAATCACATGTTCATGCTGTTAAAAGAATATTTAGATATCTTATAAATACCAGTAAATTAGGACTTTGGTTTCCCAGATGTTCTGAATTCAAGTTAATTGGATATAGTGATGCTGACTATGCTGGACGCAAAATAGATAGGAAAAGCACCAATGGCACTTGCCAAATTATTGCAGGATGTAATGACCTTCTTCATATCGGTACGATTATACCAATCATCATCGATATAAAGAGCGTCGTCACAGTGGGATAGTAACCCAACACTAAACGATAAGGTTGATATGTCCATGAATATTAAAAGAGTACAGTGGAAATAAAAAAAAATGCTTACTTCATTCCATCATCATCACACATCCCACAGTCTATATAATTACAGCTTGAAAAGAACTAGAGTCCACATTATTACAGCTTGAAAAGAACTACCTTGTCCATTACATTGTCCATATGAATAATATTTATTCAATCTATGAAACAAAGAAACTACCAAAAAGAAAATCTCCTCAAGTACTACTTCTTGTATGCAGCGTCAATCTTCACTATTCTCTCCTCAGCTACGAGATAACCTGTCACACCTGTACGCCGAAGCAAGTATGAGTCTTACAAGACTCAGCAAGTAATCTAAAGCATCAGACTTATACATATCACATACACACTAAGCTAGCAATAATAAGAAAACACACGTTATCATTTTAACTACAATAATTCACATAGCACATGTTTCTTATTATCAACAACATGTAACTTACCCAAACATATATCTAATTAACATATGTTCATATTAATCATGAAAGATAACATACACCTACACAAGTTCTGTACACATGATATATCCTATGATACATGGTTCAAGACTTTATCATATCATTGCACAATTAATCAATTTAAAACACAAGATTACGTACATGATAATGAACACTCCTAGCATGGTATCTAGTCAATTTCTCATGTAATTATATAATTTTATCATACAATTAACTTGCTGTTTTAATGTATAATTCATCATACTCTTTTGATACTTGCACATACTTTTTAATAAACTACGTATCATGTTACTATACATTCTATCATAATAAAGCTTAATCATATTATACATACATGACATAAAAATATGTACTCTTAAACACCTATCATGTAACATGATTTATTTCTCTAAACATTATCCATATCATGGAACCATTCTACCAATTAGAACATGAAATTAAGCACAAAGTAGATAGCAACTTAACATGATCTCTATTTATATTTCACATACATTTTTCTCATTTGTTTATACATCTCATTTTCTATTTTAATATGATTAAATCACAATGGTATCACCTTTATTACACATGGATTAAAATCTAGAACATATTCAAATCGGATGGCAATTATCTACAATTTAAGCATGAAACTATGTACTAAATGAATAGAAATTCTATCATGGAACTTGGACTTTGTTTCATGTATTTATCATAATCATAATCTCATTTAGCTTGCTGTTTTGACATGAATTAAACTTAATTACGTAGATTTATAATTATTCTCATGCCATTTTATTCATTGTCAATTCTTATATGCTCAATTTTCCACCTTGTATTCCTTTACATATTTACATACACATATTCATATACCCGACCATATGGATATTATTAAACTATATCATGTAATATTAAACATGGTATTAAACATAATATTACAATCATGATGTTAACACATGAATAACATGAATATATATACATGCATTTTACATTGGTTTTCACATGCAATTGTACTCTCTTTATCATTTACTCTCCCTTACATGTCAATTTACACTCATTCCATTTCATTTACTCTTGCATTCACGTTTATCACTTATCACAACAATTGCACTTATCACGTGCCATATTCACTTGTCACTTTACACTTTTATTCACATTTAATCTCTTAAGTTGTCGTGACACATAGTCCTAACTACCAAGTAGAGGAAAAACACTCACTTTAGATCTTAGTGCTTATCACTTAGCACTCACTTTCACATATTTGTCACCTAGGCAAGCTAGTGACAAACCTTGGATACTGCGCAGACCGGGAGAAGCACTCTCCACCCTAACCAGCGGTACTTGTCCACCTCCAGGATTTCATCCCAATGAGCCTTCCATAGGGACTTTTCTATGGTACAGCTCTCAGACCCTTATGGTAGCAGTGTCACACATGGCACAATTTTACATTAATCATATTATCATTCTTATCACATCTTACTCATGCTCATACACATACTTTCATCTCATTTTACATTCACTTTGCATAGTTTTCACATTTCCATTTATAAAAATTGACCTTACTATTTTAACAGTGTTAAACAACTTAAAATAAGATATTAACATGCTGCTAATTTTTGATTTATACATAATTAACTCTAACATGCACAACATGGCTATTTTAACATTAAAACCATAATATAACCTATGTCATAAAAATACCAAGAAATGTTTATCACAGGTTAAGAACAGTAATCATAACATATACTCAATGTTTCAGATTTTTCTGAACAGAAAATATATTTATAACAATTAAATCAAGTCATAGGTGCATTTCTCACTAATTTCTCTTAAGTAGAAAATTCAGTAAAACAGTCAAATCTAACAGTATAAATGCTTAGATATAGTCATCCCATGATTTTAGAAAATTCATGAAACCCTAACTCACATCTGACCTATTTATACAGATTAAACATGGTCATAATATGCTCACAGTCCAATTATCTTAATTTTAATAATTCACACAAATCATGAAAATTCATGAAAACCTCATGACATGACCTACTGATCACCCTTGACCCCACATAAAAGTTACAGCTTGCACATATACCCAGAAATCATTTAAATATATCAAAGAAGATTAATCAACATTTTCAGAACACTGAAGAACTTAACTACATAGTGCTGGCCGCCTACTAGGTTAACTACAACATCTCTTGCCACCAACACAAGAGCTTGGCGGCAGAGGATGTTGCCGCCAACCTCCACACAGCAATCTGCACAGTTAGCACTCACATGTACGGGGAAATTGTGATGATCCGTTTATCTCCATGTAATTCAATAAATTACATATCTATTTTGGTGATTAACAAAACTATATAAGTTTAATCTAACATATTGTCTACAGGTCTTGAGCACAGGAAATGGATCAAGAAAAGTCAAGCAAATTCTATAAGTATCTCACCATGAAATATTTAGAGCTCAGCTCACATAAAATTTCTCTAAGTACACATCGATTTCCATTTTAGGTCATAACGATTTCATATTCACAAGGATTCACTATGTGCTTTTATCGATTTGTGTAGTATAACGATTTCTTCGGTTTACCTTCACAATGATTCGTTAAGTGATTGCAACGATTTGCCCTCACAACGATTCGTTAAGTAATCGAGAAGACTTGCCCTCACAACGATTCGTTATGTGGCTCGTAACGATTCCTTTAGTCTTTGTAACGACTTTCTTTCATAACGATTCATTAAGTAATTCACAATGATTTATACATCGATTCATTCATATGTCACAATGATTTGTACATCGATTTGCTTATAAAGTCACAACGATTTATACATCGATTCATTCATAATGTCACAATGATTTGTACATCGATTTGCTTATAAAGTCACAACGATTTATACATCGATTCATTCATAACGTCACAACGATTGTACATCGATTTGCTTATAAAGTCATAACAATTTGTACATAGATTTGCTTATAACGTCACAATGATTTGTACATTGATTTGCTTATAAGTCATAATGATTTGTACATTGATTTGCTTACAACGTCATAACAATTTGTACATCGATTTGTTTATGACATCATAACGATTATGTATGCATCTGTTTACTCATTTGCATAACGATTTCATGGAAACAACGATTCGATTTTCGGACTAATCCTTGAAAATGTTGAAAAGACAAGGTCTTCACGTATATCCGTTTGACAACCATGCATTTACTATGACAGTACGTGTCACGCCCTGATATTTAGCAGCAGAATAAATACGGGAAACGTGAACGATACAAATAGACGTATCACAGTGAATAACGCAGAGTCACAATTGAACAAAAGGACACATTTAAGACTATAGTATGGTCACCAAAAATATACTTTATTCCATTTCATTCAACTAATTACAATCTTACATAGAAAGAACCAACTAAAGGGTCCTTATTCAAATAAAACTTCAAGAAAAGTTTCACTATTACACAGACTACAAATATGTATTCCTAACTATCAACTTCTCATATGGAGGTTGCTCATCACTCTTGCCCTGACCCATCATTCTCCTCTGGTTCCTCATAACTACCTGAAAAGGGCAGGATGATAGGGGTGAGCAAACTAGCTCAGTAGGATTTACATCTCAATATTGTGCGGGCACTAATATACATGATTAACATTTTAAATAGGAAGATATGCACATGAATATGATGACAATGCATGCAATACTAATAGATTGAATAGCAGAGTAGAATGGATATCACATCAGATCAAATGTCGAGTTGCATATACAATGGACATATATTTCAAGAGTAATCATATCAAAAGAGATTGGCCATATTCACAGATATCACGTATTCACGTGAACAACGTATCATATCAAATCTTATCATATCAGATCAAATCAAACATATCATATCAAACGAGGCACATTTCCACTAATCTTGCTTATTCGTTGTGCTATGCCAAGCACCAGAAGTCCATACTCCCGCGATTAATAAGTACGTGGGGCGCTCCTCCCCAGAACCGGACCAGGCCCCTTTTTGCACAGGCATTAGTCAAATGGACCGAAGTCCCATATTGTGCCGAATAAACATATTCATATTATGGCCACAGAGTTCAATGACAAGCTCATAATAAAAGGAACATGATCATTCATAGAGTCAAGGTATGGCAAATAGCTCAAGAGAACAAAAGGCAGTATAACGACGTATCTTATGTTTCATAATTCGTTAATGTCTTGACACGAGGATGTTTCTAAAGACAGATCGTATGCAGGACATGTGCTTCCCAATCCCCAAGAAGGGTGTGCCTTGTAAGACCCCGGATTTTTACACTCTTTATATATCTGTATGTATGTGAATGGTGTGTTGGGTGTTCGGTTGTTGTGTGCTTAGCATGCGTAGTTCATTGTGCCTACTATAAGTTTTATCCTTCTTTTGAATATGAGCATGTGCGTATCTGTATTTATATATATATATAGATACGGGTGTATGGTAATTAATGCGGAAGTGAACAACTAAACAACTAGAGGTGTATTATGAATACCAAGAATCTCTGACTTAGGATACTTAAGTAACACTATGCACGTGCTATCTAAATATTTAAGAATATCCTATACTACCTATTTTATGGAACTTTGTATGGAAGTGTATGAAGTACATATGTGTAAGTACGTATGTATGTTATCTTATATGTGTGACAATTGTATACTTAATTCTACATGCATAACACCTTGGTGTATTTGCGTATGCATATCTATATTTGGTTGTAAATGTTTTTATTGCATGGTTTAGTTAATGTGTACATTGTACTTTGTGCATTTCATGTACGTAAAGAGTTCAAGCATAGTAGGTAATTAGTGGTCATATTGGGATTCTATACTCCTCATGAATAACATGCATATATCTTTATGATGATTAGGCGAGAATAGTCAATTGGATGAATTATGCATATAGTATATATTAGAAATCCTATACATGTAATACTTAAGCAATGTTAGGTAAAGTTGTGTAAGTTAATCAAATTACCGGTGCGCATATTGTACCCATCTGTTTCAATCATAATGTACATAAGTATGCTATACTAGTAGTGTATACTATATATATATGTCAAATAGTGTGTGTATGCGAGGACTATTTTAGCGAATGGATTATTCCTAACTAGCATAAATCATATCATCTCCTAATGATTTGCGAAGCCCTCATAATTCTCGTCATTTAAATTGCCGTGTGTTGAGTCGTACATATGTAAAATAAACGTACGTACAGGTAGGTGTCTACGTACATTTTATCTTAGTATGTTTATGTATGCTTGTGTATGTATATAGATATTTATGTATATATAATTGGTATAATTAATTGCATATGGTTATATTAAATGTAAATAATTTGTGTAATGAATGGTGATAGTATGTATGCCCTACTATATACATAATGCATGTATACATGCATTACATGCAAAGTTTCTGCATAACTTAGGGTTCTGGCCGAAGGCACATTGGCGTCAAGCCCAGGCCGTTGATCTAGTGTCAGCGTCCAGACATGGATGCCAACGCTAACTCCGGCGTCCAGCGATATGGACTTCAATCTCTCTGGCCTGCATGCGCAGCAGAGCTGCAAGCTTCTGAAGCAAGGCAAGCCAACCATTGGGGATGTCCCCCAACGGCTCTGAAGGGTGTCCTATCACCCTAGTGAGTGGGAGAGAGACTCCTTAAGTCTGAACCCGAAATGGCTCTCCCCACTCTTTCCCTTCACCTTGCAAGAGGAGAAATAGAGAAAGAAAACCTAGAGAAAAGTCTGTGAGAAAAAAAACCCCTTTTAGCACCCCCAAATCCGACCCCCTGGGGTTGATCCGGCCATCTACGGCGACCAGAAGGAAGCTGGAGCAAAGGAGAAGGCCTACCCATCATCCCTTGCTGTGGAACTCACCCAGGTGCCCAGAGGAAGGCGATCTAGAGGGCGTTTCTGCAACTTCTTGGGACTGCCCAAGGAGGTCTTCACCAAGCCATAAATCCCTTGGAGGAATTTGTGAAGGCAAGTGACCTATCTATGGTGTCCCCGTATGAGTCTAGGTGGGTTTTGCTATTTTTATGGATTTTTCCTCGAGTCCTAGACCCTCCTATTCACCAAGATTCAGAGCTCGGGTCTGTGTTTCTGCACAGACCTGGTTCGACGGCAAGGTCCCTGGACGCCTGTGATGAGCTTGGCGTCCATCGACCATGCGCTGACCCTGAGTCAGCGGCCAGAGACCGCCGTCTAGTTCCTCTGGACAGAACAGTGAGTGTTCTGTCCTCCTTATGCATTAATTTCGGTATGTTTTCCGTGATGAGGATATATGGTAAACTTATACTCTATGTATATCGTTAGTTGTGATGTGTGGATGAATGTGGTGTGTGATGGTGAATGTGGGATAATGGTATCTTTTAAACTTGTGAGCATGACTTATAGATAATGTTGCAAATCCTTGTTCATGATTTGAGTTAGTATGAATGCCTTGGTTTTAGTCTAATCATAAAGATCAGTGGGTCAGCATCTGTGTTTACAAATTTGGTAACTTATCCATGCTTGTGCAATTTGTAAATAAGCTCGGTTCGGTGGAAATAGAAGCATGCAAGAATGGTTTGTAGGGTCAATCCATAGATGTATGAATTAGGGTAATTTTGTATCCTAAATTCCTGCATAGTTAGTAGCTTATATTAAACAGCAAGTGGCTAAATTACAAGATGTGTTAGACCCCATGTTAACTTAAGTTGTTAATAGCATGCTAATTAGGTATTTTATTTTCTGTAAATCCTATTTAGCTCAGAAAAAATCTGAAAATTTGAGTGTATGATCTTGAACCCGAAAACAGCGTGTGGTTAAAATTTCAAGTCATTTGGATAGTAAAAAAAAGTTATGTATTTTCATGTGAATTGTGATAATCTACGTATACTATCGAAATGTGCTTAGTTAGTGTCTAAAACCAACTTGATCGGTAAATTCCTGTGTTAAACTCCCGAAATCTGTAGTAGCATGATTAGGAGAAAAACGAAGACACAATGTGCATGAGAAAAACGAAGGAGATGTGAGTGTTATGTGTAAATACATGTTAAAACTCGGTATGGGTAAAGTGTAAAAGTTGTGCCTATGTGACACTGCTACCCTAGAGGCACCGGGAGCCGTATATAGAAAAGTCCCTATAGAAGGCTCCATGTGATATAAGTTTTGTCCAAAGGCATTGGGAAAACCCGGAGGTGGACAAGTACCACTGGATAGGGTGGAGAGGGCTTCTCCCGGTCTGTGCAGTTACCAAGATTCACCGCTGTATTGCCTAGGTGGTGAGTATGTGTATGAGTTGTGTAAGTGTTGTGTCATGTGTTGTGTTATGAGTTGTGTTGAGAGCTGTGCTAAGGAATGAGCACGAGCTATGAGACATTGTTAGTGTCCTCTACTAGTGGTTAGGACTATGTGTCATGGCAAATCGCTAAGTAATGAAAAATGAGTAAAATGTGAAATATGTGATATGGCACGTGGTAAGTGCCCAAGATGCACGTGGTAAGTACAAACGATGTGATATGTGATAAGTGAAAGTGAAAGAGAAAATGATGTAGAAATGAGTAAATTGTATAAGTGTGAACATGTGTACGTGTCAAATGTGTAAAAGTGAACAACGTGAATGAGTAAGTATGAAATCATGTGAAACCGAGAATGTGAGAATGTGTTATTGGAAACCATGTGAAATCAGTAAACTAATGTTGTCATTATCATGCTTATGTGTGCATAAATGCCTAGAATCCATGTTAGGGATAATTAGTGAAAATGAGTGCAAGATAGCTTGATTACTTGTTCACATGATGTGTTTTATGTATTATTGTAGCTCTCATGTGTAGATTTATAGTCATTGAATCATATGAAATCAGCAATCTAAAGCATGTGAAAAGGTTCGTGTATGTGTTTAAAACTATGTGAAATCCATGCTAGTTGTGTTCCCTTTCATGTGCGTAAATTGTTCATGTTGATAGCTTTCATGTTTTTAGCTCTTTAAAAGACTAAAGTTCCTGAGCAAATGGAATAGAGATCATGTGATAGGTGAATTTCATTTTTCAAATCTGAAAGCATGAGTTATGTATAAAATTGTAGAACTTTCATGATAGTAGAAAACTTGAATTGACTAGCATGCTATGTGTTGTTAATTGTAAAAGTGCATGTAGAAACCACTAAGACTTGTATGTGTAATCATGAGTAGTGTCGCTTGCTGAGTCTTTGGACTCACTCTTGCTTCGGCGTACAGGTGACAGGTATCGTGCACTAGAAGGTAGCGTGGCGAGGATCATCATTAGAAGACTATTTTGTGGAGCTGTTACCAGTTGTACTTTTCTTTTGCACAAAAGGACTGTTGTATGGACAATATTTTGGACATTGTAACTCTCTCTTTATTTTGTATTAATGTGGACATTGTCCTTCTATCTCACTATTTAGATTATGGAATGTGTGTTGGTGACGGATTAAGAGTTGAGTTGTTTATTTTATTCCGATGTACTCTATTGCTATCCAGGTACATATCAACCTATCGACCAGTGTTGGGTAAATGTCCCACTGTGACGACGCCCTTTATACCGATGGGGATTGGTATAATCGTACCGGTATGAAGAGGGTCGTTACAGAGATTGGTATCAGAGCATAAGGTTGAGATGACTGTACATGGATAGGCCATCACCGTCACATCATGCAAAGTCTTCATAGGGAATTGTCCATATATATAAAATCTACTAATAGTAGATGGAAGAAAATAGGGAGAATATAGAATGTAGAACCTAGGTTCTAACTGAGTTATTTATTTTGTAGACTATGGCTGGACGTGGTAGACGTGGTGCTCAGTCTCGGAGGTATGAGCAGAACCGCAAGCTGAAGAATTTCGTGAAAGGACTTAAGCCATCAGTGAGGGTTAGGCTTCTGGAACTCGATTCACGTACCTTAGGAGAACTTCTAGGTGTGACCACCCAGCAAAGAAAGGAGCGGGATCTCTCCCAGAGGGGGAGGCAACTCCAAAGGAGAATATGATCAAGCCATTCCAAAGGCAAGATAAGAAGAAGGAGAAACCCTTGGAAAGTCAACAATCAACTGTGGCCTCAAGCATCGAGAAGCCCGAGTGCACCCAGTGCGGGAAGCGTCTGGTGGGAAAGCATGTTGGAGAAGGAAGGAAGGTGTCTTAAATGTGGAAGCAAAGATCATCGGCTTAAAGAGTGTCCGAATCTGAAGACGAAGTTCACTCCGCGAGGCGCTTCACCGACCGCGATAAAGGAGCGAGAGTAGCTGATGATGACCTAGGAGACGTCACCACAAGTACTCGATGCGATCTTCGAGGACGAAGATCTTTTTCTAGAGGGGGAGGGTGTAAGACCCCGGATTTTTACTCTCTTTATATATCTGTATGTATGTGAATGGTGTGTTGGGTGTTCGGTTGTTGTGTGCTTAGCATGCGTAGTTCATTGTGCCTACTATTAGTTTTTATCCTTCTTTTGAATATGAGCATGATGTGGTATATCTGTATTTATATATATATATAGATACGGGTGTATGGTAATTAATGCGGAAGTGAACAACTAAACAACTAGAGGTGTATTATGAATACCAAGAATCTCTGACTTAGGATACTTAAGTAACACTATGCACGTGCTATCTAAATATTGAAGAATATCCTATACTACCTATTTTATGGAACTTTGTATGGAAGTGTATGAGGTACATATGTGTAAGTACGTATGTATGTTATCTTATATGTGTGACAATTGTATACTTAATTCTACATGCATAACACCTTGGTGTATTGCGTATGCATATGTATATTGGTTGTAAATGTTGTTATTGCATCGTTTAGTTAATGTGTACATTGTACTTGTGCATTTCATGTACGTAAAGAGTTCAAGCATAGTAGGTGTAATTAGTGGTCATATTGGGATTCTATACTCCTCATGAATAACATGCATATATCTTTATGATGATTAGGCGAGAATAGTCAATTGGATGAATTATGCATATAGTATATATTAAGAAATCCTATACATGTAATACTTAAGCAATGTTAGGTAAAGTTGTGTAAGTTAATCAAATTACCGGTGCGCATATTGTACCCATCTGTTTCAATCATAATGTACATAAGTATGCTATACTAGTGTGTGTATACTATATATATATGTCAAACCTAGTGTGTGTATGCGAGGACTATTTTATCGAATGGATTATTCCTAACTAGCATAAATCATATCATCTCCTAATGATTTGCGAATCCCTCATAATTCTCGTCATTTAAATTGCCGTGTGTGTTGAGTCGTACATGTGTAAAATATCACGTACGTACAGGTAGGTGTCTACGTACATTTTATCTTAGTATGTTTGTATGCTTGTTGTATGTATATATATAGATATTTATGTATATATTAATTGGTATAATTAATGTGCATATGGTTATATTAAATGTAAATAATTTGTGTAATGAATGGTGATAGTATGTATACCCTACTATATACATAATGCATGTATACATGCATTACATGCATAGTTTCTGCATAACTTAGGGTTCTGGCCGAAGGCACATTGGCGTCAAGCCCAGGCCGTTGATCTAGTGTCAACGTCCAGACATGGTCGCCAACACTAACTCCGGTGTCCAGCGATATGGACATCAATCTCTGTGGCCTGCATGCGCAGCAGAGCTGCAAGCTTCTGAAGCAAGGCAAGCCAACCATTGGGGGATGTCCCCCAACGGCTCTGAAGGGTGTCCTATCACCCTAGTGAGTGGGAGAGAGACTCCCTTAAGTCTGAACCCGAAATGGCTCTCCCCACTCTTTCCCTTCACCTTGCAAGAGAGAAATAGAGAAAGAAAAACCTAGAGAAAAGTCTGTGAGAAAAAAAAAACCCTTTTAGCACCCCAAATCAGACCCCTGGAGGTTGATCCGGCCATCTACAGCGACAAGAAGGAAGCTGGAGCAAGGAGAAGGCCTACCCATCATCCCTTGCTGTGGAACTCACCCAGGAGCCCGGAGGAAGGCGATCTAGAGGGCATTTCTGCAACTTCTTGGGACTGCCCAAGGAGGTCTTCACCAAGCCATAAATCCCTTGAGGAATTTGTGAAAGGCAAGTGACCTATCTATGGTGTCCCCGTATGAGTCTAGGTGGGTTTGCTATTTTTATGGATTTTCCTCGAGTCCTAGACCCTCCTATTCACCCAAGATTCAGAGCTCGGGTCTGTGTTTCTGCACAGACCTGGTTCGACGGCAAGGTCCCTGGACGCCTGTGATGAGCTTGGCGTCCATCGACCATGCCGCTGACCCTGAGTCAGCGGCGAGGACCGCCGTCTAGTTCCTCTGGACAGAACAGTGAGCTGTTCTGTCCTCCTTATGCATTAATTCGATATGTTTTCAGTGATGAGGATATATGGTAAACCTTATACTCTATGTATATCGTTAGTTGTGATGTGTGGATGAATGTGGTGTGATGGTGAATGTGGGATAATGGTATCTTTTAAACTTGTGAGCATGACTTATAATAATGTTGCAAATCCTTGTTCATGATTTAGTTAGTATGAATGCCTTGGTTTTAGCCTAATCATGAAGATCAGTGGGTCAGCATCTGTGTTTACAAATTTTGGTAACTTATCCATGCTTGTGCAATTTGTAAATAAGCTCGGTTCGGTGGAAATAGAAGCATGCAAGAATGGTTTGTAGGGTTCAATCCTAGATGTATGAATTAGGGTAATTTTGTATCCTAAATTCCTTCATATGTTAGTAGCTTATATTTAAACAGCAAGTGGCTAAATTACAAGATGTGTTAGACCCCATGTTAACTTAGTTGTTAATAGCATGCTAATTATGTATTTTATTTTCTGTAAATCCTATTTAGCTCAGACAAATCTGAAACTTTGAGTGTATGATCTTGAACCCGAAAACAGCGTGTGGTTAAAATTTCAGGTCATTGGATCAGTAAATAAAAAGTTATGTATTTTCATGTGAATTGTGATAATCTACGTATACTATCGAAATGTGCTTAGTTAGTGTCTAAAACCAACTGATCGGTAAACTCCTGTGTTAAACTCCGAAATCTGTAGTAGCATGATTAGGAGAAAAACGAAGACACAATGTGCATGAGAAAAACGAAGGAGATGTGAGTGTTATGTGTAAAATACATGTTAAAACTCGGTATGGGTAAAGTGTAAAAGTTGTGCCTATGTGACACTGCTACCCTAGAGGCACCGGGAGCCGTATATAAAAAAGTCCCTATAGAAGGCTCCATGTGATATAAGTTTGTCCCAAAGGCATTGGGAAAACCCGGAGGTGGACAAGTACCACTGGATAGGGTGGAGAGGGCTTCTCGGTCTGTGCAGTTACCAAGATTCACCGCTGTATTGCCTAGGTGGTGAGTATGTGTATGAGTTGTGTAAGGTTTGTGTCATGTGTTGTGTTATGAGTTGTGTTGAGAGCTGTGCTAAGGAATGAGCACGAGCTATGAGACATTGTTAGTGTCCTCTACTGGTGGTTAGGACTATGTGTCATGGCAAATCGCTTAAGTAATGAAAAATGAGTAAAATGTGAAAATGTGAATATGGCGTGGTAGTGCCCAAGATGCACGTGGTAAGTACAAATGATGTGATATGTGATAAGTGAAAGTGAAAGAGAAAATGATGTAGAAATGAGTAAATGTATAAGTGTGAACATGTGTACGTGTCAAATGTGTAAAAGTGAACAACGTGAATGAGTAAGTATGAAATCATGTGAAACCGGAATGTGAGAATTGTTATTGGAAACCATGTGAAATCAGTAAACTAATGTTGTCATTAATGCTTATGTGTGCATAAATGCCTAGAATCCATGTTAGGGATAATTAGTGAAAATGTGTAAGATAGCTTGATTACTTGTTCACATGATGTGTTTTATGTATTATTGTAGCTCTCATGTGTAGATTTATAGTCATTGAATCATTTGAAATCAGCAATCTAAAGCATGTGAAAAGGTTCGTGTATGTGTCTAAAACTATGTGAAATCCATGCTAGTTGTGTTCCCTTTCATGTGCGTAAATTGTTCATGTTGATAGCTTTCATGTTTAGCTCTTTAAAAGACTAAAGTTCCAGAGAAAATGGAATAGAGATCATGTGATAGGTGAATTCATTTTTCAAATCTGAAAGCATGAGTTATGTATAAAATTGTAGAACTTTCATGATAGGTAGAAAACTTGAATGACTAGCATGCTATGTTTGTTAATTGTAAAAGTGCATGTAGAAACACTAAGACTTGTATGTGTATATCATGAGTAGTGTCGCTTGCTGAGTCTTTGGACTCACTCTTGCTTGGCGTACAGGTTGACAGGTATCGTGCACTAGAAGGTAGCGTGGCGAGGATCATCATTAGAAGACTATTTTGTGGAGCTGTTACCAGTTGTACTTTTTTTGCACAAAAAGGACTGTTGTATGGACAATATTTGGACATTGTAACTCTCTCTTTATTTGTATTATGTGGACATTGTCTTTCTATCTCGCTATTTAGATTATGGAATGTGTGTTGGTGACGGATTAAGAGTTGAGTTGTTTATTTTATTCCGCTGTACTCTATTGCTATCCAGGTACATATCAACCTATCGACCAGTGTTGCGTAAATGTCTCACTGTGACGACGCCCTTTATACCGATGGGGATTGGTATAATCGTACCGGTATGAAGAGGGTCGTTACATGCCTAGTCATACAAAGTGTAAGTGACGAGTCATGGATCTTTCCTGCATGTATGCATATGGACAAATATTAATTGAACAACGGAAAACATGTTACTATTGAAACTCATATGCAAATCATGATATTAACTTCACTAACAAGTCCATACTAACATGTATTCATCCCCATATCACATCATATTCTTATCATATCAATTGACAATAGGAAAGATCACAAGGTAATCAAATGACATAAGGACAATCACAATACACATTAGAATCATATTCATATCATACCATTTTCAATTGGTTGATTTCTTTTAGGTCCATGCATACTATATAACATCATGCACATGCTAGTAGATATCATGTAATGATCAGACCTAAAATATGCTATTTTTGCAAAGGTAGTGTCGACACACCCTTACTGGTGTCGACACAATGTTCAAACACAAGGCAAAACAATGCAGAACTAGTCAAGTAGTGTCGACACAAGATCAGGTAGTGTCGACACTAGAGACAGTTCCCAGAAAACCCAGTCAACAGGTCTGTACAGGTGTCACAATAGATCAAGTAGTGTCGACACAGGATCAAGTCGTATCGACACAGGATCCAGTAGTGTCGATACTAGAGACCTTCCCAGAAGACTTTTAGCCAATTTAGGACAGTGTGTCGACACTAGATCAAGTAGTGTCGACACTAGAGGCCTTCCCAGAACACCTTTTGGGCAAATCTGGGACAGTTTGTCGACACTAGATCAGTCGTGTCGACACGAGAGGCCCTCCCAGAAAAAAAACATATAGGTCAAGTGGAACCCGAAAATATATCTCATGCAGTGATTAATTAACTGCTTATAACTTTGAAAAATGACATTAGAAAAACATTCAACACCATATATGACGAGGCAAATTATTAGAAGAACTTTGATGTTGGGGTTTGATCTAATTCGGTCTCTAATGCCAAAAAAACATATGAAGAACATAAGCTAAGTGCAGCCCGAAATCATAGTATCATGCAGTGACTTTACCATGCTTATAACTCTCTAACGAAAGATGTTTGGACAAAACGTCCAACATAAAAGATGATCGGGCCTACAAGTAGAAAGAACGTTCATAAAGAAGTTTAGTCTATATCGGTCTCGAATCATGTGCATAATAAGAAGAACGGGAAAAGCCCTAACTGTGCGCTGTTTAGGGAAAACTACGAATACACAATCTGTACTCCATGAAAATTAGTCAAACCAAGTGCAAACGAACCTAGACTCAAAGATCTACTGATGGTGTTGGTTCTTTAATCTTGGCCCGAGAACACCTACCTTTGAATGCTATAAACTCTCTGCAGATTTCTGGGTTGATGCAGAGCGAGGTTGAGGAAGAGCACGTTTTCCCCAACCGTCCTCCTCTTCCCCAGCACTCCAAACTTGCTGCTCACGACCCCAACTTGTAGCTAAACCCTCCCTAAGAGTTTAAGGATGAGTTCTTATAGATTTATGGTTTATTTACAAGTCCTAACGGGACTAGGAAAGGGCTGCGAATTCTGTTTCCTACTTTCCATAAAATCTGGGATTCTCTCACCAAAGGAGGTAGCAAAGGTTAGGAAACCACGTTTAGAGTGGGTTCAGTTTTGGCTTACCTTATATGACTAATCACCCTAATTTTAACCCTAAATTGCCCTCCCTAATTACTGCATTAATTACATACACGAATTTATGAGTATTTCTTGTCCCAATTTTTATCCTTGGCCAAATGTGCTCCATTGGCCAATCTTGTTAATGGGTTATTAATACATAATGTTGTAAGTCTCTCCAACATGTTTATTTAATTTATGGTTGGGTTATTTCTCCCGCGTTAACAATTTTCCGATGTGTTTTCTCTCATACGATAATGATACATAAGTTTTATCGTTCCAATAATTACAAATTTATTTATTCTCCTTTAATTCTAAATCACTAAATTTCCAGGGTGTTACATCCTCCCCCACTTAAGAATTTGGTCCCCAAATTTACACATAATGGTGTAGTTCGTACCTGAGAATAGTTCTGGGTGGTTTTCTTCATTCTTTCCTCTATTTCCAGGTAGCATTAGTAACTCCGTCTCGACTCCATTGGACCTTCACCATAGGTATGGTACGATTCTTGAGTCATTGAATCTTCTGATCCAACAGTTTGATCGGCTTCTCTTCATAAGTCAGGTCCTCCCGAATTCCAAGTCCTCATGGTTGATTACATGGTCGACATTGAATAAGTACTTCCTCAGCATAGATATGTGGAACACATTATGCACATTCACCAGCTGTGGAGGTAGTGCAAGTCTATACGCCACCTGACAATCCTTTCCAGAATTTCAAATGGTCCGATGAATGGGACTCAACTTTCCTTTGATCCAAATCTTTGAATTCCCCTTGAAGGTGAGACCTTCAAGAAACATGTTCGCCAACATGAAATTCTAGTTCCCTCCTCTTGTCTGCATAACTCTTCTGCCTAGATTGTTCTATCTTTAGACGTTTCCTGACAGCCACCTCAATTAAGTCGGGTCCAACCATTAGTTCTCCCCAACCTCTTCCCAACAAAGGGGTGATCTGCAACTCCTGCCATATAAGGCTTCAAACAGTGCCATCTTGATACTTGCCTATAGCTGTTGTTATATGCAAACTCCATCAGGTTAACTGATCATCCCATCGACCTTAAAATCTAGCACCAGAGCATGAAGCATATCTTCACAATTTCATTGGTCCTTTCATTTGTCCATCAGTCTGAGGATGGAAGGCAGTACTAAAGTTTAGTTTAGTACCCATTGCTGCTTGTAAGCCTTTCCAGAAGTGTGAAGTAATCTAGGGTCCCGATCCGATATTATGTTAGATGGAACTCCATGCAATCTACTACTCCTTAACATATAGTGCAACCAATACATCCACTGACCAGGACTCTTGATCGGCAAGAAGTGAACCGACTTAGTCAATCGATCAACTATTACCCTAATTGCATCCATACCACCTCTAGTCTTGGGCAATCCCATGATAAAGTCCATACCGATGCTATCCCACTTCCACTCGGGATTTCTAGTGGTAGCAGTCCACCAGCTGTACGGAAATGCTCAGCCTTGACTTTCATGCATATTAAACAGTATGACACATGATCGGCCACATCCCTCTTCATGTTTGGCCACCGATACGACCTTTTTAAGTCTTGGTACATCTTTGTGATCAGTGATGAATCGTGTACTTGGACTGGTGAGCTTCATTTAGTAACCTCTTCTTGAGTTCTCCATGATTGAGGACACATGTTCTACCTCGGAATAGTAATCTTCCCTCAGCTGATAGAGTAAAGTCAGGTCTTTGTTCTAGCTTCTCCTTGATCTCAACTAAGAATGGATCCTCTCCCTGTTTCTCCTTGATTTCGGTCAGTAGATCGGATTGTATCTGGAGATTGGAAATCATTACTTGTTTTTCCTTCTTTCCCATGTCTAATTCAAGCTTGCAAATTGCTCCAGTAACTTCCATTCGCCCAGCATCATACTAGCTAGCATAGCTCCTGGTTGTCTACTTAGAGCGTCTGCCACTACATTGGCTTTCCCAGGGTGATATTGAATGGAAAAGTCAAAGTCCTTAGGTACTCTAACCACCTTCTCTGCCTCATGTTAAGCTCCTTCTGTGAGAATAAGTATTTTAAGCTCTTGTGGTCAGAAAAGACCTAACTTGCTCACCATAGATATAATGCCTCCAGATCTTCAAGGCGAATACTACAGCTGCTAACTCTAGGTCATGAACTTGGTAGTTCACTTCGTGGATCTTCAACTGTCTTGAGGCATAAGCTATTACTTCCCTGTTGCATTAAGACGCATCCCAGACCTGTTCCAGAAGCATCTGAATAATTTCAAATCCTCCCTCTTCAGTGGGTAAGGCGAGGACAGGAGCAGTAGTCAGACACTTCTTCAAGTTGTTAAAGCTTTGTTCACATTCATCGGTCCACACAAACATATTTCCTTCTGGTCAGCTTGGTTAACGGCACTGCTATCTTAAGAAATCCTTGATAAACCTTCGGTAATATCCTGCTAGACCTAGGAAGCTTGATCTCTGTGACGCTTGTCGGTCTTTCCCATTTCAGCACAGCCTCAACCTTTGATGGATCAACAGCGATACCATCCTTGGTTACCACATGCCTAAAAGGATACCTCTCTAGCAGAATTCACATTTACTTAGCTTGGCATATAATTTGTTCTCCCTAAATCTGTAATGAGATCCTCAATGCTCCTCATGCTCTTCCTTTGTCTTGGAATAGATCAATATATCATCGATGAATACCACCACAAATTTATCAAGATATGGCGATAAATGCTATTCATCAACTGCATGAAACTGCAGGGGCATTTGTTAGTCCGAAAGGCATAACAATAAATTCAAAATGCCCATACCTGCTTCAGAAGGCTGTCTTGTGAATGTCTTCTCCTTTGATCCTCAATTGATGATAACCGGATCTGAGATCTATTTTAGAGAAGTATCTAGCTCCAGATATTTGATCAAACAACTCATCAATCCTTGTCAGAGGGTATTTGTTCTTGATAGTTAACTGGTTTAGTTGTCTGTATCTATACATAGCCTCATCGACCCATCTTTCTTCTTGACAAAGAGGACAGGTGCACCCCTGGCGATGTGCTTAGTTGGATGAAACCCTTCTCTAACGTTCCATCAGTTGCTCTTTTAATTCCTTCAGTTCTGCGGGGACATTCTATATGGTGCCCTAGATACTGGTGATGCTCCAGGGACCAGCGATGGTAAAATCGACCTCTCGCTCAGGAGGAATCCTGGCAAGTCTTCGGGAAAAACATCAGCATATTCGCTGACAACATGGATGTCCTCCACTTTGACTCCTTCTTTGTGATGACCACAGCAGCAAGAAAGGCCATACAACCTTTCCTCATCATCCTTTTGGCTTGTAGTGCAGAGTAAGTGACAATCTCCTGCGGTTTCTATCCCCTGTGAACACTAGTTTTGGGTAATGG
>CM024758.1:85869859-86069859 GCA_014218235.1 Colocasia esculenta
AGGAAGGTGCTGCTGCTTGAGCTGCTGCTTCTATTGCTCGTGTTGAAGGTGCTACAAGTTGTAGCTGTGGGAGGCTGCAGCGTTTGCACCCTTGGCATCATCATCCTTCCTCCAGTTGTGAGTCCATCGAAGAAAGACTCCATCTTCTTCAAGCTAGGTAGGATTCATTCCATAAGTCTCTTCTTTCTGTATCTCTTTCTTGGATCCATTGCTTGAGGTTGAGCTTTTTACCATGTTTATACCATCGTTCAGGTCTTGGGAGTAGTTTCATGACAGTTTTTTCCTATCTTTGATAAGTTTGTTCAATTAGAGACCATGTTAGTCTCAAGTACATCTTGGCAAATTGATCTGTAGAGGTAGAGAGGAGGTTTTGGAAGAACTACTCTCTCAGTAATCTTCTTCCTTAAGTTCTTGTTTTCCATGTATACAATGTTGAGTCCTCTTCATTCAATTCTTTTGTTTCATTGACCTAGTGTTTTGAGATTTAGATGGTATTCATACAATGTTGTAGTCATGTTGGGAATGGTAGGTGAGCTTGGTAAAACATTTCATGCTAATTCTGAACATTTTCTAGAAGTTTACATTGCACCTGTCGACAACCATAACCTTACCTGTCGACAGGAACCATGTTCTCAGAACACAGATTGTGCTGGACACTAGTACCTATCGACAGACAGTCCTATCTGTCGACAGACAACCCTTACCTGTCAACAGCCGACCCTAGCCTGTCGACAGGCAGTGGCCAGTCTTCAAGATTTTTCTTCTGGGAGATAGCACCTATCGACAGCTCTTCCATGGCTGTCAACACACCCTGCCTGGTTTAGGTTTCCAGTTCCTATTTTGGTTCAAACTCTTGCTGATATGTCATGCTATTAGTTTGGCAACTTGCCCATTCATTCTCTTGTGTATATACCACTTAAACACTTGATAGAACTATTCAATTTCCTTCCATATTTACTTTGAATTACCTTTAAGAATTCCCAAGTGCAATTGACTTTTGTGATGTTATCACCATTTGTGATCAATGATGGTAGTCCATAAATTTTTTATTATGTGAGATGTGTTGAGTGTTCGTGAACCCCAATTAAACCTTTATAAGAGTGTGTTATGATGACAATTTGTGGGCCTTTGGATTCATTTGAGAAATATGCCTGTGCAAATAGGGCTGGTCCAGTCCTGGGAGGAGCACCCGAATTCGTTAGTGGCCGCGTGGAACGATAAAGGATATGTGGATGTTTGGCATTACATCAGTATGTGCTTGATTAGTCATCATGCTATCTATTTATATGTGAATGTGTATTTGAATCAAAACTTAAATGTCATTTTGAAATATTGATCATGTCTCCACAAGTCAATACTCTTGTTCCACATGTGTTATTTAGTAGATATGTTCGTTCATTCATTTGACATTCAGTGCTAACCATAGCCAGTTCTTACTTTGAAGTTGTACATCTTAGTCCTTTTGATTAAAGGAATTGAATCCTACTGAGCTAGTTAGCTCACATTATTCTACCTTTTCAGGTGATCTAGATGATTCAAATGTTTAAGGGGAAGTGTGTTGAGTGGTCTATCCAACAACAAGAAGCCAACTATTTTACTTTTCTTTAGTATTGTGAATATCAAGTGTAATAGAATAGGTTTCTCTTGTCTGCTCCTCATATAGACTATAATGAGGAGGGCTATGTAATGACGCTTTCGTTATGTCATTAATGAATAAGTAAACATTAGTTCTTTTTCTTGTGATATATTCTGTCATTTCCGATAAATAGACTTTTATTAGGACGTGACAATATGTGTGTCCTTCTAGTGGTGGTTTGGACTATGTGTCACGACAACTAGTGTAAAAAGTGTAAATATGTGAATGTGAACACGTGAATTGTGCAATGTGAAATATGAGCATGTGATAGTGTACTATGAAAGTGTTAGTATGTGAAAATGTGCTATCATGTGTAATTGTGATTTATTTACATCAAAATAGCAAGCTAAATGTGTAAATAAATGTGATAATCGCATGTGAAAATGGTTAGATATCATACTAGGTATGTTATTTACCTTGTACATTGTTCCATGCTCTAATGGTGTATAATTGTGAAGTAAATTAGGTAAGTTTTGAACCTTTGGATCATGTTGGTTACAATGTGTAGAAAACATGCTATAGGTCTTCATATTTAGTTGTTAAGTAACATGAAGCATGTACCATGATTATTCCTATATGTTTAAAAAGACTAGCATGTGTATATGATATGTGTAAGGTTGTGTTCTTAGATTGCTTGCTGGGTCTTTTAGAAGACTCATCCTTGCTTCGGCGTACAGGTGTGACAGGTACCTCCATTCCTGAAGTGGACATTGAGAGGAGCGACTCCGAGCACGAGGAGTAGCTGCACTCTCTTGGACTTTACTTCATTGTACTTTTCTTTCACTAGTATGTAAACAATGGAATTATGTAATTCATGTGGACGATGTACTTTACTTGGAATTGTAATTATTGTGGACATTAGTATTTTCTTTACTTGCTATATAGACTGTGGATATGATGATGATGATGATGGAATAAGTTAGTTCTTTTATTTCCGCTGTAATCTTTTGTTATTCATGTACATATCAACCTATTGTTTAGTGTTGGGTAAATGTCCCACTATAATGACGCCCTTTGTACCGACGTAGATTGGTATAATCGTACCGATATAAAGAGGATCGTTATAGAGATTGGTATCAGAGAGCCAAGGTTGAAATTGTGCATGAATATACCATCATCTTCACATTATGCAAGTCTTTATAGAATTGTCCACATATGTAGAAAGTACTAATAATAAATGGAAGATAGTAAGAAAATGGTTAGGACTAAATAACTTAGTTTCTAATTGAGGTTAAATTGTTTTTCAGGCTATGGCTTCTCGTGGTAGGCGTGGTGCTCATGCTCGAGATGACGAGCAGAGGCGTGAGGACCGGGCTGAGCAGCAGGCCCCAGCACCACAGGGTCCCATAGTACTTCCTTCACCACCGCCTGTGGATTATGGAGTGTTCATGCAAGGCCTAGTGTAGGCCGTGCAGACTCAGGCACAAACTCAGGCTACACTTCAGGCTCAACTGGAAGCTCAGGTTAGAATTGTTAGATAGAGGTAGCCTATTTTTATTAAATGTATGATTGCTATTATGTTGCTTATGTTGTTTGTTGTGGTAGGCTCAGGCTCTAGCTCCAGCTCCCCAGGAGCAAGGCCATGGTGGTCCTTCCATCATGGAGAGATTCAAGAGGATGACTCCACCCTCTTTTAAGGGGGAGAGTTAGCCGCTTTTGGAGGAGAGCTGGATGAGGGAGATTGAGAAGATCTTCTGAGCTATTAGGTGTGCCGAGAAGGATAAAGTCAACTTGGCCACCTACATGCTACATGTATTAATATTTTTTATGCATGTACTTGTGTAGATTAAGAAGTTGCTAGATAGGTGCTTATGGAGTTATGTTTTGCAGGAGAGAGCTGATGTGTGGTGGTCCTCTTTGCTTCGCACCAGGTTTGAGGATGGTGCTGTCAAGGTGTCTTGGGATGAGTTCACGAGGCTCTTTCGGGCCAAGCTCATCCCAGAGCATATCCAGGATAAGATGGAGTAGGAATTCCTTACTCTTACTCAGGGCTCTATGACGGTGCTTGAATATGAGGCCAGGTTTGCAGAATTGTCTAAATATGCACCTCATATAGTAGCTAATGAGTGCAGGAAGGCGAAGAAGTTCGTGATGAGACTTAAGCCATCACTGAGATCGAGGCTTGTGGCGTTTGACCATCGACACTGGACGAGGCTCTCAGTGCTACGTGCAGGCAGGAGAGCGAGATGGAGCAGTATCTGGAGGAGAAGAAGGCTTTGCAGAAGAGGTCCGCGTCACCGTTCCAGCGGCAAGACAGGAAGAAGGCGACGTACCAGTCACCGCAACGTCCAGTGGCAGCTAGTAGTTAGTAGGTAGTTGCACCGCGATCCCCCGGCATCAGGCCCAACGATAAGAAGATGTGCCCTCACTATGGAAGAGCACATGGTGGTACCGAGTGCTGAAAGCTAGTGGGGAAATGTCTCAAGTGCGGCAGTAGCGAGCATCAGATCAGAGACTGTCCCAGACTTCAGCAGGGTATTCACCATGGAGTGCCAGCCCCAGCAACGGCAGCAGTAGCAGTGCCAGCTATAGGAAGACCAGGAAGGCCTCGAGCCCAAGCTCGAGTGTTTGCTTTAGCACGAGAGGATGCCGAGCAGGCGAAAAACGTCACGGAAGGTACAGTTCTTCTCATGGGTGTGCACGTCGAGTTTTGTTTGATACGGGTGCCACTCACTCATTCATTTCTGAGCGGTTCGCGAAGCAGTTGGCTATAGAGTCAGGAGTAGAGGCTGAGGAGTTAGAGGTCCCTTTGTTTGTGCACACACCAGCAAGAACGGTATCGACTAGGAAGTGTATTCAGTCTTTACCAATGTGCATTGAAGATCGAGGCTTAGATGGTGCTTCTTTTTGCTTAAGATGAAGGACTATGATGCAATTCTAGATCTGGATTGGCTTCAGGAGCACTATGCTTTGGTAGATTGTCGTGGGAAGAAGATTACTTTCTGTATTTCTGGTGAGGATGAGTTCTCGCATCCATTGCCAAGGAACTTAGCGGGAAGGTTTGTGATCTCCGCCATGAAGGCGATGAGGATGGTGAACAAGGGGTGTGACGATTTTCTTGCCAGCGTGGTATTAGTACCGAAGGTTGATCAGTCACCTACCCTTGAGGAGATTGATGTAGTGCAGAAGTTTCCAGACGTATTTCCTGATGATTTGTCTGGTTTGCCACCGGTTAGAGAGATAGATTTTACTATAGAGTTGCTTCCAGGCACCTCTCCTATCTTAAAGGCTCCATATCGGATGGCACCTGCGGAATTGGCAGAGCTGAGGAAGCAGTTGTAGGATTTGCTAGACAAGGGATTTATTCGCCCTAGTTTGTCACCATGGGGCGCATCTGTATTATTCGTGAAGAAGAAGGATGGTTCACTCAGGTTGTGCATCGATTATAGGAAGCTCAACTAGGTGACAGTGAAGAACATGTATCCCTTACCGCGGATTGATGACTTATTTGATCAGCTGCAGAATGCATCGATATTTTCTAAGATTGATCTGCGGTCCGGCTATCATCAGTTGAGGATTAAGAGTGAGGATGTGTCCAAGATGGCCTTTAGGACTAGATATGGGCATTATGAGTTTTGGTGCTTCCATTTGGTCTGACCAATGCCCCTGCAGCGTTCATGGATCTCATGAACATGATGTTTAGACCTTATTTGGATATTTTTGTAGTGGTGTTTATCGACGATGTGCTAGGCTTTTCCCGGATGAGGCTACACACTGTGATCATTTGAGGGTTGTTCTGAAGGTTCTCTGAGAGCACAAGCTATATGCAAAGTTCAGAAAGTGCGATTTCTGGATGCGCAAGGTTCATTTCCTTGGGCATGTTATCTCAAGCGCTGGAGTTGCAGTTGATTCGACGAAGGTCTAGGCTGTATTAGATTGGGAGATCCCAAGGACCCCATCAGAGATTCGTAGTTTTCTGGGTTTAGTGGGCTATTACCAACGATTCATTGAGGGTTTTGCATCTATCGCCGCACCTTTGACTAAGCCAACCAGGAAGGGTATGAAGTTTGTCTGGTTCGAGGATTGTGAGAGTAGTTTTCAATTGCTGAAGGCAAAGCTTACTTCTACACCCGTATTGATTTTGCCGAGTGTTGTAGAGGGTTTTGCTATCTATTCGGATGCATCTCGGATTGGTCTTGGCTGTGTGTCGATGCAGCATGGTAGGGTAGTGGCGTATGCTTCTCGTCAATTGAAGGAGCATGAGCGTAACTATCAGACTCATGATTTGGAGCTTGCGGCAGTGGTTCATGCCCTGAAGATCTGGAGACACTATCTTTATGGTGTCAGGTTTGAGGTGTTCACTGACCACAAGAGTCTGAGATATCTCTTTTCTCAGAAGGAGTTGAACTTGCGACAGAGGAGATGGATTGAATTCCTCAAGGACTATGACTTTGAGCTTCAGTATCATCCAGGGAAGGCGAATGTCGTGGTAGATGCTCCTAGCAGGAAGAGGTCTTTGCTCCAATAGGATTGGAAGATGTTGGAGGATGCTGCATGTGCGATGACTGAGTTAGAGCCATAGTTATGTCAGACTTTCATGGCTCAGTTGTCCATTCGGTCCACTGTTCTAGAAGAGGCGATTGAGCAGCAGAAGGCCGACCCTAGACTCTAGAAGTTGGTGGGCAAGGCGGGAATTGCTCGAGATGAGAATGGTGTGATTATATTTCATCACCGAGTTTGTGTTCTCGATATCGTGGATGTCCGTGAGCATGTTCTAGGATTTGAAGAGATCTCTATTCATCTAGGTAACACCAAGATGTACCAGGATTTGAAGAGATCTTTCTAGTGGTCTGGCATGAAGAAGGATGTAGCAGATTTTATATCCAGGTGTTTAGTATGCCAGCAAGTGAAGGCCGAGTGTCAGCGACCATCTGATCTTATGCAGAAGATGGAGATCCCAGTATGGAAGTGGGAAGCAATCACTATAGATTTTGTGACGGGTTTGCCCAGATCAGTGAAGGGCAATGACTCGATTTGGGTGATTGTAGACCGTTTCTCCAAGATGGCGCACTTCTTGCCTATGAAGAAGAAGCAGTCTGTGGAGAGTTTGGCTAGGTTGTATGTTAGTAGCATTGTAAGGTTGCATGCCGTGCCGAAGTCGATTTTTTCGGATCGAGACCCGAGGTTTACTTCGATGCTGTGGAAGGGTCTTCAGGAGGCTTTAGGTTCTGAGTTGAAGCTTAGTTCGGCGTTCCATCCCCAGACAGATGGGCAGTCTGAAAGGACTATCCAGATGCTCGAGGATATGTCGAGAGCATGTGTGCTAGATTGGAAGGGTGATTGGGAGCATCATTTGCCTCTTGTGGAGTTCACATACAACAACAGCTTTCATGCGAGCATTGGTATGGCTCCGTTTGAGGCTTTGTATGAGCGGCCTTGTAGATCTCCTTTAAGCTAGGAGGAGACAAGTGATAGGCAGTTGATAGGTCCGGAGTTAGTGCAGAAGACTTCGAGTAAGATTCAGCTTATTAGGCAGAGGCTTGTTGCAGCGCAGGATAGGCAGAAGAGTTATGTCGACAATAGAAGAAAGGATTTAGAGTTCGAGATTGGCGAGCATGTTTTTCTGAAGGTTTCACCTACCCGAGGCGTTGTCAGGTTTGGTAGACATAGTAAGTTGAGTCCTAGATTCATTGGCCCGTATGAGATTCTTAGACGGATGGGCAGTGTGGCATATGAGCTAGCCTTACCCCCAGCGCTAGCCAGGGTGCATCCATTTTCCACGTATCTATGCTCAGAAGGTATGTGCGAGATCCGTCTCATTTTATTAGTCACGAGCCAGTGGAGATTCATCCAGACTTGTCGTATGTTGAGCAACCCGTAGCTATCCTTGATCGAAAGATTCACCACCTCAGGAACAAGAGCATTGCGTCCGTGAAGGTGCTATGGCAGAACTTCTCGTGAGAAGAAGCTACTTGGGAGCTTGAGGATGCTATGAAGAAGAAGTATCCTCATTTGTTTGAATAGTTTCAGTCTAACTTCGAGGATGAAGTTTTCTTTTAGGGGGAGAGGGTGTAAGACCCTCCAACTTTGTTCTTTTATTTAGATTTTGTCATATGATGATTAGTTGCTTTTTGTATATAATTATGTGTATATGTATATATATATAGATATTTATTTCTGTACATATTATATTCAAATGATGTCGTACATATATATATATATGTGTGTTTATTTATGTACATATTGTTTTATTTACATTGTACATATTGTATTTAAATAATATGATGTATATAGTTTGTAAATTATAAGGTGAATGCATGTTTATCTGTTTTTGTGTTCTGGCCGAAAGGCTATTTAACGTCAACATTGTGGACATTTATGGGGAAGTCGACGTCCAGATGGATGGACGCCAATTCCCAGTAAACGGCAACAATGTGGCCGTTTATTTCTCAGAAATTATTGCGGTTTCAGATATGAAAACGACTGCGTTTCCTTCGATCCCAGTTTGGAAACTACCTTACAACGGTAGGATTTCCACCTTAATGCGTATCCCGACCCCCTTAGCTTATAAAAACACCCAATTTCAGCCGGATTAAGTCTTTTGGCCTTTGAGAAACCATAGAACTTTCTGTGTGAAAAATTGATCTTTGGCGACTTTGATCCGGTGATTGGAGAGTTCGCTTGGCGATCTGCATCGACTGGGAGAGGCTCTAGACTTTGGTGAGGCATCCCTGACTCCGGTGTGCAACCTACATCAACACAGAAACTGGTTCGGGAGGAGATTTGGGAGCTTCTTGGCTTGGCCGAGGAGAGCATCTTCGGCAAATTTAATCCCTTGACAATTTTTCTGAGGCAAGTAATTGAGGGATATCATCCCTACACATGTCCTCTAGGTCCTAGGATTTTATGGGATTTTTCCTCATGTTCTGGAACCCCCATTCGTCAAGATTTATGCATTTAGTCTGCATTTTTGCAGACAGGAACTTAATGACCAGCTTGTTGCCATTAAGATCCAGAGTTAGCGGCAACATCATGTTCCGTTAACCCTTGTTGGCGGCAACCCCTGTGCCGTCAAGTTCTTCAGGGTTGTAGTGAGACTGTTTTGATCTTTGTGAAGTGTTTTGTCGGATTTTTGAGTACCTATGCATGCTGGAAAATTTATATGTGGTTAGGTACAGTCAGTAGGTCATGTCATGAGGAGGTGTCGAATTTATGTAATTAGTTTTATTTATTAAAAGTTCTGTATTAGGACTGTGAGCATGATTGGACCATGATTAATCTTATATAAATAGATCCGTTGTGATTTAGGGTTTCATAAATTTTCCATGTTCATATTATGACTATTTTCAGGATTTGAAACTGTTAGGTATGACTGTTTACTGTGTACCATGTGTAGTTGGATTTGTCAATAAATATGCCTGGAATCTATTTTAATTATTATAATTAGTTTAAAGATCCGAAAAATCTGAAAAATTAAGCATGCAACATGTTATCTGTTTAGAACCTGTGATAAAAATTTTGTTCTATTTTCATGACAGTAGGTATTGTTATTGATTTAATAAGGGAAAATGACCATATTGAGCATATTAAGGTTAATTATGCATAATTCAGTGATTAGCAGCATGATTAGGATTGTGTTATGATCTGATTATCATGAGAACAGTAGCATCGTGTTGTGGAAACTGAAACATGTGCAATTGTTATATAATGCATGTAAATGTGTTAAATGGTGCATGAGAATCATGTAAATAATGTGATAAAGTGGAATGTGAAAATTGTGCCGATAGTGATGCTGTTACCATAGAGGGCTGTGGAACCGTACTATAGTAAAGTCCGTATGGGAAGGTTTAATGTGTGTGATATCCTATGGGCATTAGGATGAAATCCTGGAGGTGGACAAGTACCACTGGTTAGGGTGGAGAGTGCTTCTCCCGGTTCTGCGTAGTTAACCAAGATTCGTCACTGTGTTGCCTAGGTAACGGGTATGTGTATGTGAATATGTGTGTCCTTCTAGTGGTGGTTTGGACTATGTGTCACGACAACTAGAGTAAAAAGTGTAAATATTTGAATGTGAACATGTGAATTGTGCAATGTGAAATATGAGCATGTGATAGTGTAATATGAAAGTGTTAGTATGTGAAAATGTGATACCATGTGTAATTGTGATTTATTTACATTAAAACAGAAAGCTAAATGTGTAAATAAATGTTATAATTGCATGTGAAAATGGTTAGATATCATGCTAGGTATGTTATTTACCTTGTACATTGTTCCATGCTCTAATGATGTATAATTGTGAAGTAAATTAGGTAAGTTTTGAACCTTTGGATCATGTTGGTTACAATGTGTAGAAAACATGCTATATGTTTTCATATTTAGTTGTTAAGTAACATGAAGCATGTACCATGATTATTCCTAAATGTTTAAAAAGACTAGCATGTGTATATGATATGTGTAAGGTTGTGTCCTTAGATTGCTTGCTGGGTCTTTTAGAAGACTCATCCTTGCTTCGACGTACAGGTGTGACAGGTACCTCCATTCCTGAGGACGACATGAGAGGAGCGACTCCGAGCGCGAGGAGTAGCTGCACTCTGTGGACTTTACTTCATTGTACTTTTCTTTCACTAGTATGTAAACAATGGAATTATGTAATTCATGTGGACGTTGTACTTTACTTGGAATGTAATTATTGTGGACATTAGTATTTTCTTACTTGCTATATAGACCGTGGATATGATGATGATGATGGAATAAGATTAGTTTTTTTATTTCCACTGTAATCTTTTGTTATTCATGTACATATCAACCTATTGTTTAGTGTTGGGTAAAGTCCCACTGTAATGACGCCCTTTGTACCAACGTGGATTGGTATAATCGTACCGGTATAAAGAGGATCGTTACACCACTTGAGCAAGTATTTGAAGAAGTAGAGTATCATGTCTCCCCTCCTCAATTTGAGACCCGACCAAGGACTTAGGGGGAGAGTAGTAGCAGTTGAAGCATGTTGATGGATATGTTGATAAAACAATGAGATGGCTTGTCAGTTCTACAGATGCAAGTCCAACAAGTTGATGTTAAGTTGATTTCTTAGCTGAGGAGGTCCAGCAGATGATGGATCTTTTGCTTCAGTTGGTGTGCCAACAGGGCACAAGTCAGCCTTCTGCTCCACCCTCTACTCATCAAGAAGAGAAGTAGTCAACAACAACAGCAGCAACAAGAACAACAACATCAAAAGGAACAAGTGCAGCAGCAGCAGCAACAATTGCAGCAACAACAACAAGAGCAGCAACAAGAGCAGTCAGTAGTAGTTGAGCCAGAGCAGCAGCAGCAGCAGCCCCAGGAGAAGGAGTCTGGTTCTAAGCGACCCCTAGAGTCTCAGGATTTAGAGGTAGATGCCAGGTCCAAGGTCAAAACGTTTAGGAGGAAGGTTAGAAGGAAAGTCCATAAGGATGGTCAGCATGTTTTCCCTTCTCAACCCTTGACCATCTCCTCTCCTCCCACTGATGCAACTCCTCCTACTACTTTTGCTCCAACCCCTTCTATTCTTCCATCTGCCTCTCAACCTATTGCCTCTACTGCTCCTACACCTCCAGCTCCCACTGCTGATGAACAACAACCTCCACCTCCTCCTTCTACTTCATCTGATCCTCCTCCCTCTACCTCTCTACCAGAGGATCAGCCCCTTACCTTCAACAATGTTAATTTTTCTATTTACCCTTTGAAGTACAGTCTCAAACCCTCCAAGGCAACCATACCCATTCTTCACACTTTAGCTCCTCATTTCTTTTCTTCTCTCCCTACATCCTCTACACCCTCTTCTGGCAGATCCACTCTTTCCCTTGCAGAGATTGTACCTAGTGTGGTACTCTCATCTAAAGGTGGACAGCAATTGAAATAAAATCCTGCCAAACTACTTCCTCTATTTTGGTATGCCTTTGTCTACCACTTTGAACACCATATGAACATGTTCAGGGAATTCTTGTCTATCAAAGTATTCCTTGAAGTCCATGAAATGCCAAGTTTCACCTTTGAGGACTGGCTTCCTTCTCTCCTCTATACATCCCAAGTACTATGGCTGATGTCAATTTCATTACTCAGAAGAGCCACCGTCTGTCTCCCAAAGAATTCCTAGAACTCTATCCTGGTGAAGCCACCAGATACAAACAAACTCAGGCTATGAACCAATTTATGGATATTTCCCTTCACCTGAACCTTAGATTTTTCACTTGTTGGTACCCTCCTTAGAGAGTCGTAGGCCAAGTACACAAGGATGACGGAATTTAATGTAGCTAGGTTCCGAATGGGCTTGCCTGATGTGAACAAAGGGCAATGGGAACATATCATCTGTGGTCAAAGACAGATCTCCCCTTCTATGACAATTGGACTATCTTTTGGACTGCACCCAAGCCTGATTGGAGCCATTTCTTCTAGGAAGGACTTTGCTCAGCTAGTTTTCAATAGACATATCAGAATAGCTACAAGGTTCAGAATCAAGTACAATTTGAGCTTGTCATTTCATAGGTTTGCTCTTATGCAAGCTCCTCAGAACTCCCAGCACATGTTAGATTTTCAGATTTGTTTTGCTGAGTCTAAAAGGTTCACAGAAGATCAATGGGCAGCTGCATACCCCGAAGATCACACAGATTGTCAGAAATTGAAGATTTCTATTATTGAGTATCTCTGCAAAGGATATGAGACTCTTTGGAAGTCTATTGCCCATAAGTGGATGCAGAGGTACTTAGTCTATTATCAAGCCAAGGAAGCTGCAATCCATCAGGGCCTGCACTGGAACATCACAGTTCATGAGTTTCTCCACTTAGCTGCCAGCAAGAAGTTTGTACCTCTTAGGACTCTTTTGCGCCCTTCTAATTATCATAAGAGACTTAGTGGTTCCACAGAAGACATGTCAAGTCTTATAGGAAAATCCCTTACATAGGACCTTCCTACAAGATAGAGTATGCTAAGTTTGAGAACTTCTTTCCTGACAATGAGAAGAAGCTTTGGGCTCTTCTCCAGCCCTTCCTTGCCTAAATCCCTCCTTTGTATTTACCTAGTTCTTTATCAGCTTCATAGATGTAATCTATACTTGAACATTCATATATATGAATGCAGTTCTGTTCTACATTTCTATGGATCTCTCTCTCTCTTTGTATCTTACCTTTTCTGTAATGCCATAAAGGGGGAGACAGAAAGTAAGAAACAAATAACTCAATATACAGGAGGACATACTTCTACAAAATTAAATTTGTTTTTCACTATCTATTTAAAAGTTTTGTCATTAACAAAAAGGGGGAGAATTGTTGAGCAACTATCCCTTATGAAAAATTATTTAAGAGTTTAAATTATTTTAACATGGTGATTTTGCTATGATAAAACCTTTTAAAAACTTTCTACAATCAAATCTACTGGAATATATCACAGAGAACATATTTTGTACAATACTGTATCAACAATATATTGAAAATGTTCTAAGTCCATACAATACACTTATGTATCATACTGACTCCGACTATGGACTCCGACTCCAGAAAGTCGAAGTGTTGAACCATCTTTGTACTGGACTCCAACTCTCTAGAAGTCGAAGTCTGGACTCCAACTCCTGAGAAGTCGAATCCTATACTCCAACTCCTGTAAAGTTGAAGTAAGTATCGATTGATGAACACTTCAGAAAAGTCGAAGTCCCCTCTCCGACTCCTAAAGAAGTCGAAGTCTCTATATTGTTTTCCAACTCCTAGGAAGTCGAAATATTCACTCCGACTCCTTCAGAAGTCGAAGTATGACCTATTGATGCTTATCACTACGACTTTCATGAAGTCGAATTCTATGGTCTCACTGTGACTTCTGTAGAGTCGAATTTCAGTCTGTCTCTTATGATTCTGACTCTGACTCCAAGAGAGTCAAAGTACATGTCTTTCTGACTCCGACTTCCCTGACAACTTCTATACTTCACTTTTTCTATGCAAATATTGTTTTATAATTTCATGAAATCTTGATTGTTTGATATTTTATTTGCTTAATGAGATCTTTTGCAGAACACATAGTACTTGTATATCCTTCAGAATAATATCTTGTCATGTTACTATTATTTAATGTATTCTGACAGATAGGATATATTATACTCAAAATAACCACAAATTATATGTGAAAATATCTGAAATATTTATATAAATTGGTCTCTTGCTTTATGTCAGAAGTTCAGTTCTCTTTTTGTTCAACAGTTGTCTTGCAGTTAATGCCATCAGGCGCATAGGGTATTTGACAGAGGCTCACCTACCACTATCAGAACCTTACCTTACTTTCTGATGCAACTGTTGTCTGTCTTTTATTGCCCTGAACATCTGTCTATCCGAGGTTTCCATACTTTACATATATTTCTGACTTACCTACCTCAGAAAGTATGGAGGTATATTTTCTTTTGTCTTGTCCTTGTTGCAGAACATTTATTAGACATGTTTTCAGCATGGAGCTTTCACAGAACATTAATTGAAGACTAACTTCTGAGCTGTGAAGCTACAAGCATGGTCTTAAGATGTGGAAAGCTAAAAAGCTGAAGGACTAATGGATAACCAAAATCTCATCAACATCTAAAGGATCAAAGGTCACTCCTCAAATGGATAGATCTCCAACAGATAGTTTCAAACAGAAACATCCTCTGAAGCATATATAGAAGCCAAAGTTTGAACAAGACACCAACACTTAGAGTGTGAAAAATCAGTTAGCAACACATTCAACTCACTCCTACATTCTGCTAGCAAGAGCCTTCACAAGCCTTCTACTGAGCTGCAAGATTAAGAGCTTCCACAATCCGAAAATCTCCAAGCTCTCCTCTTCACAGAAGTCTGTTTGTGGTGGGTGGAATTTTGTAACTAGATTATTATCTTCTAGTCCACCCTCCTTGATCAGAAAGGATCAGTGCTATAATTCTTATTTATATTCCTTTATGAATTCCCTGTGTTTGCTCATTCTTCAGAGCAAACACACAAGTGTTTTTACAATTCTATCTATGTAAACTGTAGGATTTTGTTCCTGTAGTACCCCTCTTGTGAGGTAAGACCTTGTTAAAGGTAGTTCTTGTACCCCTGTTGAGGGAAGACTTGCTTGGGAGCAAGTGAGCTTGTAATACCTCTCAAGGGTGAGAGAAGGCCAAGTATTCTTGGCAGTTAGTGAAATCTCAAGTGGTTTGCTTGAGGACTAGATGTAGGACTTTCATGTGGGAAGGGCTGAACAGGATAAAATTTCTTGTGCATTTGTGTGATTGTTTCTGCCAATTTACACTTGAATCACACACCACACTAAACACTAACAATTTTATTTAGTGTTGTCTAATTTCAGATAATTTTTTTTAAAGTGCAAGAAGTCTTATTCACCCCTCTCTAGGACATCATTAGTGCCATCTCGATCCAACAAATTTGTGTGTGTGTGCTATGATCTATACAGGAGTTCTGTTAATATTTGATTGTTTGTGTGTGTGTGGATCATATCAAAGCTAGAGGATCTGATCTCTTATGAACTTGATCTAGCGTTTGTGTGTGTGTTTGAGCTTAATTGCTCGTGCGTGTTGAGCCGGCGTGCTTGTGTGTGTTGTACTCAAGGTTTTGAGTAGTGTGTGCCTCACTATGTCAGGGGTGGATGTAGGAGTCACTGGATGTGATATCCGAACCACCTAAAAATCCTTGTGCCTTGTATTTTGATTATTTCATTGTTAGATGCATGCATAGGGTTCGATTACACACTTAGTAAATCACACACTAAGTTCACACAAGACATCTTGAATTCAGATTTGATAAGTTCTGGAAGGTTTCCGTATGCACACAATCTATTGATTGATTGTTTAGCACATCAACTACAAACAATCACATCAGATCAGTTGGGTTTCTATTGAATGGATATATAATTTGAAGTAATCTTTAATTACTTAAGTTTCTGCTGCAACTTATAATAGATTTTCAACCCCCCCTTCCATCCTGCATATTCGATCCTACAATTCGTATCAGAGTAGGTTCTCTATCCATTAGTTTTGATTTGCAGATCTGATATTCAGATTTTCTTAGTTTTTGGCTCTCAGAATTGATATCTAATCGATTGCTCACTATTGATCTAACAATCAAAAGTGATCCTTCATTTGGTACGTGTAGGAGCTTTGATTATTAGATCTAATTCTCTATCACACTGATTTACTGTGTTAGATCTAATAGTCTTCTAAGTTGATCTGTTGAAAGGCAAGTTACTTTAATTTGCATGAGTTTCTTATTATATTTTCAAAGAAATCTGTAACTCACTATCTTCTTCTAAATTAGATAATTCTTCAATAAACTCTGGTATAAAGGAAAATAAATCAAGGACAAATGCCTCATGGCTCATGGAAGCCCAAAAGGTTCTCCTAGTTCAGACAAATCTAAAGGCTCAAATTTGTTTGAAAAGTTAGGAAACTCTTAAGGGTCAGGTAAATCGGTTCAGACCCATTTGCTAGCTCAATTTCGAATTCTGATTTAGAGAATGATTATCTTATGATGAACTGATGGAATTCTATGAACATTTGTACAAACAATTTACAAAGGTTAAATCTCAAAACATGAAGTTGAAGACTCAATTAGAGAGAAATGAGATGATGAATGATAATGTTCAGGCTTTCTATAAAGAGAATGAAGAACTGAAAATGGAAACTGAGAACTTAAAAATTGAAGTTAAAAAGTTACATTTTAAAAAAGAGAATTTAGATGATGAAATTAAAATATACGAAAGTAAATTGAAGGAGTAAGGGAAAACAATGAGTTGTTGGAATATGAAATTCTTGATTTGAAAAATGAAAATGAACAATTGCTTGATCTTAATGAGAAGTTTAAGTTTGACAATAGTCAGCTAAACAAACTGATTTCTAGCTCATGATCATCAAATCAATGAGAAATATAAACAACTTATTCAAGAAAATCATCATCTTAAAAGAGGATCGAGTGCATGTTGCATGATAGACCATTGAATGATGAATGCAACATTTTAAGAAGAAAATTGCTGACTTGAAAAATCAAGCTATTCAATTTGAAAATGAAAGAATAAGATGAATAATGGTTTGGATGTCATGTTAAACAAACGTCATATTTCAGAAAAAAAATTGCTGAATTAAATGTTGAAAAAAAATTTGACAAATGAACTTGAAATTACTGTGAACAAAAATCAAAATTCTGAAAAGAAGATTTATGAATTGAACAAGACTGTTGATAATCTAAAATCTGCTTTGTCTAAATTTGTTCAAGGAACTCAAAGTTTAGACAATCTTTTTGGAATGAGAGTAAACTTTCAAAAAGAAGGTTTAGGATATAATCTATTGAATAATTTTTTTAAAAAAATAAAATAAAAACTTCTTTTGTTAATGCTGCCCTAAACAAGAACTCCACTTGTCTTAATAAAAAACAAGTAAAAGTTTTGGTTCATAAAAATGATCAAAAACAAAATGAGAAAAAGAAGAAAAATGTGTTGGCCCACTTATGGCTGGCAGCAAGACTAACCTAGAGAGGGGGGGGGGGTGAATAGGATAGCTGCAGAAATACACAAAAAATCACCACTTGAAAACTTCGGTTAGTGAATGTAGTTGTGTGCGAAGATAGAGAGTAGTGCGGAAACAGATTTAAGCATCACACAAAGAACACACAAAATTATCCTGGTTCGAACCTCCTATCAATCAGGAGTCCAACGTCTAGTCCCCAAGCAAACTCTTGGGATTTCACTAACCAAGGGTACACCCCTCTTTAGGACATACAACACCCAGCCCCTATTGGTCTTCTTCTCTTTCCCGGGCAAGAAGGCAGCCCACTGTTTCACCTCAGCCAGGTGCTTCCTTCACGAGCTCAGAAGCAATTCACTAGTACACACCCCAACAGGTCTTCCCTTAACATAAGGGGAACACTATGTATAGTCCCACAATTGGACATAAACCACCAGCACCCTGCTGGCCTTCTCTTTACAAAGGAAGAGGGACACTTCTGAACATAGAAGCCAGGACTGAAGTCCCTAGATCAAGCTCTATATAAACAATGAAATGCTTGATCTGAGACTGAGCCTATGAAGGAAAGAGTTTACAGGACAAGACTGAGAGAGGATGTTCCAACTGGTGCGTACTTCCAAGAATGTCAGCAGCAGGTCCAAGATGTTGACTGTGTGTAGAGGTGGACCTACATACATTAAATGCAAGGGAGATGATCAGACTCGTAAAGTCTTTTGTCAAATGGCTCATACCACTTTTTTCCTTCTGTCCATGTTTTCCTGCAGATAGCTAGGAATAGAATGTAGGTGCTTCTTTGTTGCAGGTCCTATGAGACAGGAAAAAAATCTTCACTCAGAGAAATAATAATTTAACTATATGAAGTACATTTGAACTTTCATTTGGACACCAAGATCATTTGAATGTGAGGCAATCAATGTCTTAAGGTAGTTGATGTTTAAGTTAAAAGATAATCGATGTTCAATAGAGTTGATGTTTAAATGTAATCGATGTTCTAAGAGAGTCGATGTTTAAACTTAATCAATGTTCAAATGAGGCGTGTTTCAATGTAATCCATGTATGTAATCGATGTTTGAATGAAGTCGATTTTGAGTGAAATCAATGTTCTAATAAAATCAATGTTCAATTGAAGTTGATGTTTGATTGAAGTCGTTGTTCAAGTGAAATCAATGTCTAAGTCAAATCGTTGTTGAACTAAAATTGATGTTTAAGTGAAATCGATGTTGAGACGAAATTGATGTTTAATTGAAGTCGATGTTGAAATCGATGTTTGAATGAAATCGATGTTCAACTGAAATTGATGTTTTGAATGGAATCAATGTGGACTTTAAAACAGTAATTAATGTGTTTGTATAGTAATCGATGTGGACTTTAAAATAGAAATCGATGTGGACTTTCAATAGTAGTCGATGTAGACTTAGGCAAATCATGAAACAATAGTGCCATAGTATGTTGTATTTATGAGGAAAACATGATATTAAATATATTCATGATATTTAAGTTATCATGAGTTTGTTATCACCAAAATAAATGATAAAATATAAGAGTGGTTCAACAATCTACCCTTTTTGGTGATGACAAAACTTATGAGAATTTCTAACAGACATACTCAAAACATGGAAGAAAAATTCACAAGTTAAAGATACTCTTCCCCTTTTGTCAATAACCAAAAAGGAATGGTCTTACCATTGCATTTACCCCCTTTTTAAGGACTTTTACCAATATGCTGTGAGTTTGAAGGAGAGGGGTTCAACAATGCGTTATTGATGTCATTATTTATTGCTCCGCCTGAGAGTAATACTCCCCCTTAATGTTAGACTTGTGAGTCTTTATGAAGATTCCCTGCATTGATCTATATAAAAGATAAAATCCTTGCAAGGATGTTAGTTAGCTTTGTAATTTAAGGAATAAATAAAAAAAGGAAATATAAGTTTAAAACTAAAAGCTAAAAATTAAGGATGACTACTTCCTCTTCAGATTGGAAATAAGTGAAGAGTTGGTAGTCACCAATCAGATATTTGAGCATCCCTAACCATACCCATTGAATGCCTTTTTGTTTTTTGTTCATTAAGAGCAGATTGGCATTCTCTTCATCTTCTTCTATGCATGAGCTTTCTGAGGAGTTATCCCATGTAGCTGTGAAAGTCTTCCTTTTGTGTTTCTTGTGCTTCTCTTTTTCTTCTTCTTTTTCTCCTCTTTTTTCTTCTTTTTCTCCTTGCTCTTGGCTAAGATTTTTCATATTTTCTTCTTCACTGTCAACATCACTGCTATCGCTGGTAGTGTCTTTATCCGAAGTTCTTTCCTCAGTTTGAATGCATTGATTGATCTTCCTCTTGAAGTGTTTTATTCTAATCTCTTCATGTTGATCTCATGGGCCATGAGAGATCCAATGAGCTTCTCCAAAGTCCTAGTGGAGAGGTCATTTGCTTCTATAGCTATGACCTTTGGAGTCCAATGCTTTGGGAGAGATCTTAGGATCTTCCTGACCATATCTCCCTAGCTATACTTCTTTCCCAAACCTGAAAGTCCATTTATAATTTTAGTAAGCTCATTGTACATCTGAGATATGGACGCACCTGGTTTCATTTGGAACTTCGCATATTTTGTCACCAAGATATCAATCCTAGTTTGTTTTACGTTGTCAGTCCCTTTATATGTAAGCTTTAGCATTTCCCACACATCCTTTGCTGTTTTGCATGTAGAAATTCTGTTGAACTCTACTTGGTCAGAGTGCAACACATGAAGCTTTTGCCTTGCTATTCAAGGATAGCTTATTCTTATCTTCAACAGTCCATTCTTCCTTGGGCTTGGAGATTTGGAGATCACCATTTTCTATGATGCTCTAGATTTGGTAGTCGTACCATTGAAGGAAGAACTACATCCTAGTCTTCCAGTATAGATAATCTTCTCCATCAATAGTGGAGGCTGGAATATGGATTGATCTTCTGCAAAACCTTGAGCTGCCATGGATCTTTGCTCTATGATCGTTAGATCTTCTTGAAGTTCAAAGACCAAGGCTCTGATACCACTTGTTGGCCCACTTATGGTTGGCAACAAGACTAACCTAAAGGGGGGGGGGGGGGAATAGGATAGCTGCAAAAATACACAAAAATCACCACTTGAAAACTTGGTGAGTGAATGTAGTTGTGTGCGAAGATAGAGAGCAGTGTGGAAGCAGATTTAAACAATTACACAAAAACATAGAAATTTATCCTGGTTCGAATCTCCTATCAATCAGGAGTCCTACATCTAGTCCCCAAGCAAACTCTTGGAATTTCACTAACCAAGGGTACAGTCCCCTTTAGGACATACAACACCTAGCCCTGCTGGTCTTCTTTCTTTCTTGGGCAAGAAGGCAGCCCACTGTTTCACTCAGTCAGGTGCTTCTTTTACAAGCTCAGAAGCAACTCACTGGTACACACTCCAGCAGGTCTTCCCTTAACACTAGGGGACACTGTGTACAATCCCATAGCTGGACATAAACCACAAGCACTCTACTGGCCTTCTCTTCACATAGGAAGAGGGACACTTCTGAACACAGAAGCTAGGACCTGAAGCCCCTAGATCAAACTCTTATAAACAATGAAATGCTTGATCTGAGACTGAGCCTAAGAAGGAAATAGTTTACAGGACAAGACTCTTCTTAGGCTAAACCCCCAGCTCTCTCTTTCAAATACACATAGACACATAGAGAGAGAATAAGGAAGAAGGAAGACAACTTTGAATGCTTCAGCTTGAATAGACTCGAGCTCTCTTCCTTTCTTGCTTGAGTGTGTATGGAGTTGGATGCTCACTGGATGTACACTCTTGAATGATCTTCAAGTTTCTTCTCTTGTTATGCCTTTTCTTTTTGCTTCTCTTTTTAGGGAGCAGCTTTGAACAGATCCGTTGATAGATGGCCATTTGAGTTCTCTGATCCGTTGCTCATCTTCTACTTCATCTTCTTTCCTTTGAGTCTAATGGCTTCCTTCTTGTGCCTACTGGCTACTTGGAATGAGAGAGGATGTTCCAGTTGGTGCATACTTCCAAGAATGTCAGCAACAGGTCCAAGATGTTGACTGTGTGTAGAACTGGACCTGCATACATTATGGAAGGCATATGATCAGACTTGTAAAGTCTTTTGTCAAATGGCTCATATCTCTTTTGCCTTCTGTCCATGTTTTTGAAGATAGCTAGGAATAGAATGTAGGGCTTTTCTTTTATTGCAGGTCCTATGAGACAGGCAAAAAGATCTTCAGTCAGAGAAATAATAAGTTAACTGTATGAAGTACATTTGAACTTTTATTTGGGCGCCAAAGATATTTTGAAACATTTGAAATGTGAGGCAATCAATGTCTTAAGGTAGTCAATGTTTAAGTTAAAAGATAATCAATGTTTAAATAGAGTTGATGTTTAAACATAATTGATGTTCTAAGAGAGTCGATGTTTAAATGTAATCGATGTTCAAACGAAGTCGATGTTTCAATGTAATCCATGTATGTAATCGATGTTTGAATGAAGTCGATGGTTGAGTGAAATCGATGTTCTAAGTCAAATCGTTGTTGAAATGAAATCGATGTTTGAGACGAAATCGATGTTTAATTGGAGTCGATGTTTAAGTGAAGTTGATGTTGAAATTGATGTTTGAATGAAATCGATGTTCAATTGGAATCGATGTTTTGAATGGAATCGATGTGGATTTTAAAAATAGTAATCGATGTGTTTGTATAGTAATCGATGTGGACTTTAAAAATAGTAATCGATGTGGACTTTCAATAGTAGTCGATGTAGACTTAGGCAAATCATGAAACGATAGTGCTATAGTATGTTTATTTACGAGGAAATCATGATATTAATATATCATGATATTTTGGTTAATCATGTGTTTTGTTATCACCAAAATAAAGGATAAAATATAAGAGCGGTTCAACAAAATGATGCTAATAGAAAGAACCTTGTTTCTGTAAAAACAAGAAAAAGAAAATAGAAAGCAAACAAGTTTCTACAAGGTTTCTCCATTTCCTCCATCTACCCGAAAAGCTTCGAGGCTAGCTCCAACTTCACATCATGGCAAGAGCTACCAAAGGATACCACCTTCTCCCTCTCAATTCAAGAATAATCAAAATCATTTGAGAAGGGTTCAAAGACTCCAACATCTGAACTCATACCAATGTAAGAACCAGGTAAGAAATATTCCCATTTGCTTTAATTGCAGTAAACTTGGTCATGTTGCTAAATTCTGCTGGAATAAAATTCAAGAGTTTCATAAACATGCCAAATTGATTCAATGGTTTCACTATCATAAATTTAGTCATGTTAAAAGAGATTGTTTATTTAATTCTAAATCTTTGCTGAATGAAAGAAACACCAATGATCAAAATAATACTTCACATTTCCATGGTAATAAAGTTGATCAATGTGTAAAACATTGCTGTAATAAAAACAAACTGAACATATTTAGAAATACAAAAATGAATCATGATAAAAACTTCAGAAAACAAATTTATCAGTTTGTCATTGGTGCATTTTGCTTTCATAGCTCAAAAGATTAGAAACAATTTCTCTAAGGTTTCTAGCCTTCAAAGGAATGCACCAAATATCAAATCACTTTGGATTAAAAACGTATTGATAAATGCTATCACAAATCATGTTAGACCCAAACAAGTTTGGGTTCCAAAATTTGTTGCTTAAGCTTTGGATGCAGGGAGCTTTGTAGTCAACATCAAGGTGATGCTTTCATGACTATGGCTATAAGGAAGGACCCAAAGAAGTGTGGATTCCAAACTCACCTAAAGTGTATGCAGTCATCAGCCTTGTAACCATGTCTCTCCATTTGAAATCAAGATAATGGCTATGCAAGACAAGAGAAATTAGAGACCACAAGTAAAATTCTTGGAAAAAGAATTGAAGACTGTTCAGGTAAAAGCTCTTAAGATTTGAGAATTGTGTTGCTTGAGTTAGAATAACTCTTAGAGTCTTATCTAATATTTTTTTTAAAAAAGTGGTATGCTTGACTATCTTCCTCCAAGCTGCTCAAATCACTTCAAGTTCTTATAACAATTGGTATCTTGTTATGGAGTCCATTTTACCCATAATTGTTGTGCATTCCACTTCCTTTGACTTTTTGGTATCTCAAATGGTGAAATGTGAAAGTGCAAGTCAAGCTTGTCTGGAAACTATCACTATGCGTGAGAAAATTTCTCCGCCAAGTATCAAAAGTTACTATATGTTTAATGCTAATTGTGTGCATGTTCATGTTTATATTGCTTTCACATCTGTCATATCAACATGCACATACTAAGGGGGAGTGAGTTTAAAAAAGGGCAAAATAATCTTTGCAAAGTTGCTTTAGAAAAACCAAAATTTGATGGGACTTGAAAAACACAAATATCTCGATTTGATCAAAAGCAAGTTGACACACATTTAATTCTCTGTCGACACTAGTCTCTTATTGCTGCTTTAGATATGAGATTTCAATGTTCTATGTCGACCTACAATTGTCATGTGCCAACACAAACTTTTTACAATTTCAATTCACACTCTCATATGTGTAAACCTACACAATTTGTCCAGTGTGTGGAATTTCCCACCTCCTACTATTGTTACAGAAATTTCTCTCTTAGATTTGAATTTTTTTTGTCATGTCAGTTTGACTTCTTCATGTTCCACAAATCCAATCAAGGTTCCTTTGATATTTTTCTATAAAAATTTAAATATCTAGAATATTTGTGCCATTGGATTAAACATGAAGATGAAAAATAAGATTTAGAGCTATATGTCTATCTTTATCCTCAAGTTTATTTTGGACTTTTATTGTAAAACACTTTAATTAGACACATGAATAGTCTTGAGTGTTGTATCACATGAAATATTAGAGTTTTGTTTTTAACAGATGCTAAGAATAAAATGTTAATAACTCAAGACCATGATCTATTAAGGTAAAAAGCTACTTGTCACTAAGTGAAAAATATTGAAAATCTGATAGAAATAATTCAGAATTAGATTTCAAGGAAAATTACAGAGCAATGATTAGTACACTGAGTAACCAAGCTTTTTCACTTGAGACATGTTGGAGTTTGAGTCAAAAGGTGTAACTAAGATACCTCTATTAAAAAAGAAGCAAAAACATGATTAACATGCCTAGTAGTTAGGCATTTTTGCACTGGGTAAGTGCGTGTGCTTACACAAAAAAGCATGTATTTAATCTTCTTGCTAAATTTCCTGAAATATCTCAAGTGCATGAAATGAAAACAAAAAGAAAAAAGGTGGATAGAGTGCAACTAACCTAAAATAGAAATCATGTGTGTTCAAGAGTGTACATTGTAATTGTACAATGTGTTATGATCAAAACTTTAATTTTCTGTTGATATCTTGATAACTCAATTTCAGACACAAAATATCTTGTCACATTTGTAAATGAAATTATGAGGTGATCTTTGATGATAAATAAATGACATAAGAATTCAATAAAAAATAATCTTCATTTTTAACCCTTGCTGCACATTATGAAAGGTTCAATCACATTATCTCTCATAGACTAATATTATAGTATACCTTGATTTTTTTTTTAATTGCAAATCTTTGTCAATTAATGTTTTGTGCTCCTTGAAATACATCTTGTATTTAGGGGGGGAGCAATCTATATTTGTTCTCAGATTTCATGCTCCAACAATGGGTGTGTTGTCTTCATCCCACTTAATCAATTGGTACCATTCAATCTGTATTTATATTCTGATGGAAATAAAAAAATAAACCAACTACTATAAAAAAAGTGGGAGAATGCTCTAATAAGGGGGAGACTACACATTTCATTGATTAAGGGGGAGAGAAAATTGCATTGCATTTTGATTAAAAGGAGGACACTATTCAATACATTCTTGCTTCATTCTTTTGACGTTTGTGTTGAGTGTGTTTCATTCCTGAAAATTCCTTTTCACCAAATTCATTCCTTGCTTTCATGTCAATATCTTTATTGATTCCTAATGAAAAAGGGAAAGTGATTCAACAATAAAGGGGAATGAAATAAAAATTGTCAAAAATTTCTCGTCATTTGTATTTCACATCAATCTTTTTAATATTGTCAAAAAGGGGGCAGAAATTTGAATGAGTGTTTTATCATCATCAAAAAGGGGGAAAATGTTGTGTTGAGTGTGTACTTAATATTTTGATGATGACTAAACAATAATATCTTGACAATAATAAAATATGTTTTGATGTTAAACAATAATATTTTGATTATAAAGACATGTTTTGATGCTTCATATTCATATATATGCAGGTCTACAAAATAATGTCAAAGTTACGTCGACACACATTGAAAATCAAATCGCCACACATAGTCTGTCTAGTAAGCTTATGAAGGACAAAGTCATAGTTGCGTCGACACACATGCAAGTTATGTCGACGCACATTATCCATCCAGTGAGCCATATCTGAAGAAAAACATAGGAGGTCGACGCAAGTTGTCAATTAGGTCGACACACATGTCCTTCCATAAACTGGAACTAATATTTAGTTAGTTGCGTTGACACACATGCAAACATGCGTCGACGCACCTTGAGTGAAAAATTTAGAAACGAAAGGGGATGAACTACAAAAAGGTGTGACTTATCCTTGGAGATTATGGGAAAATCTTTTATTACCAAAATACCCCTTCATTTAAGTGGCAAAGAGGAGAAGGACTTGAGGACACATGGCAACTTAGGTGTGCCCTAGGTCTTTGTGCACACCTGTCCCAGATGCAAGGGAGTGCGTAAAGGCTATAAAGAGTCTCTTGTCTCATCTAGAAATGAGGAGCCCATAAGGAAGAGGAAGGTCAATCATAGAGAGAGTGTGAGAGTGCTGAAAGAGAAGAGAAAGGAAGAGCAGTAGAGTGAGAAGAAGCAGCAGATAAAGAAGAAACTACAGAGTTGAGAGAAAGAGGGAGAGCGAGAAGAAACAAAAGAGTAGCAAGCAGCAAGTAGAAGAGCAATACAGCAGTGCAGCAGATCAGATCAGAAACGACTTCAAAAAGAGTTCCAAATCTGCAATATTCAAGAAAATTTTTGAAGACAGATCAATCCAAGTGGATCTGATCCATTTTATTCATCAACACATCATATTCTTCTGATCTATCTTCTATGTGTATGTGTACTAATCTGAGATCAGTGCGTGGACGCAATTTCTGTGTGTGTGTTGTGATCTATACAAGGGTTTAGTGTAGATCTAATGTTTATGTGTGTGTGTGGATCAGATCAAAGCTAGAAGATGATCTCTTGTAAACTTGATCTAGCGTGTGTGTGTTTTTGAGCTTAATTGCTCGTGTGTGGTTGAGCCATCATGCTCGTGTGTGTTGTACTCAAGGTTTTGAGTAGTGTGTGCCTCACTGTGTGAGGGGTGGATGTAGGAGTCACTGGATGTGATCTCCGAACAACCTAAAAATACTTGTGCCTTGTATTTTGATTGTTTCATCGGTAGATGCATGCATAGGGGTTCGATTACACACTTAGTAATCACACACTAAGTTCACACAAGACATCTTGAATTCATATTAGATAAGTTCTTGAAGGTTTATGTATGCACACAATCTATTTGATTGATTGTCTCTCACATCAACTACACACAATCACATCAGATCAGTTGGGTTTTCTATTGAAAGGATCTATAATTTGAAGTAATTTTTTAATTACTTAAGTTTCCAATACAATTTATAATAGATATATTCACCCCCCCCTTCTAGATCTATTCACCCTGCATATTCGATCCTACAAACAGATACGTAAGGCTTTTACGTATAATTCCTTTATGTAAATAGATTTTAATTCATTTTGCTCCTTTGAGTCCTTTGTTTTGTATTCAAACGATGTTCTTTAGAGATAAAATTTTGAAACATAAGCTAACTAATAGGTGACATGCATTATATGATTTTATTTGAAATTATTGAATTTAATTTTCGTTGGGTGATAATTATCCAAAAATTAATTAAATCGAGTTGTTCTCAACATCTGTGAGCCCAAATCCTAAAAATATTTTTTTTTGCAGTCAATACATTTTTTTGGTAATAATGATATGTTCAGATTCTATTAATTTTGGAATCTAATGACGCCCTGTTGGGGTACGCGGGGTACCTTGATCATATGGATAGCTTGTATTTCCTACATTTTCTTAATATTCCAATTTTATTATTTTCAGAAATCCATTATAAATCCTAGGATGTTACACGATCGATTGCTGTTATATTCCTATCGATTGGTGATATTCCTAACAATTGATGTTATATTCCTATCGATTGGTGATATTCCTAACGATTGATGTTATATTCCTATCGATTGGTGATATTCCTACGATTATTGTTATAATATCGATGGTGATATTCCTATCAATTGTTACTTAGTCTCCATCGATTGGCCAGTCTGTTATGACTCCATTAATGATTCTGGTTTCCAAATCCAATAGTGACCATGATTTCTTTGTGGATTGAGTTGGATTTCCTTATGGATTAACTTGGGAAGTCCCTATGGATTTGGGATCTTGTTTCCCTTCTAGAACATGACTCAAAGTTATATATGTATGGCTTGGTTCTATGTAGGGGAACACTTTTGGCCTATGTTTTGGAGAGACTCTTGCGAGAGAGCTTAGGAGCTTGTTCCCAAAAGCCTTCTCCAACCTGGACCAGCATGTGGGTGTGCTTCTAGACGGGAGGAAGGCATGTTCGTGCTACCAATCATCCATAAGGTGAGAAGGTCACATAAAGTTGGGGAGAACTGTCTCTTGGCTTGGCCAAGGAGGGCTTCTTCAACCTAAAATGATATTCGTGAGTTTTCTTCATGAAAAAACTTAGGGTTTCATCCTTGTGCTTATCACTTAGTTTTTTTTATGGTTTTTACCGATCATGCCTCATGCCCTAGACACCCAATTTCTCTTATTTTCGATCTGCACTTTCTATAGATTGGAACTTGAAGGCAATTAGATTGTCGCCAAGTTCCTTGTTTGACAGCAACATACATTGCTGCCAAACACCCTTGACAGTAACATCCTTGCCGTTAAGTTCCTAGCTTTTAGGAAATCTGTTCTAAAGTATGTGATATGATTTCTCGAGTATTTCTAAGTGTAAGATTATATTTTTGGGTTTTTTTTTCCTAGCTTGTACATACTGTGGAGTAAATTATGAGATTTGGTATTTTTTGAATATTCCTGTAATTTACTAGGATTCTGTGACGGCCCTCATTATACCGGTACGGTTATACCAACCCACGTCGGTATAACAAGTGCTGCCACAGTGGGACATTTACCGAAACGATACATACAGCTGAGATACACGCGAATATACAACAGAGTAGCGGAAGTAAAAGAGAACTATCTCTATTCATTCATCATCCACATTAAACATACATGCAGTTTACAATTTGCAAAAAGGAACCAAAGTTCACATAAATTAAATTACTGAAATGGAAATACATAATGTCCACATAATACATTCTTCTCATGATAATTCTAATACAATGTTCCAGGTACATACTAGGAAGTACACAATCACAAAGAACTCCAAAAACTAGCTAGTCTCCACGCTCGGAGTCCGTCTCTGCTGCCTCCTCCAAGGGTACTGTGTCACCAACTATACCTGTACGCCGAAGCAAGGAGTGAGTCCAGGGACTCAGCAAGCAACACTATTCATGATATACACTACGAGTCCTAGTGGTTTCTACATGCACATTACAATTAGCAACACATAGCATGCTAGTCAATTCGAGTTTTCAACCTATCATGAAAGTTCTACAATTTTATACATAACTCATGCTTTCAGATTTTTATAATAAAATCCACCTATCCCATGGTCTCTATTTCATTTACTCATGAACTTTAATCTTTTACAGAATCAAACATGAGAGCTATCAACATGGACAATTTATATGCATGAAAGGGGAACACAATTTGCATGGATTCCACATGTTCTTAAGTGCATACATAACTTTTTTACATGCTTTAGGTTGCTGATTTCACATGGTTCAATGACTATAAATCTACACATGAGAGCTACAACGTTGCTTAAACCTCACATATGAACAATCCATCATGCCATTTTGGACACATATTCATTTGTTGTCCCTACCATGGATTCTAAACACTTTGTACACATAACATGAGAATAATAACATGCATTTTCTGAATTCACATGGTTTCAGATTTAGTCTCACATGGTTTCAATAACACATTTACACATCGAGAATTTCATATTTTCTTTTACACAAATTTCCTCTTTTCACGTGGTTACACTTTAACATACACATTCACATGCCACTTACACATTTACACATGGTCACATACACATTTCACATTACACTTTACACATATTTAGGTGCCGTGACACATAGTCCAAACCACCAAAGAAGGACACAACACATCACATCACATAGACGCCATCTAGGCAATACAATGACGACTCTTGGACTGCGCAGACCGGGAGAACAAGTCTCCACCCTAACCAGTGGTACTTGTCCACCTCCAGGATTTCCCCCTAATGCCCTTAGGGTCACTTAACACAATGAACTTCTCAGGGGGACTTTTCCCTGATACGGCTCCACTGCCTTCTCGGAAGCAGTATCACATTGGCACAATTACACTTTTACACATTTACCATTTTACACATGGTTTTACACTTTACACTTTTCATACATTCACACTTTCTTACTCACATGAACACCTCTGTTTTTCCTAACATGGTACTACAGAGTTTTCAAGGTTTAACACACAGTAGACACACTAATCATGCTGGGTTTAAACAAAATCTAATCACATTTCGATCGTATGTACGAATTATTCACATTTCTCATGAAAACACATAACTCTTTATTTACGGGTCCAAATGACCTGAAATTTTTACCACATGCTGTTTTCGGGTTCATAATCATACTCCCAAATTTTCATATTTGTCTGAGCTACATAGAATTTACAGAAAATAAAACACCTAATTAGCATGCTATTAACAACTTAAGTTAACATGGGTCTAACACATCTTGTAATTTAGCCACTTGCTGTTTTGTACAGAGACTACTAATACATGTATGATTTTAGAATACCACATTACCCTAATTCATACATCTATCGATCAATTATCACAAACCATTTTTGCATGTTTTCATTTTACCGAACCGAGCTTATTTACAAATTTCACAAGCATGGATAAATTTCTAAAATTTGCAAACGCATATGCTGACCCACTATTCTTCATGCTCAAACCGAAACTAGGCATTCACACTAATCTAAATCATGAATCATGGATTTTGCAAAATGTCTACAAGTCATGCTCACAAGTTTACAAGATATCATTATCCCACATTCACCATCACATCCCACATTCATTCACACACCACAACTAACCATATACATAGAGTATAAGCTTTACCATATATCCTCATTGCATAAAACATACCGAAATTACTGCATAAGTGGGACAGAACAGCCCACTGTTTTGTCCAGAAGAACTAGGCGGCGGTCTCTGGCCGCTGACTCAGGGTCAGCGGCATGGTCGATGGACGCCAAGCATAAACTGGACGTCCAGGGACCTTGCCGTCTAACCAGGTCTGTGCAGAAAACACAGACCCGAGCTCTGAAACTTGGGTGAATTGGAGGGTCTAGGACTCGAGGAAAAATCCTTAAAAATCACAAAAAACCACCTAGACTCATACGGGACACCATAGATAGGTCACTTGCCTTTCAAAATTCTTCTAAGGGATTTAATGGCTTGGTGAAGACCTCCTTGGGCAGTCCCAAGAAGTTGCAGAACCTCCCTCTAGATCGCCTTCCTCCGGGCTCCTGGGTGATCTCCATGCTGAGGGGATGATGGGGATGCCTTCTCCTTTGCTCCAGCTTCCTCCTTGTCGCAGTAGATCTCCAAACCAAGCTCCAAGGGGTCGGATTTGGGGTTCTAAAATGGGGTTTTTCTCACAGCTCACCTAGGGTTTTTCTCTCCTCTATTTCTCCTCTTGCAAGGTGAAATGAGAAGTGGGAGAGGCCAAATCCGGGTTCAGACCTAATGAGAGCCCCTCACCCACTCACCATACCGATTAGACAGCCTTAGAGCCGTTGGGGGACATCCCCCCAATGGAGGACCATGCCTTGCTCCCTGATTTTCTGGCTCTGCAACGCATGCAGGTCAGAGAAGTTGGCGTCCAGATCTCTGGACGCCGGGGTTAGTGTTGGCGTCCAGGTCTGGACGCTGACACCAGATAACGGCCTAGGGTTGACGCCAAGGTGGCCTTCGGCCAGAACCCTAATTATGCAGAAAACCATGCATATCAAGCGTATATACATGCAATATGTATATGGTATTATATCCACACTATCATCATGCAATATATACATTATTTATACTTAATATAAACACATGTACACGTAATTATACTAATTTAATACGCACGTAAATATGTACATACATACATAAGCACAATTATTCACACATAGGTACAAATAATACGACGGAAATTAGAGGGCCTTACAATTTCTGTTGTGATAAATATGCATGTATGTTAAGTTTAATTTGGAAAAAAATTAGATATTTCATGAGTTTATGTCTCAGTATTTTTCCATGGATTTAGGGTTTTTGTGAACATGATTTCAAATAGTTATATTTGCCAGTTCTTGTTGAGCTAGTTTAGTGAAACAACATGTTAATTGATTGAAATCTGTTTTAATTTCAAAATTGGTTATACTATTTTTAAAATTCTGGAAAATTATAAATAGGTTATGTTCCATATCTATAACTTGTGGTAAAAATTTGAGGATGTTCTAACATTCGGAGTTGCTGTTTCCAATTATGAGGTCATAATGGCCATGTTAAGTATGATTAAGTAAAAGTGATGATTTCCTAATGATTAGTATCATGATTAGGCTATGTTAAGTATGTTTACCACTGACAGGCAGTAAAACTTATTTCTGTAACTTGAGGTATGCATTTATGTCATAAGCATGTTAACATGGTATTAAGTGCCTAAGAATTGTGTTAAACAAGTGGTTATTGTGATAAAGTGATTAATGTGTCGATATTGACACTACTACTATAGAAGGCTGTGGAGCCGTACTGTAGAAAAGTTTCTATGGGAAGGCTCAATGTGTATGTGATATCCTATGGGCATTAGGATGAAATCCTGGAGATGGACAAGTATCACTGGTTAGGGTGGAGAGTGCTTCTCCCAGTTCTGCATAGTTATTAAGATTCATCACTATATTGCCTTGGTGATGGGTATGTGATATGTGTGTGTGATAGTGTCCTTCTTTATGGTGTTTTGGGCTATGTGTCACGGCAATATGTGAAACAATATGAAAATAAGTGTGAATGTGCAATGTGATCATGTGAAAGTGAAGTGATAATGTGCCCCAATGTGAAGGAATGTGAAACTTGTTGACTCTTTTATCTCCATTACCATATATTTTGGTGATAACAAAACAAATAGACCTTAATCACATCTTCATATGCACTCATCTACTTAATCTTATTTCATGTGTGTTGACACATGTTATCTATGGTGTCAACCTATGTTGCACATGTGTCGATAGAATTGATGCATCTGTCGACAGACGACAACCATTGTGAAGCACATCTGTCGACACTGTGAACATCATGTGTCGACACACATTTGTCCTTACACTCTTATTAATTTATGTTTTTATTATTCTTAATGACATTGATGACATCGTTGCTTTAACATCTATTATTTTAGTCTATCAACAGGGTAAATAAGTTCTTTCCCAAAACCCAAGGATCATCACTGTGAGTATTCTAAAAAGAACTTAAATTCCTCCATATTGTTTATATCTTGAGTTTTGTCTAAGTCCACATCGACTATAGTATATATATACATCATGAAAAAATGAAGTCCCACTTCGGATCATCCGAAGACCCACTTCAACTGATTGCTTTATATTGACTCCAGTCGAAGTTTCATCCGAAGCTTCACTTCATCATGCATGCTTTTCTCTTGATCAGTCGAAGCCTACTTCGTTATATACGAAGCTTACTTTGTCATATCCAAAGTTTACTTCGTCATATACGAAGTTTACTTTGTCATATACAAAGCTTACTTCATCATATCCGAAGCTCAGTTCGTCATATATGAAGTCTACTTCGTCATATCCGAAGTTCAACTTCAACCGACAACATTATTTTCTGTTCTATACGAAGCTTTACTTCATCATATATGAAGCTTACTTTACTTCATCATATCCAATGTTTGACTTCGTCATATATCAAGTCCATTTCGTCATATCCAAAGTTCAACTTTGACCGACAACGTTATTTTCTATTTTATGAAAAGTTTCACTTCGTCATATACGTGTAGACACCCGATTCTGGCTTATAAGTTGAACCATATTTCTTATTCTCTTAACGAGCTCCAAGTTGGTCACTTATCTTGAGCCCATTAGTTAGCCATGTTTTGAGCCCATTAAAGCTCAATTCTCAGCCTATCTTGTCCAAATATCACATTCAGAGTCCTTGTCCCAAGGTTCCAACCCTCAGACCTTAACGCGACGGCTTTGAGGTTCACATTCATGCCATTTAATCGATTAAAATTCCAATATGATCGGTTATCATTAATGCGATGGGTCGTGGCTTCACGTGAGCATCAAGTTGGCATCCACTCTAGCCATCGCGACAGCCCATGCATATCCATTCACGTGCCTTCATTGTCACGACCACCTTGGCCATCGTGACAATCCTTGTCACGTCCCTACGACCCGTCGCGACATGGTCTACATGCGCTAGCCTCCACAACCACCTCCCTTATCCTTCATTGAACTTTATCTTCATCCACAACAACCCCAGCCCCCTAGCCGCGGTTTGAGGTTTCATCTCACCTTGGAACCCTCCTAAGACTCTTCCCATGTAGATTTCGTAGCATCCCGAAAATTTAGTAATTAGAAAATTTGAATTTAACAGAGAATGATAATTCAATATTATTAAAATAGTAAAAAAACATACGTACCATTATCGTATGTGCAAGAACATATTGGAAAAGTCCATAAAAATCATAGTTCAACTCTAGACAATATTCCCAAAGGACCCACGAAGAAACTTGTGCAACGAAAAATCCGATTGGTCAAGTTTAAGACGTGTTGTGACTAATTATTGTAATTAGGGAATAAGTCGAAAATCCATTATCATGGGTATACAATGTGATCATAAACTAAATTAAAAATGCTGGAGAGACTTCGAACAACATGTATTCATAGCCCATTATCAGAGTTGGACTCATGGGCAACTTCTAGCCTAAGAATCAAATCAAGTAAGAAAATACCATAGAAATTCGTAACTGTAACACCCCACGTAGACCAGGTCCAGTTATACCAACTCTCATCGAGTCTAAGAGATGTGCTACATGGGGAACACACCCCAACATATCTTCAATGTAGGTTCATTCATTCACAAATAAATGATAATGCAGCGAAAATAAGCACAATTCAACAACTTAATAATCAAGTCCATAGTCCATCAAATAAGTCCACAATGCTATATATAGTTCAATTACAATGTTCATAACATAAGCAAATCCTCACATACAAATATCTCTCAATCACACAATCACAATCAATCCTCTCGCTCCGAATCCGATCCCGCTATCAAAGCCTCGGGATCCGCTGTCTCACCTGAAATGTTAAGCAAGTATGAGTCTACAACGAAGACTCAGCAAGCGACCCAAAAATGGATTACCAATCTAACATATACATAATGGTTTCAAAACATGTTATTGCATATAGAATTCAGCAACCATACTACTTGCAATATATACATTTATCATCCACATCCTAAGTCAAAAGTGAGTACAATTGCTACTAGAATAAAATGTTTATCTTTGATAAAAGGTTTTAGATCTGGTCATGATGATATGAATTCAAGTATTAACATGGTACATTTATCATACATGGTTCCAAGAGTTTGCATATTAAGCATGATTACAAAACATTCACCCGGAAATAAAACAAGTATTACATAAAATCTTTATAGAGCTGAAAACAAATTTTGCCAAGACACAACCCAAGCCACCCATTAGAAGTCAGATAGACATATGAACATATACTCATCACCTAGGCAATTAGTGATAGAGTGTTGGTTATTGCGCAATACCGGGGGAAGCCCTCCCCACCTTAACCAGTGGTACTTGTCCACCTCTAGGATTTCTACCCATGCCCTCGGGAACATATAACATATTGAACATTTCCATAGGAGCATTATTATGGTCCTGTTCCAAATTACTTCTATGGTGGCAGTGTCTTATTGGCCATGTACAAATTTCTCCAGATTCAAATGCAACATAACATGCTGTCAAATCATATATATATATTCAGATGCTGACAGAGACATATTTCAGATTTATCACATGCTGTATTTTCTGAACATTTTCACACAATTCATTTGAAAAGAACACAATTCTCACAATGATAATCAGGCATAAATTGTAGCAACCTGAAATTTTCAAAATATATATATATATATATTATATATATATATATATAAAAGAAATCAGAAAATCAAAGGAAAAAGAATTAAATAGAACCCATTAAAATGAAAAGAAGTAATGGGCTTTCCTAAATGGACCCTCAAGAATTTATTGGGCCAAAATAGGGATTTTTAAAAGAATAATAATAGGAAAATACCCTAAATTCGTAGCTATATTATTTCCTAAAAGAAAAAGGGCTAATAAATTATTAAAATAGCTATTTGTGTTGGATTTGGATTCCTAACACTACCCAAATTGGTTGGGCACGAATTTGCATCCCAACCTAACCCAATTAGGAGTTGGAAAGCTTAGAAGGTTGAAAGGAAATATGAAATCTCGTAATTAAAGAGGAATAAGAGTTGTAATAGGAAAGGGAAACCCTAGGAGCATAAAAGCTCTCCAAAATCTCCATGGCTGGCCCTAACACATTGCTGGGGCTTGCTGGACAAGGAGAGGAGGCCAAGGAGCAGAGGAATTCATGGGGAGAAGGCTTGACCAAGTTTCAACCCGTGTTCTTCATGTTCTAACCCTAGAAGATCAAATGAGTCAAAGGTAGGCACTCTCACGAGCAAAACCTAATTAATTTAGACTGCAGGTTGTTCGAACCATCAGCAACAAAACCCCTCTTGTTTTATAATTTTCCATCGAGCCAATCTTTTATCCTTGATTTTTGATGTTCTGCAATGACCATGATCCCGAACCATCTTGTTTAATTTATATCTCTATGTATACTCATCCCCATGCCATGAAAGTTTAACTAGAGATACTGATGGATGTTAGGCATCGTTTGCCCCTGAAAGCCCTAATTTTCATCCATCCTACTTCTCGAATTAATTCTTTTATCTCTACTGTACACTGTACCATGTTCCTTGTGAATAAACTTGGTTGAAGCATGCCGAGATCATGTCCACTTTCAAATTCCTATTTACTGGAAGTACTCTTGTTGTCTAGATCCGCTTAGAACTAGTTTCATGAATTTTCATCGCCTGTGCAATTAGTTATGAATTTTTTAACAACCCTATGTCAAAACAAGGAAGGTTTGAACCGCAATCCAAGGCATGTCCTTTTCCCGCTCGGACTTAGGCATAGGACCTGAGAACGCGACGACATGATAGGTCGCGTAGTCAGGGCTGATCGCGACAGAGCCACCCGTCGCATTTTGAACGCGACAGGTGCTGGCGTCGAGTTTAGGCAACCTGCATTGACCGACCTGTTGCGTTCTGTGCAACACTCTGTCGTGTTTTGATCAGGCCCTGTCGCGACCCTTATAGGGGTACATCACGATCTGGGGTTTTTACATGAAAACCCATGATTTGTGATGCTCTAACTTTCTACAGTGCCTATACCCTTGTTAACAATCATACGCGCAGTAAATATACCTATTATAAAATGAATATATATTGAGTGATTTAAAAGACGTGCACATGACCTCTTTCTATCTATGATTTCTTTTACACATACACACACTTGAACCCTCCATTATGGCTTAACTTGGCATGAAAATATCTCATAATACATCTGGTAATTTAGTTCAATATATATTTAAATTGCCCTATTTTAAATGTACTTATCTTCATTTTCTCGCGATGTTTTGGGAATACCGTTACCGACGCTCCACTGTTCTAGAATTCCTCTAGAACGTTTGACACTTGTTTCTATATATACACCTTCTCTTGACTTGGACGAACTCTCCGTCAGGTATTCCTTCTGCCGGACTAGTGAATCCTTGTTCAAGGCCTCTGTAAGTCTCCTCTGTCCATGGATTCCCACATGGTCAACGAGCTGGTTGTACCCTAACACCTATGATACCTTTAGGGATCAGTAAGATCCAAACGACTTTAGATTGCCCTCGCTCTTATCTTGAATCACGCCGGACCTCTGGACCTGTGCATATTCTATCCATCTGTGCTGCCTCAAGTTCAAATCCTTCTGAGTGAAGATATACTGCAAACTCTGATGATCGGTAAAGACCTCGAACGTCTCGCCGTACAAATAGTGCTTCTACAACTTTAGAGTGAACACCACTGCTGCCAACTCCAAGTCGTGGGTAGGGTAGTTCTCCTCATGCCTCTTCAGCTATCGAGAAGCATAAGCAACGACCCCACCATGCTGCATCAGCACTGCACCCAAACCTGACCTCGACGCGTCGGTGTAGACCACAAAACCTCCGCTACTTGATGGCAAGACTAACACTGGTGCTGAAGTCAACCTCGTCTTCAGCTCCGGGAAACTCCGCTTGCAGTCCTCAGTCCAAACAAACATGGCCTCAAGTCTAGTCAATCTGGTCAACGGCTCTGCAATCCTGGAAAAATCTTGGATGAACCTCCTGTAATAGCCTGCCAAACCTAGAAAGCTGTGAACCTCTGACACTGAAGTGGGATGCTTCCAAGACAACACTTCCTCAACCATGGCAGGGTCCACTGCCACACTAGAACCCGAGATCACGTGCCCGAGAAAGTGCACCTCCCTCAGGCAAAATTTGAACTTGTCGAACTTGGCATAAAATTGGTGACTCCGCAACGTCTCTAGCACAATCCTCAGATGCTCCTCGTGCTCCTCCTCAAGAGCCAAGTAGACCAAAATGTCATCTACAAAGATGACCACAAACTTGCCCAGGTACTCACTGAACACTCTGTGCATCAAATCCATAAAAGCTGTTGGCACGTTCATGAGCCCATACGGCATCACGACGAACTCAAAGTGGCTATACCTCGTACGGAAATCTGTCATGCTGATATCTGACTCTCTGATCCTCAAACGGTAGTACCCTGATCTCAAGTCAATCTTCGAGAACACTCTAGCTGACTGCAACTGATCAAACAAGTCATCGATCCTAGAGAACAGATACCTATTCTTCACTGCAACCTAGTTTAATTGCCTATAATCGATGCATAACCACAAGCTATTGTCCTTCTTCCTCACGAACAACACTGGCGCTCCCCACGGCGAACGGCTCGGATGGATGAAACCTAGCTAAAGCAACTCCTGCAACTGGAGCTTCAGCTCATGCAACTCGACCGGAGCCATCCGGTATGGTGCCTTAGAGAAAGGCATCTTACCAGGTAAAAGCTCAATAGAAAACTCTACCTCCCGCTCAGGCGGTAACCCAGGTAGATCCTCCAGAAAACATCAGAGAACTCACAAACAATAGGCACATCAAAAACCGACGACCAGCTAGGCTCCAAGGAACAAATAGAAGCAAGATATGTTACACAACCATCGCGGATCAAATGACGAGCTCTACAGAAGGAAATAAAAGGTCGAAGGGTAGACCTGATACCTCAGAAGCAGAGAACAGGCACTCCAGGTATCTCAAACCGAACGGTCTTCCGCTGACAATCCACCACAGCTGAGTGAGCCTCCAACCAGTCCATGCCCAGGATGACGTCGAAGTCACAAAGCTGCAACACGTACAACCTGTCTTGCAACTGGTGTCCCTGGACCTCAACTGTGACACCCTCCAGGTAACCGAAAGAACGCATGTAATCACCTGGCGGGTGATCGACCATCACATCACATTGCCTCTCAAGGGTGTGACGAACCAGCGACTCGTAAAACTTCTCGGAAGCAAAACAAAGGGATGCACAGTGATCAACCAAAACACGAGCAGCTCTACCAAGGATAGGCAAAGTACCTATAACTAGGTTCGACGCCTCGGCCTCCTCCTTGGTGAGAGCCATCACACGACCACGTCCACGCCCTCACTGTGGTGCCTGCTGGGGCTGCTGCTACTGCGACGACTGCTGGTGCTGCGGAAACTGCTACTGCTGCTGGTATGGCTGAAACTGATGAGGCTGTTAATGCTGCTGAAACTGCTGAGGTTGCAAATGGTACTGCCCCTGCTGCTGCTGATGGGGTGCCTACTGCTGGGGAGGGTACGGGTACTGTGGTAGCTGCTGAGTGTAATGCACTGGCTGCTGCGACTGTAACGACCCTCCTTATACCGGTACGATTATACCAACCCACTTCGATATAATGAACGCCGCTACAGTGGGACACTTACCCAACATTTATACAATAGGCTGAAATATACATAAATACATTCACATAACAGCGGAAAAGAAATAGCCAAATATAACTTCTTATTCCATCATCCACATTCTATTCACAGTCCATAAATAGAAGAAAAGAAATCTAAACTTTTCATAACTGAGAAATGAAATAAATACATTGTCTACAACTTTCCACTAAATAAGTACACAAATCCCAAAGGTAGAGCAAGTCTACTCTTATTACATACTTATGAAAAATAAAAGTATAGCACTAAGTCCAAAACAAGGTCTCCTACTCCCGCTCTGAGTCACTCCTAACGATCTCCTCAGAAGAAGTAGAAATCTCTGCACCTGTACGCTGAAGCAAGAGTGAGTTCAAAAGAACTCAAAAAGTAACACGAAACACACTAAACTTACATGCATCACATAACTTTCACATTTTCATACTACACAATAACATATAAACATGGATTTAACAATTAATTCGAGTAAAAATCCTAAACATGATGTCTACATATGTTACACATGGAAATTGTCTTATACAAAATTTTCAATAACTTAAAGCCTATCACATGCTTTCTACACACTTTTCAATATATTAAACTAAGCTCATTTAACCACATTCACAGACACTTACAAGTTAAACATTAGTCAATTTAAACATGGAGTTTGTACACATAAATAAGAGACAATTCTAGCATGGATTCTATAATCGTTTTCACATGGATAACACATTTATACTCATGAAAAGTTTGCTGCTTTGCTATGTACGTATTATAATCATTTAAGAAGTTATCAATTTACATGTTGTCACAAGAATTCATATTAACACATGATCACTTACACAATTTCACAATTTACACATTCACTTTCACTTAAACACAAGTTCACATTTATTAAATGCCATGACACATAGCCCAAACCACCTTTTAGAAGGACACACACACTAATCACATCACTTATCTATCACCTAGGCATTACAGTGATAAATCTTTGTTACTGCGCAGAACCGGGAGAAGCACTCTCCACCCTAACCAGCGATACTTGTTCGCCTCGAGGATTTAATCCCAATGCCCGTGGGACATCACACACTATGAACCTTCCCGTAGGGACTTTACCACGGTACAGTTCCACAGCCCTCTAAGGTAGCAGTGTCACCTATTGGCACATTTACACATTTTTCTTAATTTCCAACACACACTTAAGGCACAATTTTAACACATCCATTTCATGCTCACACATTTACACATTTCAATATTACCTAGCATGGTACTACTTTTCTCATAATTTACACATTCAAAATAAGTCTAATCATGCAAAATTTTGTAGATTTTAATACCAACACATTAACATACTTTAATTTTATTAATATCACACATGAAATTGAAATGTATCGCTACTGTCATCATTTTAATACAGATTTTTAACCAAAAAACCTATTACAGGTAACCATCATGCATATAAATTTTCGCATTTTTCTTAATTACACACTAATTATGAAAATTCTAACAGTGGAATCACATAAGACTAAAATAACCAAACTAACATGGATTTTCATTGTTCGGATTCACAATTCATTATATACATGTATACTGACAGTTCTAATCATGTGCCAAATTTTATAGATTTAACTATTTCCATATCATTTAATAGAATTTCTTCACTAATTAAGCATGCTCATTTTTTTCAGTTCAGAAAATCTAAAAATTGACACAGTCATCAAAAAAATTTCCAAATTTTAAAAACATGCCCTGACATTGATTTAAGCACCACAAAAAATTTCTATCACTTAAATTCCACAAGGATAATATAAATAGTAATTTACAATATTCAGAACCCGTTTAACATATATTTCAAAATTATAATAAATAATACACTTAACAAAATTTCACAGAAATACACAACATGTTCCACTACACATATTACATAACATATAAAATTTACCATATATCCTCATGCGCAGAAATCCGAAAAATAGCTTATAAAGGTAGACAGTCCACTATTCTTGCCTGAAGAACTCAACGGCAAGGGTATGGCCGTTTACTCATGTTAACGGCAACATAGGGTGCCGCCAACTCAGGATCTTAACAGTAAGGGATCCTGCTGTTAAGTTCCTGTCTGTGCAAAACACAGACTGACGTAAATCTTGGTGAAATTGGGGTTCCAGGACACGAATAAAATTCCAGAAAAATACCTGGACCTACTTGACGTATGTAAGAGTGATGTGAAAGGGTTACTTGCCTCTTGGAAAATCCACAAGCAATGATTTAAGCCGGAGAAGCCCTCCTCGGCCAGAGCCAAAGAGTCCTCAAAACTCCCTATATCCGAGTTCTGTGTTGATCTCCTCTACACACCAGTGTGGGGAAGCTGTTCCCGGATGTTCAGAGTCCTCTCCAGTCGTTGTAGAACGTCAGATGAAGCCTCGAATCGCCGAATCAAGGAGTTCCAAAGTCAGGGTTCGCACATAAAATGCTAGGGTTTTTGAAAAAGAGTCAAAAGGACCTAATTGAGCCATAATCCGCCTCTTTTATAGGGTTGAGGTTTTTAGGAACGCGTTTAGGGTCTAGGTTACCATTGGGGGGCGGTTTCCTAAACCAAGGGCGACATTTCCAGAGGCGTTTTTGGATCTGAAATCGCAACAGATCTGGGAGGTAAATGTCAACATCAATAACCGCCAATTCTGAGTAGACGTCCATCGATGTGGCCGCTGATTTATAGTCAACGTCAACCGATGTTGACGCCAACTAGCCACCAGAACAGAACTTAAAACTGCAGAAATTCTATGTACACCACACACACACACACACACACACACACACACACACACACACACACACACACACATATATATATATATATCTACAATGCACACATTAAAATAATACCTATTCACGAAATTTAAACAAGTAAGTACTATGCACAATAAAGTTTATACATCGATAGCATACATTTATACATACATAAGAAATCACCCAAAGATGAAAAATCAAGGGCCTTACACCCTCTCCCCCTTTAAGAAACTTCGTCCTCGAAGTTGGACCGACACTACTCAAACAATTGAGGATATTTCTTCTTCATTGAATCCTCAAGCTCCCAGGTAGCCTCCTCTCGCGAGAAGTTATGCCATAAGACTTTCACCGATGCAATACTCTTGTTTCGAAGATGTTGAACCTTCCGATCAAGAATGGCTACTGGTTGCTCCACATAAGAAAGATCTGGCTGGATCTCCACTGGTTCGTGACTAATAATATGAGATGGATCTCTAACATACCTCCTGAGCATAGATACGTGGAAAACAGGATGAACACTAGCTAACGCTGGGGGTAAAGCTAGCTCATATGCCACGTTGCCCAATCGTCTGAGAATCTCATACGGGCCAATGAATCTAGGACTTAACTTACCATGCCTGCCAAATCTAACTACACCACGAGTAGGCGAAATCTTTAAAAAGACATGCTCACCTACCTCAAACTCCAAATCCTTCCTCCTGTTGTCGGCATAACTCTTCTGCCTATCCTGTGCCGCAACAAGCCTCTTGCTAATCAACTAGACCTTATCCGAAGTCTCTTGAACTAACTCCAGACCGATCAGCTGCCTATCGCCTGTCTCCTCCCTGTTGGCCCTTTTGGTACGGCAGCAAGCTAACCTAGATGGGGGTGAATAGGTTTTTCTGAAATCTGAAACAGAAACTTAAACACATAAAATTATCACTTGAAAGTTTGGTTAGTTTAGTGTGATAAAGAATAGCAGTGCGGAAGCAAATAAATAATCACACAAATAACACAAGAGATTTATCCTGGTTCGGCTATTCCCACATGGAAGTCCTACGTCCAGTCCCCAAGCAACCTCTTGGGATTTCACTAACCAAGGGTACAGTCCCCCTCAAGGACAATACAACACCCAGCACCCCAGCTGGTCTTCTTCTCTTTCCCGGGCAAGAAGGCAGCCCACTTCTCTTACAGGTAAAGAAGCCAACCTTCTGGTACAAACCCCAGTGCGGTTCTGCTAGACACAAACCCCTAGCTAGGTTCTACACTGTATACAGTCCTACAGCCGGACAAAAATCTTTCTTAGAAAAGAAAGATTAGACCGAGAGCTATTTCAAGATAAACACTAAGAACTAGCTCATAGTCAAGGACTCTCCCCAAATTTACAATGTGCTCAGAGAGAGAATGAAGAGAGAAAAGAAAGCTTGAAGGCTTGAATACTTCAGATGCTTGAACACTTCTTCTGGGCTCAGGCTCTTTCTCTCTTTTCCTTTGAGTGTGTGTGGAGTTGAGGTTCCTTATAGGATGCACACTCCTTCAAAGATCTTCAGGAAAGCTCTTCTATTTCTTCAACCTTGCTTCATCTTTTATATGAGCAGCTTTTGAATAGATCCGTTGAAGAGATCCGTTGGAGTTCTAGCCATTGCTCATCTTCTCTTCATTTGTCTTAATCAGACTCTGGTGGTCTTCGAGGTCTGTAAGCATAGAAGAGAGTGTTAGCACAAAAGAGTGTTTATGATAAATGGTGCATACCACTGTGTTTCTGCTAACATGCTGAAAATAATAGTTCATATGTTTTTCTGACAAGACTCTGAAATACGCATGCAGCTTTTTTCTGTCAGAAGATATTTGACTTTTCATTTGGCGCCAAACATATTTGAAACATCTGAATAAAGGAAATCGATGTTTACAAATCGATGTTTACGTGAAGTCGATGTTTGGACCAAATCGTTCTTTAAGTGAAGGCAAATTGATGTTTCACTTATCAAATCGTTACGACCATCGAATCGTTGTTTTCTCTTACCGAATCGTTATATTGACCAAATCGCTATTGTGACTTATCGAATCGTTATGATGATCGAATCGTTATAGAGACCAAATCGATGTGACACTTATGAAATCGTTGAGAGACCAAATCGTTGTTCTCACTTAACAAATCGATGTGAGACCAAATCGTTGTTCTCACTTATGAAATCGTTATGAGAACAAATCGAATCGATGTGAGAAGCAAATCGTTGTTTCTCACTTATCAAATCGATGTGAGCCTTAGCAAATCGTTATAGAAGGCAAATCGACATGAGAGCAAATCGTTGTTCTCACTTATGAAATCGTTATGCGAGAAAATCATTATGAGCCTTAACGAATCATTATGAGAACCAAATCGATATGAGAGCAAATCGTTGTTCTCACTTATGAAATCGTTGCACGATAAAATCGATGTTTCACTTAACGAATCGTTACACGATCAAATCATTGTGTAACTTATGAAATCGTTGTTAGTGAAATCGATGTGGCACTTTTGAATAGAAATCGATGTATATTGAATGAACACCGACTTAGCATTTAAGTGCGCCATATTGCATCAATGTGAGACTCAACATTTTGCTATGAGATTGATGCAACTCAGATGAAACAAAATGTTCAATTTAAGTTACATCATAAATTTTGTTAGCACCAAAATATGAAGGTAATGAAGAGTGGTTCAACACTCCCAACACAAAGGAGATCTACAGGGCCTACCATACAATGCCTCAAATAGAGCCATACCAATACTCGCGTGAAAACTGTTGTTATATGCGAACTCCACTAGAGGTAAATGGCGCTCCCAATCATCCTTCCAATCCAGAACACATGCCCTCAACATATCCTCAAGCGTCTGGATAGTCCTCTCGGACTGTCCATCTGTCTGGGGATGAAACGCCGAACTGAGTTCCACAGCCTCGAAGTAAATCTCGGATCTCGATCCGAAATGATCGACTTCGGGACACCATGCAATCTAATAATGCTACTAATATATAATCTAGCTAAACTCTCTACTGACTGCTTCTTCTTCATGGGTAAGAAATGCGCAGTCTTCGAGAATCTATCTACCACTACCCAAATCGAGTCATACCCCATCTAGATCGAGGCAAACCCATAACAAAATCCATAGTGACAGCCTCCCACTTCCATACTGGGATCTCCATCTTCTGCATAAGACCAGATGGTCGATGTCGCTCGGCCTTCACTTGTTGGCAAACTAGACATCTAGACACATACTCCGTTACATCCTTCTTCATGCCAGACCACCAAAAAGATCTCTTCAAATCCTGGTACATCTTAGTGTTACCCGGATGAATAGAGAATCTAGACCTATGAGCCTCTGCTAATACATGCTCACGGACATCCATGATGTCTAGAACACAAACACGGTGATGGAATCTAATCACACCATCCTCATCACGAGCAATGCCTGCCTTGCCCACTAACTTCTGGAGTCTAGGGTCGGCTTTCTGTTGCTCGATCACTTCATCCAACACCGAAGACCTAATGGACAACTGAGCTACAAAAGCCTGGCATAATGATGGCTCTAACTCAGTCATCGCACACGCTGCATCCTCCAACATCTTCCAATCCTATTGGAGAGACGACCTCTTCCTGCTAAGGGCATCTGCTACAACATTCGCCTTTCTAGGATGATACTGGAAGTCGAAGTCATAGTCCTTCAGGAACTCAATCCATCTTCTCTGCCTAAGGTTTAATTCCTTTTGGGAGAAAAGATATCTCAAGCTCTTGTGGTCAGTGAACACCTCAAATCTGACACCATAAAGATAGTGTCTCCAGATCTTTAGTGCATGAACCACTGCCGCAAACTCAAGATCATGAGTCGGATAGTTTCGCTCATGCTCCTTCAACTGGCAAGAAGCATACACTACTACCCTTCCTTGCTGCATCAATACACAGCCAAGGCCAATTCGAGATGCATCCATGTAGATAGCAAAACCCTCTACACACTCGGCAAAACTAACACAGAAGCCGATGTGACTTTAGTCTTCAATAATTGAAAACTACTCTCACACACCTCAGACCAGACAAACTTTACTCCCTTTCTGGTTAGCTGAGTCAATGGTGCGGCGATGGATGAGAATCCCTCAATAAATCACCGATAATAACCGCCAAACCAAGAAAACTCCGAATCTCCGAAGGAGTCTTGGGAATCTCTCAATCCATAACAGCCTGGACTTTTGCTAGATCCACTGCTACACCAGCACCGGAGATAACATGCCCAAGAAATGAACCTCGTGCAACCAAAAATCGCACTTGCTGAATTTTGCATACAGCTTGTGCTCACGGAGAACTTCTAACACTACCCTCAAATGCTGACGATGTGTGGCCTCATCCAGAGAGTAGACCAACACGTCATCAATAAAACTACGACGAAACTATCTAGATATGGTCTAAACACCCTGTTCATGAGATCGATGAACGCTGTCGGTGTAAGACCCGGCCCCCTTAGGCCTTGTGGCCCCGACCTCAGGGTCGCGACATGCTCCCTGGTCGCGACGTGGTTGCGACAGGGAGGCCGTCGTGACAAGGTTCGGGTCACGACAACCAGGGCTGTCGCATTTTGGTCGCGATGGTATGGCCTTCGTGTTGTGGTCGCGACGTCCGATGGCATCGTGACGGCCCTTCTGACAAACATGACCGGTGTCCTTTCTGTCAGAACGACTCTGTCGGGTGTCAGGCGCACGTGCGTGAACACGACGTTGTCGTCCGTCGTGATCGCTTTCCCGGTCTTCGAGGTTTTGACCTGCTTTTTGGGGTCGCGACAGTCACGACAGAGGCGACCATCGCGATAAGGTCGCGACGCCTTGGGGCATCGTGACGAGAGTCTTATCGCGACATGTCGTTCCGTCGCGTTCTGGGGGCTGCCAAGTTAAAACCAAGGCCGTGCCCCATTTCCCCCTCTCGCCCTCTCAGCTCTCTTTCCCCCTCTCCTTCCCCTCTCGAGTTTCTCGTGCGGTTTCTTGGCGGATCGTGGTGCTCGAGGCATCTGTGCTGAGGTGGTGTCGTCCCGCTCGTGCAGGGGACGTGTTCATGCCGTTCAGAGTGAGGAAAAGGTGTCCTTTCCTACGAGAAGGCCCTAACGGGTTCGTTCTTCGTGTGGAGGTAGGGACTCTTGATCCTCTCGCCCTAAGCATGCTCCCTTCCCCCTCTACATTGTGTTCCCTCTGTGGTTTGGGATTTGGGAGTGTGAAAACTCCATGCTCGAGTTTGAGTGAGGTTTTCCTTGAGTGTAGATTCGTATAAATCCACGTCTGTGGGGGCTTTAAGGGTGGTTTGGATGCTTTAATGGCTTTCTTGCATGTTAAGCATGCTCCCCTCCCCCTGTGGAATGCTTGTTTGGTGTTTTGGGGCGGTCTCCAGAAGAAGCGCTCCGGAACCCCCCTCTGCTGAAGACGCGACCCTTATGGAGGTCGCGATCTTATCACGACGGACTTTCCGGTCGCAATAGGATCACGACACCCAGGAGCGTCGCGACCTGGTCGCGATGGCTACGGCCGCCGCGACAACGTCGCGACCAGGTCGCGGCGACCCGATGCGTAGCGACCTCAGCCGTGAGACAGATTTCTGATTCTTGCCATTTCCGCTTCTTTTTACTGTACCCGTGGCACCTGTGCAAGTTCCCTAGTGCGGTCTACACTAGTCTTTCGCCCGGTGCTCGGCACTTGAGAGCTTGTCCCGTGTGAGAGGTTGTTACCGTTGCCTGGGACCCCCATCCTCTTGAGCCTATTGAGGGAGTACTCCGGGCTATGAGTGTGCTCGAGTTGGCAGACACCAGGCGGACTCTGGAGCTTAGGGGAAAACGGTGGTTAGGACAGTGGCGTATGAGTCACTTGTAGAGCTCTCGTGGGTGGTCTGGGATGCCGAGGATAGTTAGGAGTTCTACCCGGCGTAGGCCAGCCAGTCCTTCTTCTCACTGCCTCGCTCCTTACGGCCCCGGAACCGTTTGGAGAGGTCAGGCGTGGGACCGTAGTCCATCCAGACTATGGCGGTTACTGTTGTGTTACTTGTGTCCTACCTCGCTCTGATGAGACGTGAGGATCAGGACCCGGGTCGAGGATAAGACGTCGGTGGACGCACCTGACCTTGACTAGTGGTAGTGCTTTCCGTAGCTAGTGTTCCTTGTCCAGGCGGAGTTCCCTCTGTCTGTGTTACTAGATGTGTGGTGGTCACGACGAGCAGTCGTACGGAGTTTTCGATCGTGTGTACTTTCCGTACCGTGCTAGTTGTAGTTCCACTTCCGCACTTCTGTTTGTAGGTAGAAGATATAAACTGATGTCATTCATTTGATATTTATATTCTCCTGCATGTTTAGAGCCAGTAGGAGATTGGTAGTCCCTACTGAGCTTCTGTTGTGAAGCTCATCCCTCCTTTTCCCAGTTGAGACTTCTTAGCAGCGGCAGGGCGCGCGCCGGGCGGAGGAGAAGGGGTGGTAGTCAGGGTCCCCATAGCTAGCAGTGGTTCCCCTTTTTCAGTGTACGTCACCCTCGGGGTATGCCCCTAAGGGACTTGTTCTTCCCCTGCCTTTTGTACTATCGTGCGTGCGTTGGGACTGTACTTAGAACGGTACACAGTGGTCTCGCTCTCTTTCCTATTTCCGCCTGTACGCTTCTAGTTTAGCAGTTGACGTTTACTTCCGTTACATATCCTGTTAGACGTAGATTATAGCCCTTCCAGGTCCCTGGATCCGTGGGCGGCGACCGCGAAAATCGGGTCCTTGGCGTGGGCCGAGGGTCGGGTTCTTGGGTCATTACAGTTGGTATCAGAGTGAGAGTCTGACAGGACTTGTAATGGATTTGAACTGCAACAGGAAGTCCCAATGGTAGTACAAGTACACTGCTAGCTGCCCGAGTGGTATTGTTAACCCTTGTTGGTTATGTGTTGTGTAGGACATGGCTCTGCGTAGGCCTCAGCCTACATACCAGCCTCAGCCGCAGCAGTACGCAGACTGGTTTCACTTAGCAGAGCAGTTCTTTAGGAACTTGTACCAGGGAGCGTACCAGCCCGGGCAGGCAGCAGCAGGTGTTCAGTTTTCGGTACCTCCTCCAGTGGTGCCGTAGTAGCAGGTAGAGCCAGAGGTGGAGTAGCCAGAGTGTCAGCAGCGGTCAGGCACTGGGAGTACTCGGGCCGGGCGACGGAGGACGGCGATTACGGAGGATAGAACTGCTCTCCTTGAGAGGTTCCTGCGCCTTCGGCCACCGATGTTCCACGCTGAGTATGATCATGACAAGGCAGAGAGCTGGACCCATGAGTTAGAGCGCATCTTCGAGACCATAGAGTGCGCTGAGGAGGACCAGGTTCGACTGGCGGTGCACCAGCTCAAGGGAGTAGCCCATGAGTGGTGGAGAGTTCAGAGGCAGACTCACTTCCAAGGGTAGAGGTTGGATCACATCACTTGGCAGCAGTTTTCGGAGGTCTTCCACGACGAGTACTTCCCCGACTACGCTCGACGTGAGAGACTGGACCAGATCCACGCGTTGGTTCAGGACGACCTCACAATTTCGCAGTACCACCAGAGGTTTGTCCGGTTGTTGAGGCATGTGCCTCATGTCGCAGGCAGCGATCAGGTGTGTGCAGAGAGGTTCATAGCAAGACTGAGACCAGACCTGAGGTGGGGTGTGACGGCACACATGTGTACCACCTTGGGAGAGGCCATGGCGAAGGCCACTGCCTTGGACAGAGAGACCTGACAGCCTCAGCAGCAGGGAGGAGCCTCTTCTAGGTCCTCGCCTTACCAGCGTCCAACGGGTAGCCGCGGTAGTGCGACTTCCTCTTCCTCTGGCTCGGGCAGTTCCGGCTGTGTTGGGATTCGCTCACAGTTTAGGAAGTTGTCTACTCGCGGGGGCGGTCGGAGCCGGCAGCAGAAGCACCAGTCCAGGTTTGCAGAGCAGTCAGTTGTCCAGGGAGCTCAGTAGGGCAGTCAGGAGGCAGTTTGCTACACCTGTGGCTTACCGGGCCACTTCAGGAGGGATTGCCCCATGGGGCAAGCCCCGCAGCAGCAGCAGCCAGTGCAGTATGCTCAGCAGCCGCCTCAGTACTAGTACCCTCCTCAGCAGCAGGCACCGCGTCAGCAGCAGCGGGGGCAGTACCAGCAGTAGGTTCAGCAGTTTCTGTAGCCGCAGAAGTACCAACCGTACCACCAGCAGCAGCAGTACCCCCAGCAGCGCCGCAGCAGCAGCAGCCCCAGCAGGCGCCACAGCTTGGGCGTGGTCGTGTGATGGCGCTCACCTGGGAGTAGCAGAGGCGTCAAACCTTGTTATAGGTACTCTACCTATCCTTGGCAGAGCTGCTCGTGTTTTGTCGACCCCGGTGCTTCTTTGTGTTTGACTTCCGAAGAATTCTATGAGTCCCTTGCTTGTCACGCTCCTGAGAGGTAGTGTGACGTGATGGTCGATCTCCCGTCTGGTGGACTATATGCATTCCTTTGGTTACCTGGAGGGTGTGGCAGTCGAGGTTGAGAGGCACCAGTTGCGGGCCAGGTTGTACGCACTGCAGCTTTGCGACTTTGACGTCATCCTAGCATGGATTGGTTAGAGGCTCACTCAGCCGTGGTTGATTGCCAGCGGAAGACCATTCGGTTTAGGATACCTGGAGGCTCGTCCTCTGCTTCCGTGGTATCCGGTCTACCCGTCGGCCATTTATTTCCTTGTGTAGAGCTCGTCGTTTGATCTGCGATGGCTGTGTGGCGTATCTTGCTTCGGTTTGTTCTTTGGAGCCTAGCGGATCTTCAATTTTTTACGTGCTAGTTGTTTCTGACTTCTCCGACGTCTTCCCGGAGGATCTACCTAGTTTGCCGCCTGAGCGGGAGGTGGAGTTCTCCATTGAGCTTTTGCCTGGTACGATGCCTTTGTCCAAGGCACCCTACCGGATGGCCGCGGCGGAGCTGCGTGAGTTGAAGCGCCAGTTGCAAGAGTTTCTTGAGCTGGGCTTCATTCACCTGAGTCGTTCACCGTGGGGCGCGCCTATTTTGTTTGTGAGAAAGAAGGATGTCAGTCTTCGTTTGTGCATCGATTATCGGCAGTTGAACCAGGTTACTGTGAAGAACAGGTACCCGTTGCCGAGGATCGATGATTTGTTTGATCAGTTGTAGTCGGCCAAAGGTTTCTCAAAGATTGACTTGAGATTAAGGTACTATCAGATGCAGATTAGAGAGTCAGATGTCGGTTTGACGGCTTTCCGTTCTAGGTACGGTCACTTTGAGTTCGTCGTGATGCCATTTGGGCTGACGAACGCACCCGCAACATTCATGGATCTGATGCATAGGGTATTCAGTGAGTACCTAGATCGTTTTGTGGTTGTTTTTGTTGATGATATTTTGGTCTACTCGGCTTCTGAGGAGGAGCATGAGGAGCACCTGAGGATCGTGCTGGAGACCCTGCGGAGTCACCGCCTTTATGCCAAATTCGACAAGTGCGAATTTTGGCTGAAGGAGGTGCACTTTCTCGGGCACGTGATCTCGGCCAAGGTGGAGGCCGTGCTGTCGTGGGAGCAGCCCACATCGGTGTCAGAGGTCCGCATTTTTTTGGGTCTGGCAGGTTACTATCGGAGGTTCATTTAGGATTTTGCCAAGTTAGCAGTGCCGTTGACCATGTTGACTAGGCAGGACGTCAGGTTTGTTTGGTCAGAGGACTGTGAGCAGAGTTTTCGAGAGCTGAAGGCGAGGTTGACTTCAGCGCCAGTGTTAGTCTTGCCGTCGGACAGCGATGGTTTTGTGGTCTATACCGATGCGTCGAGGTCAGGTTTGGGTGCCGTGCTGATGCAGCACGGTGGGGTCGTTGCCTATGCTTCTCGACAGCTCAAGAAGCATGAGGAGAACTACCCCACCCACGACTTGGAGCTGGCAACAGTGGTGTTCGCTCTCAAGTTGTGGAGGCACTACCTATATGGCGAGACTTTTCAGATCTTCACCGATCACCAGAGCTTGCAATATATTTTCACCCAGAGGGATCTGAACATGAGGCAGCGCCGATGGATGAAGTATTTGAAGGACTACGACCTAACCCTCTCCTATCACCCAGGAAGGGCTAACGTCGTAGCCGATGCTTTGAGTAGGCGCGTGCGCTTGAGTTCGTTGATGGTCAGAGAGTGGAGGCTGTTCGAGGAGCTGTCCCAGGGAGTGTTCGTTCCGTCGAGGACCAGAGACCGTGCAGTGGCGAGAAGTTTGTCAGTTCAGCCGTCAGTGTTCAGGCAGGTGTTGCAGGCAAAGCAGGTAGACCCTCAGTTGGCGGATATTTTGCAGATGCCAGATGTTGAGCTCGACAAGGACAGCGAGGTCAGATTCAGAGGCCGCTTGTACATTCCTGAGGAGGCGCGCCAGGCAGTTTTGTCAGAGGCTCACAGATCGAGGTATGTTGTTCATCCTGGCTCCACCAAGATGTACCATTGCTTGAGGAGGTCCTTCTGGTGGCCAGGGATGAAGAGGGGCGTGGCAGAGTTTGTTGCTCGGTGCCTTACCTGTAAATAGGTGAAGGTCGAGCATCAGTGTCCTGGTGGTGAGCTACAGCCATTGCCCATTCCCGAGTGGAAGTGGGACGACATCACCATGGACTTTGTGGTTGGGTTGCCCTGCACCCCGCAGAGGCACGATGGTATCTGGGTGATTGTGGATCGTTTGACCAAGCTAGCGCACTTTCTTCCGATCAGGATGTCGTGGTCAGTGGACAGGTTAGCCAGGTTGTACGTGGACAGAGTTGTTTCGTTGCACGGGATCCCAGTTTCAGTCATCTCTGACAGGGATCCGAGGTTCACATCGGGGTTTTGGCGCAGTCTTCAGAGAGCACTGGGTACAAAGTTGAGGTTCAGCACAACGTACCACCCTCAGACAGACGGACAGTCAGAGCGGACCATTCAGACACTGGAGGACATGCTGAGAGCGTGCTGTTTAGACTGGAGCGGCACTTGGGAGTCGCACCTTCCGATGGTAGAGTTCGCGTATAACAACAGTTATCACTCGAGCATCGGAATGGCACCATACGAGGCCTTGTATGGTCGCTCGTGCAGGACTCCACTTCACTGGTTGGAGGTTGGTGAGAGGTAGCTTTTGGGGCCAGAATTAGTGCAGCAGTGTGCAGACACGGTCAGTCTGATCAGGCAGAGGCTTCGGGCAGCACAGAGCAGACAGAAGAGTTACACAGACGTCCGCAGGAGACCGTTACAGTTCAGTGTTGGTGACCTTGTTTTCTTGCGAGTCTCGCCGACCAAGGGCATCATGAGGTTTGGCAGAAAGGGAAAGCTCAGTCCGAGGTACGTCAGGCCTTTCCCTATCACCGAGAGGGTCGGAGAGGTGGCTTATAGGTTGAGTCTTCCGGCAGAGCTAGCAGATGTGCACAATGTGTTTCATGTTTCACAGCTCAGAAGGTATGTCGCAGATCCTTCGCATGTGTTGGACTACTCGCAGCTGGAGGTAGCGCCAGACTTGTTAGTGCCAGAGTACCCAGTCAGAGTTGTCGACCGCAGAGTTCAGCAGTTGCGCTGGAAGCAGATTCCTCTGGTGAAGGTCGTTTGGCAGAACTGCGTTGGTGGCGAGGCCATCTGGTAGCGCGAGGATGAGATGCTGGAGCAGTTTCCCTATTTGTTTGATTGATTGGTATGTTACTTCTCCTCGTACTACTTTCCGGTTTGAGACCGAGTTGTTTTTATTTCGAGGACGAAATGTCTTAAGGTGGGTGGGATGTAAGACCCGGCCCCCTTGGGCCTTGTGGCCCCATCCTCAGGGTCGTGACATGCTCCCTGGTCGCGATGTGGTTGCGACAGGGAGGCCGTCGCGACAAGGTTCGGGTCGCGACGACCAGGGCTATCGCATTTTGGTCGCGACGATATGGCCGTCGCGTTGTGGTCGCGACGTCCGATGGCGTCGCGATGGCCCTTCTGACAGACGTGACTAGTGTCCTGTGACGACCCTCATTATACCGGTACGGTTATACCAACCCACGTCGGTATAGCGAGTGCTGCCAGCCACAGTGGGACATTTACCCAACGATACAAACAGCTGAGATACACGCGAATATATATAACAGAGTAGCGGAAGTAAAAGAGAACTATCTCCATTCATTCATCATCCACATTAAACATACATGCAGTTTACAATTTGCAAAAAGGAACTAAAATTCACATGATTTAATTTGCTGAAATAGAGATACAAAATGTCCACATATTACATTCTTTCAATGATAATTCTAATACAACGTTCAAGTACATACTATGAAGTACACAATCACAAAGAACTCAAAAACTGGCTAGTCTCCACGCTCGGAGTCCGTCTCTGCTACCTCCTCCGAGGGTACTGTGTCACCAACTATACCTGTACGCCGAAGCAAGGAGTGAGTCCAGGGACTCAGCAAGTAACACTATGCATGATATACACGTACAAGTCCTAGTGGTTTCTACACGCACATTACAATTAGCAACACATAGCATGCTAGTCCATTTAAGTTTTCAACCTATCATGAAAGTTCTACAATTTTATACATAACGCATGCTTTCAGATTTCAAAAATAACATTCACCTATCACATGGTCTCTATTCAATTCACTCATGAGACTTTAATCAAAACGTGAGAGCTATTGACATGAACAATTTACATACATGAACGGGGAACATAATTAGCATGGATTCCACATGTTCTTAAGTACATACATAACTTTTTCACATGCTTTAGGTTGCTGATTTCACATGGTTCAATGACTATAAACCTACACATGAAAGCTACAACGTTGCTTAAACATAACATATGAACAATCCATCATGCCATTTTGCTCACATACTCATTTGTTGTTCCTAACATGGATTCTAAACACTTTTACACACATAAACATGAGTATGATAACATACATTTTCTGAATTCACATGGTTTCAGATTTAGTCTCACATGGGTTTCAATGACACATTTACATATCTAGGATTTCACATTTTTCTTTACACTAGTTTCCTCTTTTCACATGTTTACATTTTACACATACACATTCACATGTCACTTACACATTTACACATGGTCACATACACTTTACACTATTTTAGGTGCCGTGACACATAGTCCAAACCACCAAAGAAGGACACAAACACATCACATCACATAGACGCCATCTAGGCAATACAATGGCGACTCTTGGACTGCGCAGACCGGGAGAACAAGTCTCCACCCTAACCAGTGGTACTTGTCCACCTCCAGGATTTCCCCCTAATGCCCTTAGGGTCACTTAACACAATGAACTTTCTCAGGGGGACTTTTCCCTGATACGGCTCCACTGCCTTCTCGGAAGCAGTATCAAATTGGCACAGTTTACACTTTTACACATTTACCGTTTTACACTTGACACTCTTTATCTCATTCACTTTCTCACTCACATTGATATCTCTGCTTTTCCTAACATGATACTACAAATTTCAAGGTTTAACACACAGTAAACACATTAATCATGCTGGGTTTAAACAAAATCTAATCACATTTCGATCATATGCACGAATTATCACATTTCACATGAAAACACATAACTTTTTATTTACTGTTCCAATTGACCTGAAATTTTAACCACATGCTGTTTTCGGGTTCCAAAACATACCCTCAATTTTTCAGATTTTTCTGAGCTAAATAGGATTTACAGAAAATCAAACACCTAATTAGCATATTATTCACAACTTAAGCTAACATGGGTCTAACACATTTTGCAATTTATCCACTTACTGTTTTGCACAGAGACTACTAATATATATGCATGATTTTAGAATACAACATCACCCTAATTCATACATCTATAAATCAATTACCACAACCATTTTTACATGTTCTCATTTTTTTTTCCGAACCGAGCTTATTTACAAATTTCACAAGCATGGGTAATTACTAAAATCTGCAAACACATATACTGACCCACTATTTTTCATGATCAAACTGAAACTAAGGCATTCACATTAATCTAAATCATAAATCATGGATTTTGCAAAACGGTCTACAAGTCATGCTCACAAGTTTACAAGACATCATTACCCCACATACACCACATTCATCCACAACCACAATGCACAATATACGTAGAGTATAAGGTGTACAATATATCCTCATCGCATAAAACATACCGAAATTAATGTACAAGAGGGACAGAATAGCTCACTGTTCTGTCCAGAAGAACTAGACGGCGGTCTCTGGCCGCTGACTCAGGGTCAGCGGCATGGTCGATGGACGCCAAGGATGAACTGGGCGTCCAGGGACCTTGCCGTCTACTCAGGTCTGTGCAGAAACACAGACCCGAGCTCTAAATCTTGGGTGAATTGGAGGGTCTAGGACTCGAGGAAAATTCCATAAAAATGTCAAAAACCACCTAGACTCATACGGGGACACCATAGATAGGTCACTTGCCTCTCTAAAATTCCTCCAAGAGATTTATGGCTCGAAGAAGACCTCCTTGGGCAGTTCCAAGAAGTTGCAGAAGTGCCTCCAAGATCGCCTTCCTCCGGGCTCCTGGGTGATCTCCACGCCGAGGGGATGATGGGGAAGCCTTCCCCTTTGCTTCAGCTTCCTCCTTGTTGCAGAAGATCTCCAAATCCAGCTCCAAGGGGTCGGATTTGAGGGTTCTAAAATGGGGTTTTCTCACAGAATGCTCTAGGGTTTTTCTCTCTTCTTCTCTCCTCTTGCAAGGGTGAAAATGAGAAGTGGGGAGAGGCCAACTCGGGTTCAGGGTGTAGGAGAGCCCCTCACCCACTCACCATGCCGATTAGACAGCCTTAGAGCCGTTGGGGGACATCCCCCCAATGGTTGCCATGCCTTGTTTCAGAAGTTTGCAGCTCTGCTGCGCATGCAGGTCAGAGAATTTGACGTCCAGATCGCTGGACGCCGGAGTGAGTGTTGGCGTCCAGGGCTGGACGCTGACACTGGATCAACGGCCAGGGATTGACGCCAATAGGGCCTTCGGCCAGAACCCTAATTTATGCAGAAACCATGCATACCAAGCTTCTATACATGCCATATGTACATGGTATAGTATCCATACTATCATCACGCAATACATACATTATTTATGTTTAATATAAACACATGCACACGTAATTATACTAATTAATGCCTACGTAATTATGTACGTACATACACAAGCACAATCATACACACATAAATACGAGAAATATGACGAAAAATTCGAGGGTCTTACACCCTCTCCCCCTTAAAAAAACTTCATCCTCGAAGTTAGAACGACACTACTCAAACAAAAGGGGATACTTCTTCTTCATCGCATCCTCAAGTTCCCACGTAGCCTCCTCACGTGAGAAGTTCCGCCATAGAACTTTCACCGACGCGATACTCTTGTTCCGGAGATGCTGAACCTTCCGGTCAAGAATGGCTACTGGTTGCTCGACATACGAAAGATCTGGCTGGATCTCCACGGCTCATGACTAATCACATGAGACGGATCTCGGACATACTTCCTGAGCATAGATACGTGGAATACCGGGTGAACGCTAGCCAAAGCTGGGGGTAATGCTAGCTCGTACGCCACGTTGCCCAAACGTCTGAGAATCTCATATGGGCCAATGAACCTAGGGCTTAGCTTGCTATGCCTGCCAAATCTGACAACTCCACGAGTAGGCGATATCTTCAAGAAGACATGATCGCCAACCTCGAACTCCAAATCCTTTCTCCTGTTGTCGGCATAACTCTTCTGCCTATCCTGTGCCGCAACAAGCCTTTTCCTGATAAGCTGAATCTTATCCGAAGTTTCCTGAACCAACTCCGGTCCGATCAACTGCCTATCACCAGTCTCCTCCCAACATAAAGGAGATCTGCAGGGCCTACCATACAACGCCTCGAATGGAGCCATTCCAATACTAGCATGAAAGCTGTTGTTGTATGCGAACTCCACAAGAGGTAAATGACGCTCCCAATCATCCTTCCAATCCAGAACACACGCTCTCAACATATCCTCGAGCGTCTGGATAGTCCTCTCGGACTGTCCGTCGGTCTGGGGATGAAACGCCGAACTGAGCTTAAGCTCCGAACCTAACGCATCCTGAAGACCCTTCCACAATCTCGAAGTAAATCTCGGATCTCGATCCGAAATGATCGACTTCGGCACACCATGCAACCTAATGATACCGCTAACATACAATCTAGCTAAGCTCTCTACTGACTGCTTCTTCTTCATAGGCAAGAAATGAGCAGTCTTCGAGAATCTATCTACAACTACCCAAATCGAGTCATTGCCTCTTCTAGATCGAGGCAAACCCGATACGAAATCCATAGTGACAGCTTCCCACTTCCATACGGGGATATCCATCCTCTGCATAAGGCCGGATGGTCGCTGCCGCTCGGCTTTCACCTGCTGACATACTAGACATCTAGACACATAATCCGCAACATCCTTCTTCATGCCGGACCACCAAAATGATCTCTTCAGGTCTTGATACATCTTAGTGTTACCCGGATGAATAGAGAATCGCGATCTATGAGCCTCCGCTAACACATGCTCACGGACATCTACTACATCGGGGACACAAACACGGTGCTGAAATCTAATCACACCGTCCTCATCACGAGCAATGCCCGCCTTACCCACTAACTCTAACAATCTAGGATCGGCTTTCTGCTGCTCAATCACCTCATCCAAGACTGAGGATCTAAGGGATAGCTGAGCTACAAAAGCCTGACACAACGATGGCTCTAACTCGGTCATAGAGCACGCTGCATCCTCCAACATCTTCCAATCCTGCTGGAGCGAAGACCTCTTTCTACTAAGAGCATCCGCTACGACGTTCGCCTTTCCAGGATGATACTGAAGGTCGAAGTCATAGTCCTTCAAGAACTCAATCCATCTCCTCTGCCTCAGGTTTAATTCCTTTTGGGAGAAAAGATACCTCAAGCTCTTGTGGTCGGTAAACACCTCAAATCTGACACCATAAAGATAGTGCCTCCAGATCTTTAGTGCATGAACCACAGCTGCTAGCTCCAAATCATGAGTCGGATAGTTCCTCTCATGCTCCTTCAACTGACGAGAAGCATAAGCTACTACCCTCTCTTGCTGCATGAGCACACAGCCTAAACCAATCTGAGATGCATCCGTATAAATGGCAAAGCCTTCTAGACCACTGGGCAATACCAATACCGGAGCAGAAGTAAGCTTAGCCTTCAATAGCTGAAAGCTGCGCTCACATGCCTCAGACCATACAAACTTCTCACCCTTTCTGGTCAGCTTTGTCATAGGGGCGGCGATGGATGAGAAACCCTCAATGAATCGCCGATAGTAACCAGCTAACCCAAGGAAACTACGAATCTCCGAAGGAGTCTTGGGAACATCCCAATCCATAACTGCCTGGATCTTTGCTGGATCAACAGCTACACCAGCGCCGGAGATAACATGCCCGAGAAAGTGAACCTCGCGCAACCAGAACTCGCACTTGCTGTACTTTGCATACAGCTTGTGCTCACGGAGAACCTCTAAGACTAACCTCAAATGCTGACGATGTGTGGCCTCATCCGGAGAATAGACCAACACGTCATCAATAAACACAACAACAAAGCTATCTAAATACGGACTAAACACCCGGTTCATGAGATCCATGAACGCTGCAGGGGCGTTGGTCAATCCGAAAGGAAGAACCAAAAACTCATAATGTCCATAACGGGTTCTAAATGCCGTCTTGGACACATCCTCACTCCTAATCTTCAACTGATGATAACCAGATCGCAAGTCAATCTTGGAAAAGACTGATGCCTCTCGCAACTGGTCAAACAGATCATCAATCCGAGGTAAGGGATACCTGTTCTTCACAGTCACCTGGTTTAGCTTCCTATAATCAATGCACAACCGAAGTGACCCGTCTTTCTTCTTGACGAATAATACAGGTGCGCCCCAAGGGGAAACGCTAGGGCGAATAAATCCCTTATCGAGCAATTCCTGCAATTGCTTCCTCAACTCGGCTAATCTGCAGGGGCCATCCGATATGGGGCCTTCGAGATAGGAGAGGTGCCTGGAAGCAACTCTATAGTGAACTCTATCTCCCTATCCGGTGGCAATCCAGACAAGTCATCGGGAAAGACATCTGGAAAGTCCTGCACCACATCGATCTCTGCAAGAGTCAGTGACGAACCAGCATCGGGTACTAGCATAACGCTGGCAAGAAATGCGTCACAACCCTTGTTCACCATGCGCATCGCCTTCATGGCAGAGATGACTAACTTTCCCGCTAAGTTCTTTGGCAAGGGATGAGAGAACTCGTCCTCACCAGGAATGCGGAAACAATCTTCTTCCTACGACAATCCACTAACGCATAGTGCTCCTCTAGCCAATCCAGACCAAGGATACAATCATAATCCTTCATCTTTAGCAAGAAGAAACACCCATCTAGGAACCTATCCTCAATGCACACAGGTAACGACGGAATGCACTTCCTAGTCGATACCGTACCCGCAGGGGTGTGCACAGACAAAGGGACCTCTAACTCCTCAGACTCTATGCCTGACTCTAGGGCTAACTGCCTAGCGAACCGCTCGGAAATGAACGAGTGAGTAGCACCCGTATCAAACAAAACCCGAGCGTGCACACCGAAAAGTAAAACTGTACCTTCGGTGACATGCTCCGCCTGCTCGGCGTCCTCACGAGCTAACGCAAACACTCGAGCTGGGGCTCGAGGCCTTCCTGGTCGTCCTGTAGCTGGCGCGGCTGCCGCTACTGCTGGTACTGGCGCTCCTCGCTGAGCTTCCTGCTGAAGCCTCGGGCAGTCCTTGATCTTGTGGTCGCTGCTCCCACACTTTAGGCATCTACCCGCTACTAACCAACACTCTGAACCTCCATGGGTCTTCCCACAATGGGGACACTCTCTCTTCGCACCGGGGGAACGTACAGAGGGTACCTGAGAGTTGCTGACTGCCATTTGTTTCTGCGGTGTCTGGTACACCGTTTTCCTCTTATCTTGCCGCTGGAAAGTCGCTGCCGGCCTCTTCTGCGAAGCCTTCTTCTCCTCCAGATACTGCTCCATTTCTCCCTCCTGTCTGCAGGCTGCGCTGAGGGCCTCGTCTAGCGTGCGGTGGTCGAACGCCACGAGCCTCGTCCTCAGTGATGGTTTGAGACCCATCACGAATTTCTTGGTCTTCCTGCGCTCATCCTCTACTATGTGCGGTGCATATTTAGAGAGTTCAGAAAACCTTGCCTCGTATTCCAGGACGGTCATTGATCCTTGCGTCAGGGAAAGGAATTCTTGCTCCATCTTGTCCTGGATGTGCTCGGGGACGAACTTGGCTCGGAAGAGCCTCACGAACGCGTCCCATGCCACATCTACTGCTCCGTCCTCGAAGCGCGTACGCAGTAGGGAGGACCACCATACATCAGCTCTCTCCTGCAACACACCTTCATAAGCTCTAACTAACAAATTCTAACTTTAACAATCAACATACAAGCATAAACTAAAGCATACCTGTAGCATGTAGGTGGCTAAGGTCACCTTGTCCTCGTCAGGACACCTGATAGCTCGGAAGATTTTCTCGGTCTCCCTCATCCAGCTTTCTGCCAAAAGCGGATCACTCTCCCCCTTAAAAGAGGGTGGGGTCATCCTCTTGAATCGCTCCATGATGGAAGGTCCACCATGGTCCTGAGCTGGGGCCTGAGCCTGCTACATTAAACAACAAGCAATATACAATAAACACAATATCATACAATTCAAATAGCAACTACTTAGTTGTTTTATCATTTTACCTGGGCCTCCAACTGGGCCTGGAGTGCTGCCTGAGTGTGTGCCTGGGTCTGCATGGCTTGCACCAGACCTTGCATGAACACTCCATAATCCACAGGCGGCGGTGGGGGAAGCACAGGGCCTCGTGGTGCTGGGGCCTGTTGCTCCGCCTGATCATCACGCCTCTGCTCGTCATCGCGAGCTGGCGCACCTCCACGTCGTCCACGGGAAGCCATGGCTGTCATAAAATTTCAGCCACCATTAGAGCTAGGTTACTAAGTTTTCTAACCATTTTCTTATCTACTTTTCACTTCTTATTAGTGTTTTCTACACATGTGGACATACTTAGCATGCAATGGGGATGATGACTTAGTTATATTCATGTGTAATCTCAACCGGTCGCTCTGATACCAATCTCTGTGACGGCCCTCATTATACCGGTACGGTTATACCAACCCACGTCGGTATAGCGAGTGCTGCCAGCCACAGTGGGACATTTACCCAACGATACAAACAGCTGAGATACACGCGAATATATATAACAGAGTAGCGGAAGTAAAAGAGAACTATCTCCATTCATTCATCATCCACATTAAACATACATGCAGTTTACAATTTGCAAAAAGGAACTAAAATTCACATGATTTAATTTGCTGAAATAGAGATACAAAATGTCCACATATTACATTCTTCAATGATAATTCTAATACAATGTTCAAGTACATACTATGAAGTACACAATCACAAAGAACTCAAAAACTGGCTAGTCTCCACGCTCGGAGTCCGTCTCTGCTACCTCCTCCGAGGGTACTGTGTCACCAACTATACCTGTACGCCGAAGCAAGGAGTGAGTCCAGGGACTCAGCAAGTAACACTATGCATGATATACACGTACAAGTCCTAGTGGTTTCTACACGCACATTACAATTAGCAACACATAGCATGCTAGTCCATTTAAGTTTTCAACCTATCATGAAAGTTCTACAATTTTATACATAACGCATGCTTTCAGATTTCAAAAATAACATTCACCTATCACATGGTCTCTATTCAATTCACTCATGAGACTTTAATCAAAACGTGAGAGCTATTGACATGAACAATTTACATACATGAACGGGGAACATAATTAGCATGGATTCCACATGTTCTTAAGTACATACATAACTTTTTCACATGCTTTAGGTTGCTGATTTCACATGGTTCAATGACTATAAACCTACACATGAAAGCTACAACGTTGCTTAAACATAACATATGAACAATCCATCATGCCATTTTGCTCACATACTCATTTGTTGTTCCTAACATGGATTCTAAACACTTTTACACACATAAATATGAGTATGATAACATACATTTTCTGAATTCACATGGTTTCAGATTTAGACTCACATGGGTTTCAATGACACATTTACATATCTAGGATTTCACATTTTTCTTTACACTTGTTTCCTCTTTTCACATGTTTACATTTTACACATACACATTCACATGTCACTTACACATTACACATGGTCACATACACTTTACACATATTTTAGGTGCCGTGACACATAGTCCAAACCACCAAAGAAGGACACAAACATCACATCACATAGACGCCATCTAGGCAATACAATGGTGACTCTTGGACTGCGCAGACCGGGAGAACAAGTCTCCACCCTAACCAGTGGTACTTGTCCACCTCTAGGATTTCCCCCTAATGCCCTTAGGGTCACTTAACACAATGAACTTTCTCAGGGGGACTTTTCCCTGATACGGCTCCACTGCCTTCTCGGAAGCAGTATCACATTGGCACAGTTTACACTTTTACACATTTACCGTTTTACACATGGTTTTACACTTGACACTCTTTATCTCATTCACTTTCTCACTCACATTGATATCTCTGCTTTTCCTAACATGATACTACAAATTTCAAGGTTTAACACACAGTAAACACATTAATCATGCTGGGTTTAAACAAAATCTAATCACATTTCGATCATATGCACGAATTATCACATTTCACATGAAAACACATAACTTTTTATTTACTGTTCCAATTGACCTGAAATTTAACCACATGCTGTTTTCGGGTTCCAAAACATACCCTCAATTTTTCAGATTTTTCTGAGCTAAATAGGATTTACAGAAAATCAAACACCTAATTAGCATATTATTCACAACTTAAGCTAACATGGGTCTAACACATTTTGCAATTTATCCACTTACTGTTTTGCACAGAGACTACTAATATATATGCATGATTTTAGAATACAACATCACCCTAATTCATACATCTATAAATCAATTACCACAACCATTTTTACATGTTCTCATTTTTTTTTCCGAACCGAGCTTATTTACAAATTTCACAAGCATGGGTAATTCACTAAAATCTGCAAACACATACTGACCCACTATTTTCATGATCAAATGAAACTAAGGCATTCACATTAATCTAAATCATAAATCATGGATTTTGCAAAACGGTCTACAAGTCATGCTCACAAGTTTACAAGACATCATTACCCCCCATACACCACATTCATCCACAACCACAATGCACAATATACGTAGAGTATAAGGTGTACAATATATCCTCATCGCATAAAACATACCGAAATTAATGTACAAGAGGGACAGAATAGCTCACTGTTCCGTCCAGAAGAACTAGACGGCGGTCTCTGGCCGCTGACTCAGGGTCAGCGGCATGGTCGATGGACGCCAAGGATGAACTGGGCGTCCAGAGACCTTGCCGTCTACTCAGGTCTGTGCAGAAACACAGACCCGAGCTCTAAATCTTGGTGAATTGGAGGGTCTAGGACTCGAGGAAAATTCCATAAAAATGTCAAAAACCACCTAGACTCATACGGGGACACCATAGATAGGTCACTTGCCTCTCTAAAATTCCTCCAAGAGATTTATGGCTCGAAGAAGACCTCCTTGGGCAGTTCCAAGAAGTTGCAGAAGTGCCTCCAAGATCGCCTTCCTCCGGGCTCCTGGGTGATCTCCACGCCGAGGGGATGATGGGGAACCTTCCCCTTTGCTTCAGCTTCCTCCTTGTTGCAGAAGATCTCCAAATCCAGCTCCAAGGGTCGGATTTGAGGGTTCTAAAATGGGGTTTTCTCACAGAATGCTCTAGGGTTTTTCTCTCTTCTTCTCTCCTCTTGCAAGGGTGAAAATGAGAAGTGGGGAGAGGCCAACTCGGGTTCAGGGTGTAAGAGCCCCTCACCCACTCACCATGCCGATTAGACAGCCTTAGAGCCGTTGGGGGACATCCCCCCAATGGTTGCCATGCCTTGTTTCAGAAGTTTGCAGCTCTGCTGCGCATGCAGGTCAGAGAATTTGACGTCCAGATCGCTGGACGCCGGAGTGAGTGTTGGCGTCCAGGGCTGGACGCCGACTCTGGATCAACGTCCAGGGATTGACGCCAATAGGGCCTTCGGCCAGAACCCTAATTTATGCAGAAACCCATGCATACCAAGCTTCTATACATGCCATATGTACATGGTATAGTATCCATACTATCATCACGCAATACATACATTATTTATGTTTAATATAAACACATGCACACGTAATTATACTAATTAATGCCTACGTAATTATGTACGTACATACACAAGCACAATCATACACACATAAATACGAGAAATACGACAGAAAATTCGAGGGTCTTACATGTCCTTTCTGTCAGAACGGCTCTATCGGGTGTCAGGCGCACGCGCGTGAACGCGACGTGGTCGTCTGTCGAGATCGCTTTCCCGGTCTTCGAGGTTTTGACCTGCTTTTTGGGGTGGCGATAGAGGCAACCGTCGCTATAAGGTCACGATGCCTGGGGGCGTCACGACGAGTGTCTTTTGGCGACATGTCGTTCCGTCGCGTTCTGGGGGCCGCCGGGTTAAAACCCAAGGCGCGCCCCATTTCCCCCTCTCGTCCTCTCAGCTCTCTTTTCCCCCTCTCCTTTCCCTCTCGACTTTCTCGTGCGGTTTCTTGGCGGATCGTGGTGCTCGAGGCGTCTGTGCTGAGGTGGTGTCGTCCCGCTCGTGCAGGGGACGTGTTCGTGTCATTCGGAGCGAGGAATAGGCGTCCTTTCCTACGAGAAGGCCCTAATGGGTTCGTTCTTCGTGTGGAGGTAGGTACTCTTGATCCTCTCTCCCTAAGCATGCTCCCTTCCCCCTCTACATCGTGTTTCCTTTGTGGTTTGGGGCTTGGGAGTGTGAAAACTCCATGCTCGAGTTTGAGTGAGGTTTTCCTTGAGTGTAGATTCGTATAAATCCATGTTTGTGGGGCTTTAAGGGTGGTTTGGATGCTTTAATGGCTTTCTTGCATGTTAAGCATGCTCCCCTCCCCCTGTGGAATGCTTGTTTGGTGTTTTGGGGTAGTCTCCAGAGGAAGCGCTCCGGAACCCCCCTCTGCTGAAGACGCGACCCTTCTGGAGGTTGCGATCTTATCGCGACGGACTTTCCGGTCACGATAGGATCGCGATGCCCAAGAGCGTCACGACCTGGTCGCGACAGCTACGGCCGCCCCGACAGCGTCGCGACAGGGTAGGGCTTCGCGACCAGGTCGCGGCGTCCCGATGCGTCGCGACCTCAGCCGTGAGACAGATTTCTGATTCTTGCCGTTTTTGCTTCTTTTTACTATACCCGTGGCACCTGTGCTAGTTTCCTAGTGCTGTCTAAACTAGTCTTTCGCCCGGTGCTCGGCACTTGAGGGCTTGTCCCCTGTGAGAGGTTGTTACCGTTGGCTGGGACCCCCATCCTCGGGAGCCTGTTGAGGGAGTACTCCGGGCTACGAGTGTGCTCAAGTTGGCAGCCACCAGGCGGACTTTGGAGCTTAGGGGAAAACGGTGGTTAGGACAGTGGCGTATGAGTCACTTGCAGAGCTCTCGTGGGTGGTCTGGGACGCCGAGGACAGTTAGGAGTTCTACCCGGTGCAGGCCAGCCAATCCTTCTTCTCACTGCCTCGCTCCTTACGGCCCCGGAACTGTTTGGAGAGGTCAGGCGTGGGACCGTAGTCCGGCCAGACTACGGCGGTTACTGTTGTGTTACTTGTGTCCTACCTCACTCTGATGAGACGTGAGGGTCAGGACCCGGGTCGAGGATAAGACGTCGGTGGATGCACCTGACCTTGACTAGTGGTAGTGCTTTCCGTAGCTAGTGTTCCTTGTCCAGGCGGAGTTTCCTCCGTCTGTGTTTACTAGCCGTGTGGTGGTCCCGACGAGCAGTCGTACGGAGTTTCTGACCGTGTGTACCTTCCGTACCGTGCTAGTTGTAGTTTCGCTTCCGCACTTCCGTTTGTAGGTAGAAGATATAAACTTCTGTCATTCATTTGATATTTATATTCTCTTGCCTGTTTAGAGCCAGTAAGAGATTGGTAGTCCTTACTGAGCTTCTGTTGTGAAGCTCATCCCTCCTTTTCCCAGGTGAGACTTCTCAGCAGCAGCAGGGCGCGCGCCGGGCGGAGGAGACAGGGCGGTAGTCGGGGTCCCCGTAGCTAGCAGTGGTTCCCCTTTTTCAGTGTACGTCACCCTCGGGGTATGCCCCTAAGGGACTTGTTCTTCCCCTGCCTTTTGTACTATCGTGCGTGCGTTGGGACTGTACTTAGAGCGGTACACCGTGGTCTCGCTCTCTTTCCTGTTTCTGCCTGTACGCTTCTAGTTTAGCAGTTGACGTTTACTTCCGTTACATATCATGTTAGACGTTGATTATAGCCCTTCCGGGTCCCTAGATCCATGGGCGGCGACCGCAAAAATCAGGTCCTCGGCGTGGGCTGAGGGTCGGGTTCTCAGGTCGTTACAGCCGGGGCATTGGTCAGATCAAAAGGAAGGACCAAAACTCATAATGTCCATAACGGGTTCTAAAAGCCATCTTCGACACATCCTCACTCCTGATCCTCAACTGATGATAACCAGACCGCAAATCAATCTTAGAAAAGACTGATGCATCTTGCTGCTGGTCAAACAGATCATCAATCCGAGGTAAGGGATACCTGTTCTTCACAGTCACTTGGTTTAGCTTTCTATAATCGATGCATAACCTAAGTGATCCATCCTTCTTCTTCACGAATAAGACAGGTGCGCCCCAAGGGTAAATGCTAGGGCGAATAATTCCCTTATCTAATAAATCCTGCGACTGCTTCCTTAGCTCAGCTAATTCCACAGGTGTCATCCGATAAGGTGCCTTCGAGATAGGAGAGGTGCCTGGAAGCAACTCTAGAGTGAACTCTATCTCTCTAGCCGGTGGCAAACTAGATAGGTCATCAGGAAAGACATCTGGAACTCTCGCACTACATCTATCTCCGCAAGAGTAGGTGACTCATCAGCCTTGGGTACTAATACCACGCTGGCGAAAAAAGCGTCACAACCCTTGTTCACCATTCTCATCGCCATCATGGCAGAGATGACAAACTTCCCTGCCAAGTTCTTGGGCAAAGGATGAGAAAATTCATCTTCACCAGGAATGAGGAAAACGATCTTCTTCCCACGACAATCTACTAACGCATAGTGCTCCTCTAGCTAATCAAGACCAAGAATAGCATCGTAGTCCTTCATCTTTAGCAAGAAGAAACACCCTTCTAGGACTCTATCCTCGATGCACACCGGTAAAGACGGAATACACTTCGTAGTCAATACCGTACCCGCAAGTGTGTGTACAGACAAAGGGACCTCTAACTCCTCAGACTCTAGTCCTGACTCTAGGGCTAACTGCCTAGCAAAACTCTCGGAAATGAACGAGTGGGTAGCACCCGTATCGAACAAAACCCGAGCATGCACACCTAAGAACAAAACAGTACCTTCGGTGACATGGTCCGCCTGCTCGGCGTCCTCACGAGCTAAGGCAAACACTCGAGCTGGGGCTCGAGGTCTCCCTGGTCGTCCTATCGCTGGCGTTGCTGCTGCTGCTGCCGGGGCTGGTGCCGCTCCACGCTGACCTCCCTACTGCAGTCTGGGGCAATCCTTGATCCTATGCTCCCTGCTCCCACACTTCAAGCACTTCCCCACCAACTTCCAACATTTTGTACCACCATGTGCCATCCCGCAATGAGGACACTCCTTCTCGCCACTAGGGGAACGCTGAGAAGGTACCTGACTGCTTCCCGATGCCACGGGACGCTGCAGTGACTGAAAAGCCGCCTTCTTCCTCTCCTGCCTCTGGAAAGGAGCTGCAGGCCTCTTCTGAGAAGCCTTCTTCTCCTCCAAATACTGCTCCATCTCTCCCTCCTGTCGACATGCCGTGCTGAGCGCTTGCTCGAGGTTACGATGGTCGAAAGCCACCAACCTCGTCCTCAGTGATGGTCTCAGACCCATCACGAAGTTCTTCGCCTTCCTGCGCTCATCAGCTACAATATGAGGGGCATACTTAGGCAGCTCAAAAAACCTGGCCTCGTACTCTAGTACTGTCCTGGAGCCCTGAGTCAACGAAAGGAACTCCTGCTCCATCTTGTCCTAGATGTGCTCCGGAACAAACTTGGCTCGGAAAAGCCTCACGCACTCATCCCAACCAACCTCCACAGCACCATCCTCAAACCTGGTACGTAACAACGAGGACCACCACACGTCGGCTCGCTCCTGCCAAAACCATCCATAAGGACTAACCAACATAATCTATACTTAAAGAAATAACCACCGAATTAATTTACACATACCTGCAGCATATAGGTGGCTAAAGTGACCTTGTCATCCTCAGCGCACCTAATAGCTCGGAAGATCTTTTTGATCTCCCTCATCCAGCTCTCAGCAAGTAACGGGTCGCTCTCCCCCTTAAAAGAGGGTGGCGACATCCTCTTGAACCGTTCCATGATGGAGGGTCCACCATGGTCCTGAGCCTGGGGAACTGGCACTTGAGCCTGAGCCTGCTGAGCCTCCAGCTGAGCCTAAAGTGCAGCCTGGGTGTGGGCCTGTGTCTGCATGGCCTGCACTAAACCCTGCATGAACACTCCATAGTCTACTGGTGGCGGTGGGGGAAGCACAGGACCCTGGGGTGCTGGGGCCTGCTGCTCACCCTAATCCTCACGCCGAGGCTCATCTCTCCTCTGCTCACCCTCATGAGCAGGAACACCACGCCTACCACGCGAAGCCATACCCTGCAAAACGAGTTAATCACAATTTAGAACTAGACTATCTAATTCCTAACTATTTACTTATCTATGTGGACAATCTACACAGACTTAGCATACAATGAAGATGATGGTATGTGTATATTTATGTACAACTTCAACCTGAGCTCTCTGATACAAATCTCTGTAACGACCCTCCTTATACCGGTACTGTTATACCAACCCACTTCGATATAATGAATGCCGCTATAGTGGGACATTTACCCAACAGTTATACAATAGGCTGAAATATACATAAATACATTCACATAACAACGTAAAAGAAATAGCCAAATATAACTTCTTATTCCATCATCCACATTCTATTCACAGTCCACAAATAGAAGAAAAGAAATCTAAACTTTTCATAACTGAGAAATGAAATAAATACATTGTCCACAACTTTCCATTAAATAAGTACCCAAATCCCAAAGGTAGAGCAAGTCTACTCTTATTACATACTTATGAAAAATAAAAGTACAACACTAAGTCCAAAACAAGGTCTCCTACTCCCACTCCGAGTCACTCCTAATGATCTCCTCGGAAGAAGTAGAAATCTCTGCACCTGTACGCCGAAGCAAGAGTGAGTTCAAAAGAACTCAACAAGTAACACCAAACACACTAAACTTACATGCATCACATAACTTTCACATTTTCATACTACACAATAACATATAAACATGGATTTAACAATTAATTCGAGTAAAAATCCTAAACATGATGTCTACATATGTTACACATGGAAATTGTCTTATACAAAACTTTCAATAACTTAAAGCCTATCACATGCTTTCTACACACTTTTCAATATATTAAACTAAGCTCAGTTAACCACATTCACCCACACATACAAGTTAAACATTAGTCAATTTAAACATGGAGTTTGTACATATAAATAAGAGACAATTCTAGCATGGATTCTATAATCGTTTTCACATGGATAACACATTTATACTCATGAAAAGTTTGCTACTTTGCTATGTACGTATTATAATCATTTAAGAAGTTATCAATTTACATGCTGTCATAAGAATTCATATTAACACATGATCACTTACACAATTTCACAATTTACACATTCACTTTCACTTAAACACAAGTTCACATTTATTAAATGCCGTGACACATAGCCCAAACCACCTTTTAGAAGGACACACACACTAATCACATCACATATCTATCACCTAGGCATTACAGTGATAAATCTTAATTACTGCGCAGAACCGGGAGAAGCACTCTCCACCCTAACCAGCGATACTTGTTCGCCTCCAGGATTTAATTCCAATGCCCGTGGGACATCACACACTATGAACCTTCCCGTGGGGACTTTACCACGGTACGGTTCCACAACCCTCTAAGGTAGCAGTGTCACCCATTGGCACATTTACACATTTTTTTTAATTTCCAACACACACTTAACACACAATTTTTAACACATCCATTTCATGCTCACACATTTACACATTTTAGTATTACCTAGCATGGTACTACTGTTCTCAGAATTTACAGATTCAAAATAAGTCTAATCATGCAAAATTTTGTAGATTTTAATACCAACACATTAACATACTTTAATTTTATCAATATCACACATGAAATTGAAATGTATCGCTACTGTCATCATTTCAATACAAAATTTTAACCAAAAAACCTATTACAGGTTAACCATCATGCATATAAATTTTTGCATTTTTCTGAATTACACACTAATTATGAAAATTCTAACAGTGGAATCACATAAGACTAAAATAACCAAACTAACATGGATTTTTTTGTTCAGACTCACAATTCATTATATACATGTATGCTGATAGTTCTAATCATGTGCCAAATTGCAGAGATTTAACTGTTTCCATACCATTTAATAGAATTTCTTCACTAATTAAGCATGCTCACTGTTTTTTTAGTTCAGAAAATCTAAAAATTTACACAGTCATCAGAAAATTTCCAAATTTTAACAACATGCCCTGACATCGGTTTAAGCACCACAAAAATTTCTGTCACTTAAATTCCACAAGGATAATATAAACAATAATTTACAATATTCAGAACCTGTTTAACATGTATTTCAAAATTTTAATAAATAATACACTTAACGAAATTTCACAGAAATTACACAACATGTTCCACTACACATTACATAACATATAAAATTTACCATATATCATCATGCGCAGAAATCCGAAAAATAGCTTATAAAGGTAGACAGTCCACTGTTCTTGCCTGAAGAACTCAACGGCAAGGGTATGGCCGTTTACTCATGTTAACGACAACATAGGGTGCCGCCAACTCAGGATCTTAACGGCAAGGGATCCTGCCATTAAGTTCCTGTCTGTGCAAAACACAGACTGACATAAAATCTCGGTGAAATTGGGATTCCAGGACACGAATAAAATTCCAGAAAAATACCTGGACCTACTAGACGTATGTAAGAGTGATGTGAAATGGTTACTTGCCTCTTGGAAAATCCACAAGCAATGAATTAAGCCGGAGAAGCCCTCCTCGGCCAGAGCCAAAGAGTCCTCAAAACTCCCTCGATCTGAGTTCTGTGTTGATCTCCTCTGCACACCAGTGTGGGGAAGCCGTTCCCAATGTTCAGAGTCCTCTCCAGTCGTTGTAGAACGTCCGATGAAGCCTCAAATTGCTAGATCAAGGAGTTCCAAAGTCAAGGTTCGCACATAAAATGCTAGAGTTTTTGACAAAGAGTCAAAAGGACCTAACTGAGCCCTAATCCACCTCTTTTATAGGTTGAGGTTTTTAGGAACGCGTTTATGGTCTAGGTTACCGTTGGGGGACGGTTTCCTAAACCAAGGGCGACATTTCAAGAGGCGTTTTCGGATCTGAAATCGCAACAGATCTGGGAGATAAACGTCAACATCAATAGCCTCCAATTCTGAGTAGACGTCCATCGATGTGGCCGCTGATTTATGGTCAACGTCAACCGATGTTAACGCGGACTAGCCGCCAAAACACAACTTGAAACTAGAAAAATTCTATGTACACCACACACACACACACACATATATATATATATATATATATATATATATATATATATCTGCAATGCACACATTAAAATAATACCTATTCACGCAATGTAAACAAGTATGTACTATGCACAATAAAGTTTATACATCGATGGCATACATTTATACATACATAAGAAATCACCCAAAGATGAAAAATCAAGTGCCTTACAGCGGCTGCTAGACTTGGGCGGCTAGCAGTGTACTTGTACTACTGTTGAGACTTTCTGTTGCAGTTTAAATCTGCTAAAAATCCTGTAACACTTTCGCTCTAATACCAACTGTAACGACCCTGAGAACCCGACCGTCGGCCCAAGCCGAGGACCTGATTTTCACGGTCGCCGCCCACGGATCCGAGGACCCGGAAGGGCTATAACACAAGTCTAACAGAATATGTAAAAGAAATAAACGTCAACTGCTAACTAGAAGCATACACGCGGAAGCAAAAAGTAGAGCGAGACCGCAACGTATCGCTCTAGGTACAGTCCCAACACGCACACTAGTACAAGTAAGCAAAATGGGAAGAACAAGTCCCTTAAGGGCATACCCCGAGGGTGACGTACAACTAGAGGGGGAAACCACTGCTTGCTATGGGAACGACGACTACCGCCCAGTCTCCTCTGCCAGACGCGTGCCCTGCCGCTGCTGAGAAGTCTCACCTGGAAAAGGAAGGGATGAGCTTCACAACAGAAGCTCTGTAGGGACTACTAATCTCCTACTGGCTCTAACAGGCAGAAGAATATATAAACAACTAAATGATAGTAGTTATATCTTCTACTCTACCAAGGAAAGTTCAGAAGTAAAGCTAGTAACTAGCGACGGTATGGAAAGGCACCATGGTCGAAAACTCCGTACGACTTCACTTTGTGACCACCACACGGCTGGCAACACAGACAGAGTGAACCCTGCCTGGACAAGAGACACTAGTTATGGAAAACACTACCACTAGTCAACCGGTCAGGTGCGTCCACTAACGTCTTATCCTCGACCTAGGTCCAAACCTCCACATCTCGTCAGAGTGGGGCAGGAACACCAGTAACACAACAGTAACCGCCGTAGTCTGGCCGGACCACGGTCCCACGCCTGGCCTCTCTAAGTGGTTCCGGGGCCACAAAGAGTGAGGTAGTGAGAAAAGGACTAATTGGCCTGTGCCGGGAAGAACTCCAAATGACCTCAGCGTCCCAGACCAATCAAGAGAGCACTGCAAACGACTCAACGCCGCTGTCCTAACCACCATTTCCCCCTCCGCTCTAGTGTCCGTGACTCGAGCACGCACGCCGCCTGGAGTACTCCCACAACAGTCGTGCGGGGACGGGGGTCCCAGGCAACGGTAACAACCTCTCTCACAGGACAAGCCCTCAAGTGCCGAGCACTGGGCAAACGCCTAGTGTAGGACTGTACGAGTACAGCAAGAAGCGGAAACGACAAAGACTCCATAGAAAATGGGACTCTGCAAAACTTACCTGTCTCTAAAGCTGTCGCGACACCACAAGCTGTGGAGACACTGTCACAATGAACCAGGTTGTTGCGACCATGTCGTGACACCCCCGGCTATCGCGACCACGTCGCGACACATCAGGGTGTCACGATCATGTCGCGGCAGCCATGCCGATCGCGACATGATCGCTACCTCTAAGCCGGTCGTGACCTCAGTCGAGAGGGGTCCCGCGACAACCCTCCCAAGGACCACCCCAAAACTAGTACAAACATATTCCATAGGGGGAGGGGAGCATGGGAAACGCCATAAAAACCTCCAATCAAGCCAAACCACCCTCAAACCCCATTAAACATGCATAAAAAGGAAATCTACACTTGAAGGAAATCTCACTCACCACGAGCATGGATCTCACTCTCCACAACCCCAAACCACGGAGAAATCACAATCTCAAGGGGGAAAGAAGCATGCTTATAACGAGAGGAGTCAAGGGTCCCTACCTCCAAGAGTAGAGCCGACCCGTTGGGGACTTCACATCGGAATGGCCACCTCCTCCTCATTCCAAGCTCCACAGCACGCCACCTACACGAATGAGGAATCACCTCCCATCACAAGCACCACAAGCACGCCAAGAATCGTCGGAGAAGCAATGAGCTTGGAGGAGGAAGAAGAAGGAAGAAGAAGAAGAAGGAAAGGGAGGGGGAAAAAGGGCACCGACCTCGGTTTTGAATTGATGGACCTCGAGACGTGACGGGTCGGGCCGGCGCGACAGTAACCGTGTCGTGATGCACCAGGGCGTCGCGACCATGTCACGACCGCCTGCCCGGCGTGACACTAAAAGCAGTCAAACCTTGAAGACTGGGAAACCTCAACGCGACAACATGCAGGTCACGTCAACGCTGTACACACCTGACACCCGACAAGGCCGTTCTGACAGAAAGGACAACGATCAGATCAGTCAGAAAAGCAGTCGCATCGCCTTCAGACGTCGCGACAAGAACACGATGCCCACCCCCGTCGCAACCAGAATGTGACGGCCAGGTGTGTCGCAACCAAAAGAATGTCGCAACAGGCTCCTCTGGCACGACCATGTCGTAACTAGGGTAGGACTTACACAAGCTCTGTAAAACGTAGTTCAATCTGGGGATCAGGAGCCCGAAACGGAGCTGGCGATTTACATCGCAACTTTAGGAGTCTGAATCCTCATCGCTTCTTTGGATCCCCTGATCTAGATGAGGCAGAGAATTGGCAAGAAGAGATAGAAAGGATTTTCCAAGTTATGTAGTGTACAAACTGGGAGAATGTACTACTAGCTACCTTTCAATTCAGTAAGGATGCTAGGGCATGGTGGAAGGCCACATCGGCTCACCTAGCTAATGTGACGGAGCTTGAATGGGCAGGTTTCTTGGAGATATTCTGGGGAAAGTACTTTTCTGAGAGAATTAAGGAAAAGAAGGCTGCGAAGTTTGCCGCACTTAAGCGAAAGGGAATGTCTGTGGCTAAGTATGAAGCTCAGTTTGCTCGCTTAGCCGTGTATGCCCCACACCTGGTGGGCACGGAAAGACTGAAGGCAAATAGGTTCATGGATGGGCTCAGGCCCATGTTTATTGAAAAGCTAGGACCACATAACATCGACACTTACACCGAGATGGTCTAGGGAGCACAATTAGTGGAAGACACAATGGCAAAGGTTGAAAATATGAAGGGAATGGAATCAACAAGGTCGGTCTTCATAAAGAAAGGAGCATCCAATACTGCAGCAACCTTTCAAAACAACAACAACAACAAGAGGCCAAATGCTCGAAGGGACTATGCTATGGACAAGAAAGTCAAAGTGGAAGGGAGATAGTTAGCTGAGAACTGTCGATTCTGCGATAAGCCAGGGCGCCGAGCTGAGGAATGCTGGAAGAAGCTCAGGCATGCTTGAAATGTGGTGGTCATGACCACCATATTCCTGACTGTCCAATGTGAAGGATCAACGAGGAAGAGCACAGATTGCACCCCGACATTAGGGACGTCTCAATGCCATGGTGGAAGCTGACCTACCCGAGGAAGGGAGTATGGTGTATCATTCATATTCATTCTCAACCTAATTTTGTTCTCATTGATATTGGAGCTGCATATTCATTCGTTTCCACCGCATTTGCTGCAACTCTACCTATAAACTAGTCCCCATGAAATCCAAACTCACTGTGGCTTCTCCACTTGGCTCTGAATTAGAGCTCACACACTACTTGCCAAAATGTGAAACCGTGATTGGAGGGCATAATCTCCCTTCCAATCTCATCTGTCTAGATAAAGGGCTATGATGCTATATTAGATGTCGACTGGTAGATTAAGTATGACGCTGATGTTAATTGCCGTCATAGGAGGGTGACCTTTGCAAAACCAGACCTTTCAAACTATAATTTCTTGGCGTTCATTACCGTACACACCATGTCATCATCTCTTCCCTAAAAGCTTCCAAGTTGATTAACCATGGTTGTAATGCCTTCCTAGTTTGGTCATTGTGACTGAAAAGAAGAAACCCACTCTGAAAGATATTCCCATAGCCTGAGACTACCCCAATGTCTTTTCAGAAGACTTACCTAGAATACCACTTGAACGGGAGGTAAACTTCACCATCGAGCTACTCCCTGGGGCAGCCCTTGTCTCCAAAGCTCCGTATTGCATGTCCCCTATTGAATTGCAGGAGCTAAAAAGGTAGATCCAGAACTATTAGATCAAGGTTTCATCAGGCCTAGCACATCCCCTTGGGGAGCACCTGTACTGTTTGTTAGGAAGAAGGACAGAATAATGAGGCTCTGCATTGATTAGGTCAGTTAAGTTAGTTGACAATAAAGAATAAGTACCCACTGCCCCGTGTTGATGAGTTGTTTGATCAGATCTCCAGTGCACAATACTTCTCCAAGATCGATCTAAGATCAGGCTGCCATCAACTAAGGATCAAGGAGGAAGATATACACAAGTCAGCATTTCGAAGTAGATATGGTCACCATGAGTTCATGGTTATGCTTTTTGGCTTAACAAATGCTCAAGCGGCCTTTATGCAACTTATGAATAATATCTATAGGCCATACTTAGACCAGTTCGTATTGGTATTCATTGATGATATCCTCATTTAATCCAAGTCTAAGGAAGAGCATGAAGAACACTTGAAGGTTGCTCTACAAGTGCTTAGAGACAATAAACTCTACGCAAAACTTAGCAAGTGTGAATTCTGGATGGAGGAAGTGTCTTTTAGTCACATCATATCCAAGGAAGGCATCTCTGTAGATCCTTCCAAAGTAGAAGTCGAGAAGAATTGGGAAAGGCTGACAACTGTGTCAGAAATTAGAAGCTTTCTGGGTCTAGCTGGTTACTATTGTCGCTTTATTAAAAACTTTTCAAAGATAGCTGTACCATTGACCAAACTTACCAGGAAGGAGAATCCGTTCACATGGACATCCGAATGTGAAGATAGTTTCATGGCTTTAAAGGAGCACCTAATTTCAGCACTTGTACTAACACTTCCAGTAGCTGGAGGAATTTTTGAAGTATATACCGATGCATCAGGTATCAGCCTTGGTTGTGTGTTGATGCAAAGCGGGAAGGTTATATGCTATGCGTCCAAACAACTAAAGAAGCATGAAGATAATTACCCCGTGCGTGACCTAAAGCTAGCAGTTGTAGTCTTCGCCCTGAGGATATGGCGACATTAGTTATATGTTGAGAAGTTCATTGTATTTTCTGACCATAAAAGCTTGAAATATTTATTTTCACAGCAGGAGTTGAATATGAGATAGTGGAGGTGGTTGGAGTACCTGAAAGACTTCGACTTCACTCTCTGATATCATTTGGGTAAAGAAAATGCCGTGACAGATGCTCTCAGTAGGAAGCCAATGGCTACCTTGTCTCATGGTGGGTGAATGGAGACTATTAGAAGACTTTGCCAAGCTAGATATAGATGCCGACACTAAGAGAGAGGTTGTCTGATTGCTCCTAGAGCAAGGTCTGTCATGATGAGTGAGAGAGGAGAGAGAAGCTCTGAGGATTCTGGGCGATTCTGGTCTGGAGGGGATTCTGGCTCCTCCAGCCATCTTCAGGCGGCTGATCAGATTGGGGGGAGCTCCGGCATCAACCCCACTCACTTGGGCGCTTCATCAACCAATCATCCTCAAGGCTTGCTTCCTCATGCAGATGGAAGGGGGCGCTCTAGTTCTAGAGGAAGAGCTAGATCTTCTTCCAGGCCTCCGATCTTTTCTAGACCAGTAGCTTGGAGCTCGCTTTTCAAGTCCCAAGCGTCTAATCCTTCCTTGGATTTGCCTTTTATTCAGCCTGAGCTCAATAATGGTATCAAGGTTGCGGTTTATGATGCTGAAGATTCTCAAGACCTTATTTCTTCCTGGTCAACATCTGTGATCGAGTATGTTATTGGCTTGAAAACAACTTTTTATCCTTTGCAAGCTTTCATTAAATCTAGATGGCAAACTTCGGCTTTTGAGCTGCATGTTTTGGAGAATGGTTTCTTTATCTACAAATTCGATGTAGAGGAAGATATGAATCGTGTATTGGAGGGCTTCTAGTCTGTCAAAGGTCACCCAATGATTCTTAGAAGATGGTCTCCAGAGATCCGAATGGAGTTGGACAGTCTGAAGAGTATTCCTCTTTGGGTTGCTTTTCATGGATTGCCATTGCATCTTTGGACGAAAGATTTTATTGCAAAATTGGCTAGTACTCTAGGAAAGCCTCTCTATCTAGACAAGATGACTGTAGAGAGAAACCGCCTGTCATATGCTCGGGCATGTGTGGAATTTTCATCAGATTCTGATCCACCGGATTTTATGCATTATAAAGATTTAGATCGGACTATCAAGAGAATTTGAATTTCATTCCAATGGTGGCCACGCCGCTGCTCTATTGCTCTTCCTTTGGGCATTTGGATGGGGCGTGTAGGCCAGCTCCACAGCAGAAAGTTTAGAAAGTCTTCAGAGTTAAAGATAGCTTGAACAATCAAAAGAAGCAGCTTGTGATCACTTCAAATCAATTTGATGTCTTGGGTGATGAAGAACCGCAACCATGCATTGAAGAGTCTGAAGGTTGCGTACCAGTAGAGAAGGGGAAGGTGGTTCAAAATTCAAAATTTAAAAAATCTCCACAAATATGAGATAACAATAGAATGGGAGATGTCTCTGGCGCTATCCAACCGAAGTCACAACTTCCTCTTCCTTCTAAAGGGGAGACTCCGTGTGATATCAGGTTACTCAAATTCAAAGTCCTATTTTTAAGGAAGACCAAATGAAGCTGGACTCTTTGGGAAAGAATCTCTCTGCACATCAATCTATTGATGGTATGACGGTGGCTCAGAGGTCTTGTGCGAAGGAAGTCCATGGTCAGCTGGACTCTTCTATGATCCATCAGCAAGCTGGTGGTCATGGTTGCACAATTCTAGGTGGAGTCCAATGCCACTTGGACTCTTTAGCCAAATGCACCTTGCGCCCCAAGACCAGCTCCAAAGAAGGTGGAACGGATGTGGACTCTTCAGCCAAAGACATCATGCACCCCAAGGTCTTCTCCAAAGAAGGTGGAGCGGATGGAGTCTAAAGCCAGCTGGACTTTTCATCCAAAGGAGGATCGTATGGTGCAAATGCAGGTATTTTAAAATTTAAAAATCTCCAAGTTGTGGATGAAATAGAAAAGACAAAAGGATTTAAAGGAAAAGAAGTGGATAAGAAAAAGGATACAGTCCAAAGAAAAGCATAATCTGGTCATCGCCCTTCTCTTTTATTCTTTATCATGAAGATCATATCATGGAATGTGCGTGGGATTAATAAGATGTATAAGTGTAGGGAACTTAACAAAATGATCAAGTTTTTTGCATGTGAAATTGTCATCCTAGTTGAAACTAAAATTAAATCTGATCATGTTGTTTTTAAAACGAATTCAAAATGGCCTGAGGCTGATTTTTTTACTAATGATTCTAATCTGGCTAATGGTCGAGTCTAGATCTTGTGGAATCCTGATCTGATTGAGATGCATGCTAGCTATTCTTCTACTCAATGTGTTCATGTTAAAGGAATAGACAAGAAGAACAATTGCTCTTTCTGGTTGACAGCCATTTATGCAGCTAATAGCAGGAAAGGAATAAACTTTGGGAGGACATCAACTCTATTGCTACATTAAGCTCTCAAATGCCCTGGTTGATTGTGAGGGACTTTAATATTGTCAGATTTCCGCATGAAAAAGTGGGGGGAAGGCAGCTTATTGATGCAATGTTATCTGATTTTAATGAGTGCATTACTTTAAATGATTTATTTGACATGAAGTCAATGGGTAACTGGTTGTCTTGGAGTAACAGAGGAAATGCTGATAGGAAAATTTTGGCCAGACTTGATAGGTGTTTGATCAACAATGAATGGTTATCAGTTTATCCAAGCTCCTTGTTAGAATATGGTGTTCAGTACTTCTCAGATCATTCTCTTCTAATCATTACATCTGATAGGGATGTTCCTATAGGGAAGAAGCCTTTTCGGTTTTACAACATGTGGTGCAACCATCCTAATTTTCTTGAAGTGGTTCAGGCTGCTTGGAGTTTGTATGTTGTTGGTACTCCTCCCTTTGTCTTGTGCAGCAGGTTGAAAGCGTGCAAGGAAGCTCTAAAAAATGGAATAAAGAAGTTTTTGGTAATGTGCAAGATGAAGTCAAGAATTGCAATAGAAGTCTTTTCAACATCCAACAGGAGCTTGTCAAAAATCCTTTTGATGAAACTAGTATTTTGGCTGAAAGAGAAGCAAGAGAAAAGTACTTTGCAGCTATGAAGAATGAAGAAAGTTTTATCAAACAGAAGTCAAGAGAAAATTGGCTGACTTTGGGAGACTCAAATACCAGATTTTTCTATGCTTCCTTAGCAGCAAGGAAAGCTAGAAATACAATTCGGAAATGCAAGGATAAAAATGGGAATCTCATTCATGAAATTTAGGAAGTGAAGGATTACACTGTGGAGTTCTATAAATCTCTTCTTAATCAAGATTAGGGACATGAAGTTCTAGATATTGATGCAAATATGAAACTTGCTCAGGAAGACAAGGACTATCTTAATCAGCCAATTACTGAAGAGGAGATCAGAAAGGTAGTTTTCAATTCCCCAAAAAACAAAAGCCCTGGTCCTGATGGATTTCCTGCAGAATTTTTCCAAATTACTTGGGCAATCACTGGAAAGGATGTTATTAGTGCTTGTGATTATTTCTTCAAATCTGGTCGAATGTTTAAGCAAATGAATTGTACATTCATTTCTCTCATTCATAAATCTACTGGAGCTGACAGTTTGGAAAATTACAGACCTATCTCTTTGTGTAACTTCACTTATAAGATCATCTCGAAAGTGATGGCTGATAGAATGAATGAAATTGAGTTCCTCCCCAAAAGAATTTACTAAGGATTCCATCAATTTCATGAATGAAACCAATTGGTAATAAGAAAGCATTCCAATTCACCATATGCAACGATCACCCAAAGAAGAAGGAGGTCTGAATTTAAAGAATTTGCAGGAATGGAATAAGGCTTGCATGATAAATCATTTGTGGGATTTGATTCAAGGTAAAATTGTCTCTGGATTAATTGGATTAAAGACAGGTACTTCTGTAACAAATCAATTTGGAGTATGGATATAAAGCCTTACTACTCAACAGCTATAAAGGCATTCTTAAGGCAAGATGTTGGTTGGTGGATCACTTCTCATATGTTATCTCCATAGGTAATGGCATAAATATGTGGTATGACCCTTGGATTAATGGGAAAGGATCTATCAGCTATGTGGTGATAGACACTTGGGTGCACCTAAAGTTTTGTAGGTTTCTCACTATATCCAAAATGGAGAATGGAAACATCCTAATCCAATTTCTATTGACATGTTTGCTTTATGGCCTCAAATTGCAGCAATTCCAATTTCTAATAATGTGTTGATGTGGTGAAGTGGAAGCATGACAATGGTAGATTTTCAATCACATCAGCTTGGAATCAAATAAGATTGAAGGCTAGCTCATGGAATCTAAGCACATGGGTTTGGGATAGGCCAAATGTTCAGAAATTCTGTCTTTGTACTTGGCAAGCTTTCCACAATAAACTTCCAACTTTGGACAATTTACGAAGGAAGGGTTATGCTTTAGCCAATAGATGTGTTTTATGCCTAAAAGACATGGAGACTACTGATCACTTTTCTTTGATTTCACCTATTCTAATTGGATTTGGAAACAAATCTTGACAAGATATGATCTGAGAAGAAATTCTTACAAAGGCCTCTTGCAAGAAGTCAAAGCAATTGCTTTGGAATTTCCTAAGAATTGCATTCTGGTTCAGATGGTGAGAGTTATCCTTAGATCAGCTATTTGGTGGATTTGGAGGGAAAGATGTAAAAGATTTTTTGAAGGAACTACTAGGGATAAAGTTCACATTCTTCTTGATATCATCATGGATACTAGAAGCTGCATGGAAAAAGTTGGTAATCTTACAAGTTTATCCAAACGTGAGAAAGGGATTCTTACTAGATTCAACTTCTCTATTAGCTAGATTAGATATGAGCCTCTTACTAATTAATTCTTTTCATGATAGTATGATCACTTTAATTTCTGGTTCAACTTGGCATTTTCTATGTTTGGATTTGCTCTGTTAAGTTTTCAAGTGCTGAAAAGAAACATGGAGGAATCAAGATTCCTTTGCAACCAAAACGCAAAGGGAAGAACATCAAGATTTAGAAGATCTGAACCTCAAGTCAAGTCACTTTTACGTAAACATCATTAATTCATGACTTGTCTTTTCTCAGATTTTGGTTGGTCATAGTCAACAACCTGTGTGGTCATGATCCCTAGTGTTGTAATCTAGAGTGAGAATGGTGGAGTGGGAACATTTCACCTCTCTGAGGTGAGGTGCACTCTCCTGTTCTCCTCTAGGTGATGCTTGCCTTTGGCTATTGCTTATGGTCAAAGGCTTTTGTAAATATTGTTTCATTAATACCATTTTACTTATCGAAAAAAAGGTTGCCTGATTGCTAATATTAGAGCACAAACCACCTTGCTTAAAGACATTGTAGCTCTTCAAGACAATGACCCCATGATCATAGAAGTAAAGGTTAATCTGGACTAGAGGCCGGATTTTCCTTAACAAAAGATGGAAGATTATTGTTCCGTGGTCGAGTCTGTGTACCCGACCATACGGAAACAAAGAAAGCAATAATGGAGGAAGCTCACAAGAGCAGGTATACCATTCACCCTGGAACTACTAAAATGTACCAAGACTTGAAAAGAAGTTTTTGGTAGCCAAATATGAAAAGGGAGGTGGCAGAATATGTCTCCAGATGCTTAACCTGCTAGAAAATCAAAGCAGAACACTTGCGACCTATAGGTAAACTTAAACCCCTAGAAATCTCGGCATGGAAATGGGAAGGTGTAGGTATGGACTTCATTTTAGGACTGCCTAAATCTAGAAGTGGATTCGACGGCATATGGGTGATTGTCGACCGCTTAACCAAGTCTGCTCACTTCTTTCCAATTAAGAACAAGTGGATAGTTGATGTTCTGGCTACCTTATATGTGAAGGAAATTGTTAGACTACATGGGGTACCTATGTATATTGTGTATGATAGACACCCAAGGCTTACATCCCATTTTTGGAAATGATTACACTATTCCTTGGGATCTAAACTGAACTTCAGTACGGCTTTCCATATGCAAACTGATTGTGACGACCCTCATTATATCGGTACGGTTATACCAACCCACGTCGGTATAGCGAGCGTCATCACAGTGGGACATTTACCCAACAATAACATTCAGCTGAGATACACGTGAATATAAGAACAGAGTAGCGGAAGTAAAAGAACCACTGTCTTCATTTCATTCATCATCCACATTTAACATACATGATTCGATAACATTTAAAGAACTAAAAGTCCACAGAATTAAATTGCTGAAAATCAAATACATAATTGTCCACACTTAAACATTTCCTTTCCATAATAATGCTAGTACAATGTTGCAATTACATACTAGGAAATCAAATATCACAAGGTACACCGACGATCTAATCTCCACGCTCGGAGTCGGTCTCCACTGCCTCCTCTGCAAGTGTGTCGTCACCAACTACACCTGTACGCCGAAGCAAGTAATGAGTCTAAAAGACTCAGCAAATAACTCTACACCTACCATACATGCACAGATCATAGCAGGTTTTACACACACATTTACAAGATACAATCCTGTAGCATGCTTATCATTGAAATTCACAACCTATCATGGTGATTCTACTTATTAAACACATGATTCATCCTTTCAGATTTTCTAAATCAAAATCTCTTATCACATGCTCTCTAATCATTCCTACACATGAGGGTTCTACTTTCATTTTAAACTAAAACATGAGAGTATTCTAGCATGACTAGCTTACATACGTGAAAGAACACATTTCTAACATGGTTACTACTCATTCGTATACATGCACATAACCATTTCACATGCTTTAAACTTGCTGTTTTGATGTGGCTTAACACTTTACAATCTAACACATGAAAGCTACGTGCTCATTCAAACCACAACGTGAGAGCATACACACGTGGAATGGTTTACACATAAGTAAGGATTGTCCCTAGCATGGGTTCTACGCATTGTACACATGTAGCACAAATCATAACCACATTTATGTTGCTGTTCTAACATGATTTCAGATCATCATATCATGGGTTTTCAATTTCACATCCTCACATTTTTGGTTTCATATTTTTACACAATTTCTAATGCACATATTTCGCACTTTACACATTGCACATTTACACATTGTTCACACTACACAATTTTCACATGGTCACTATCACATTTCACATTTCACATTTCACACTTTAGTGCCGTAACACATAGTCCAAACCACCATAAGAAGGACACATCACATACACATAGATGCCACCTAGGCAACACAGTGACGACTCTTGGACTGCGTAGACCGGGAGAACAAGTCTCCACCCTAACCAGTGGTACTTGTCCACCTCCAGGATTTCATCCTAATGCCCTTAGGATCACAACACATTGAACCTTCTCAGGGGGACTTTTCCCTGATACGGTTCCACTGCCCTCTATGGAAGCAGTGTCACACTTGGCACAATTTACACATTTACCGATTTTTAACACATATCTTTACACATGACACTTGCCTCTCATTCATTTTCTCACTCACACAAGGGCTCTATTTTCCTAACATGATTCTACAGTTAACAGAGATTACATGTTCAGAATTTGCACAAATCAGATCACACACACATATCACATTATTCCCACAATAGCATGCATTTTTCTTTTCACATTTCTCACATGGAAAATTCATATTTCACTATATAGTTTCCCAAACGACTTGAAAATTTAACCACATGCTGATCTCAGGTTTATGATTCCTCATGCAAATTGTTAGATTTTTCTGACTCAAAATGAAATTATAGAAAATTTACCATCGATTTCACATTAATATTCATAATGCAAATTAACATGGAGTTGAACATAATTACAATTTAACAACTCACTGTCTGCACCCTAGCATGCACAGGGTCACAGAATTTATTCCCGAATTTATCGAGCAACACGCAATTTACTGGAATTTAACATGACCTACGCATGATTTCTATTCCCCAAAACAGAAATTTCAATAACCATACAAGCATGGGGAAAAATGTCAGAAACTCAGAGCATAGATAGGATCATGCATACATGGTCTAACAAATTTGGGCAACAAAACTTTGCCACGGATCATTAGGATCATGGTGAATACACATTACCATTCTTTTCGCATACACATTAGATAGATGAATAAACTCAACCACCCCAAAATAAATGTACATTCATTCTCCCATACATCACATTAGCTAGTATGCATAGCATATAAAAGTTACATTATATCCTCATCGCAAAACACGTCAAAATTACTCACATATGCCAGGAAGAACAGCTCACTGTTCTGTCCTGGAGAACTTGACGGCGGTCTCTGGCCGTTCCAGGAGTGGACGGCCAGATCGCTGGACGCACACCAGGGATCTCGGCGTCAAGGGCATTGACGCCATGTTCCTGTCTGTGCAGAAACACAGACCGAACTCAAATGCAAAGGTGAAAGGGGGATCTAGACACGAGGAAAAATACATAAAATTTATAAAACCCTACTTGACATCTACATGGACGGAGGGTGAGGTTACTTGCCTCTTGTAAAAACTCCAAAGGGATCTAAATGACCGGAGAAGCTCTCCTTGGGCAGTCCCAAGAAGCCTCTACAAATGCTCTCCTCCGGGTTCTATGTCGATGCAGAAGCCAAACCACGGTTGGGGAAGCCTTCCCCGATGTTCCAGCTACCTCCTTGTTGCAGTAGAACGCCGGAAACACCTTCACACTGCTGGATCCGAGCTTGCAAAGTCCAGCTTTTCTCACAGCTTGCTAGGGTTTTCTCTCCTCTTTGTAAAGAGCCAAAGAGAGCTCTTTCTGGTGCAGGAGGAGTTGGTTTAAAGCAGAGGGGTTTGGGGACCCTGGAGTGGTGATGGGAAAGGCTCAGAGCCGTTGGGGACAGCTCCCCAATGGGTGAGCTAGCTTGCTCCCGGAATTCTGGGCTCTGCAACGCATGCTGGTCAGAGAAGTTGGCGTCCACATCGCTGGATGCTGGGGTTAGTGTTGGCGTCCATGTGGTTGACGCCGACACCACATCGACGTCTGTTGATATTGACGCCAATCTGGCCTTCGGCCAGAACTCTAAAACATGCAGAAACCATGTACATCTTATATCTATATATGTCATATGCATACTACTACGTACATACTACCATCATACCATTCATACATTATTTACATCTAATTTATACACATGCATGCAATCGTATACTAACTAGTACTTACGTAGATATTTACATACGTACATACACAACATGAATTATTTACATGCAATACAATAATGCAACAAAATTCGAGGGCCTTACACCCTCTCTCCCTTAAAAGAAACTTCGTCCTCGAAGTTAGAACGACGCTACTCAAACAAAAGGGGATACTTCTTCTTCATCGCATCCTCCAGCTCCCAAGTAGCCTCCTCTCGTGAGAAGTTCCGCCATAGAACTTTCACCGACGCAATACTCTTGTTCCGGAGATGCTGAACCTTCCGGTCAAGAATAGCTACTGGTTGCTCGACATACGAGAGATCTGGCTGAATCTCCACTGGCTCATGACTAATCACATGAGACGGATCTCGGACATACTTCCTGAGCATCAAAACGTGGAAAACGGGATGAACACTAGCCAAAGATGGGGGTAATGCTAGCTCATAGCCACGCTGCCCAATCGTCTGAGAATCTCATATGAGCCAATGAACCTAGGGCTCAACTTACTATGCCTGCCAAATCTGACAACACCTCGAGTAGGCGATATCTTCAAGAAGACATGATCACCACCTCGAACTCCAAATCCTTCCTCCTGTTGTCGGCATAACTCTTCTGCCTATCCTGAGCCGCAACAAGCCTCTTCCTGATAAGCTGGACCTTATCCGAAGTCTCCTGAACTAACTTCGGACCGATCAGCTGCCTATCACCAGTCTCCTCCCAACATAAAGGAGATCTGCAGGCCTACCATACAACGCCTCGAATGGAGCCATACCAACTTGCATGAAAGCTGTTGTTGTATGCGAACTCCACAAGAGGTAAATGACGCTCCCAATCATCCTTCCAATCCAGCACACACGCTCTCAACATATCCTCGAGCGTCTGGATAGTCCTTTCGGACTGTCCATCAGTCTGGGGATGAAACGCCGAACTGAGCTTCAGCTCCGAACCTAAAGCATCTTGAAGACCCTTCCACAATCTCGAAGTAAATCTCGGATCTCGATCCGAAATGATCGACTTCGGCACACCATGCAATCTAATGATACTACTAACATACAATCTAGCTAAACTCTCTACTGACTGCTTCTTCTTCATAGGTAAGAAATGAGCAGTCTTCGAGAATCTATCTACAACTACCCAAATCGAGTCATTGCCCCTTCTAGATCGAGGCAAGCCCGAAACGAAGTCCATAGTGACAGCTTCCCACTTCCACACTGGGATGTCCATCCTTTGCATGAGGCCGGATGGTCGTGTCGCTCGGCCTTCACTTGCTGACACACCAAACACCTAGACACATAATCCGCTACATCCTTCTTCATGCCGGACCACCAAAATGATCTCTTCAGATCCTGATACATCTTCGTGTTACCGGATGAATAGAGAATCGCGATCTATGAGCCTCCACTAACACATGCTCACGGACATCTACTAAATCAGGGACACAAACACGGTGCTGAAATCTAATCACACCGTCCTCATCACGAGCAATGCCTGCCTTGCCCACTAACTCTAAGAGTCTAGGGTCGGCTTCCTGTTGCTCGATCACCTCATCCAAAACCGAGGACCTAAGGGATAACTGAGCTACAAAAGCCTGGCATAGCGATGGCTCTAACTCAGTCAACGCGCAAGCCGCATCCTCCAACATCTTCCAATCCTGCTGGAGAGATGGCCTCTTTCTACTCAGAGCATCTGCTACGACATTCGCCTTCCCAGGGTGATACTGAAGGTCGAAGTCATAGTCCTTCCAGAACTCAATCCATCTTCTCTGCCTCAGGTTTAATTCCTTTTGGGAGAAAAGATACTTCAAGCTCTTGTGGTCGGTAAACACCTCAAATCTGACACCATAAAGATAGTGCCTCCAGATCTTTAGTGCATGAACCACTGCTGTGAGCTCCAAGTCATGAGTCGGATAGTTCTTCTCATGCTCCTTCAATTGACGAGAAGCATAAGCCACTACCCTTTCCTGCTGCATTAGCACACAACCTAAACCAATCCGAGACGCATCCGTGTAGATAGCAAAACCCTCTACACCGCTCGGTAAAACTAACACCGGCCTATCGTGAGCTTAGTCTTCAATAATTGAAAACTACTCTCACACTTCTCGGACCAAACAAACTTCACTCCCTTTCTGGTAAGCTGAGTCAAAGGGGCGGCGATGGATGAAAATCCCTCAATAAATCGCCGATAGTAACCAGCTAAACCAATAAAACTACGAATCTCCGAAGGGGTCTTGGAATCTCCCAATCCATAACTGCCTGGACCTTCGCTGGATCAACTGCAACACCAGCACCGGAGATAACATGCCCGAGGAAATGAACCTCGCGCAACCAAAAATCGCACTTGCTGAACTTAGCATACAGCTTGTGCTCATGAAGAACCTCTAACACTACCCTCAAATGCTGACGGTGTGTGGCCTCGTCCGGAGAGTAGACCAACACATCATCAATAAACACTACGACAAAGCTATCTAAATAAGGCCTAAACACCCTGTTCATGAGATCCATGAACGCTGCAGGGGCATTGGTCAATCCAAAAGGAAGGACCAAAACTCATAATGTCCATAACAGGTTCTAAACGCCGTCTTGGACACATCCTCACTCCGAATCCTCAACTGATGATAACCAGATCGCAAATCAATCTTAGAAAAGACTGATGCATCCGCAACTGGTCAAACAAATCATCAATACGAGGTAAGGGATACCTGTTCTTCACAGTCACTTGGTTCAACTTCCTATAGTCAATGCATAACCTAAGTGACCCGTCTTTCTTCTTGACGAATAATACAGGTGCGCCCCAAGAGGAAACACTAGGGCGAATAAATCCCTTATCAAGCAACTCTTGCAATTGCTTCCTCAACTCGGCTAACTCTGCAGGTGCCATCCGATATGGAGCCTTCGAGATAGGAGAGGTGCCCAGAAGCAACTCTATGGTAAACTCTATCTCTCTATCCGGTGGCAATCCAGTCAAGTCATCAAGAAAGACATCTGGAAAATCCTGCACTACCTCAATCTCTGCAAGAGTAGGTGACTCATCAGCCTCTGGCACTAACACCATGCTGGAAGAAAAGCGTCACAACCCTTGTTTACCATGCGCTTCGCCTTCATGGCAGAGATGACTAACTTTCCAGCCAAGTTCCTTGGCAAGGGATGAGAGAACTCGTCCTCACCAAGAATGCGGAAAACAATCCTCTTCCGACGACAATCTACTAATGCATAGTGCTCCTCTAGCCAATCCAGACCGAAGAATAGCATCATAGTCCTTCATCTTTAGCAAGAAGAACACCCATCTAGGATTCTATCCTCAATGCACACAGGTAACGACGGAATGCACTTCCTAGTCGATACCGTACCTGCAGGGGTGTGTACAGACAAAGGGACCTCTAAATCCTAAGACTCTATGCCTGACTCTAGGGCTAACTGCCTAGCAAACCACTCGGAAATGAATGAGTGAGTAGCACCCGTATCAACAAAACCCGAGCGTGCACACCTAGAAGTAAAACCGTACCTTCGGTGACATGCTCCGCCTGCTCGGCGTCCTCACGAGCTAAAGCAAACACTCGAGCTGGGGCTCGAGGCCTTCCTGGTCTTCCTGTAGCTGGCGCCGCTGCCGCTACTGCTGCTGGGGCTGGCGCTCCGCACTGGACTCCCTGCTGAAGTCTTGGGCAATCCTTGATCTTGTGGTCGCTGCTTCCGCACTTCAAGCACTTTCCCATAATTATCCAACACTCGGAACCACCATGTGTCCTCCCACAGTAGGGACACTCTTTCTTCACACCAGGGGAACATACAGAAGGTACCTGAGTACTGCAGACTGCTACTGGTCGCTGCTGTGTCGGGTACACCGCTTTTTGTTGGGTTGAATGCATATTCATATCATTTCTATCCTATTTTGATGATGACAAGAGGTAATTTTTAAAGCAATTCAATTGAAACATGTCAAAACATCATACCTGAAATCAATGTTCAAAAAGCATATTTCAAATCACATTTATCATTGATGTTCATGATAAATCATTTAACTAATGATATATGTGTTTAATTTTCAGGTACAAACATTTTTTTGCAAAAGATGTGTCGACACACCCATCAATGGTGTCGACACAACAACACAGATTCAAAGGCAAAATGTGTAAAAATGTTGAGACTGTGTCGACACAAGTCAAGAGTGTGTCGACACGAGTTGCAGTTTTTAAGGAATCAGTCCACCCAGGTCGACACACTCTCAGAGCAGGTCGACACTAGACCCAGTTCCCAGAACAACCAGTTTGAAAATTGGGACAGCAGGTCGACACACTCTCAGAGCAGGTCGACACGGGACCTTCTTCCCAGAACATCAGTTCTCATATTTGGGACAGTGTGTCGACACCACCACCAGGGCAGGTCGACACACTACGGAAAGTTTGCAACTTAAAGTGGATGGCTGCCACGTGTCAGCCCAGGCCGATGGGGTATCAACCTAGGATCGTGTGCCCTATACCTAAAGGGTATCTTTGGATTCTTTTGGGTATAAAAGGCCCTCTATTGGCCATCCATCCACGTAAGAGACCCAACTGCCTCTCAGAGCCTCCTGAAAGTTCCCTGGCGGCTGCAAGAGGTTGTCTCCCTTCTCTGCTCTCCGTGTGCTTCCAGAAGACCAATTCTCACCAAGCCAAGTGTGAGAATTGGAATGTGATCCTTGCAGAAACCTCTGAAGCATCCCAAGGAAGCAGATCCTGTAGAAGCCTTCGTTGGAGAAGAATTCAAGGAAGATCCAACAACTCCAAAGTGCAGAGCATCGGTTTTGGACTTCAAGATTGCAAGCCTCTTCCCAATCCAAGCTTCTACAAGGGAGTACACTTGAAGAACGAAGCTATTCAATACAATTCACTGTACTTCTGTTCTTCTGAGATATCTTTTGAGATTATGCAAGTGCTTCTGCATAGCTCTCATTAGTGCTCTCATTTTCGACTAGATCTGTGCTAGAAGGTCTATGTCTTGAGTTGGTGTCTAGCAACCATTGTGTGAGCATTGTGCTCAAGTTGTGTGAGCATTGTGCTCAGATTGTGTGGCCGTCGTGCTCAGTTTGAGTTGTCTAACTCAAGGTTGTGTTGAGCAGTCTTGCTCAGTGGTTCTAGAGTAGTCTTGCTCTAGAAGTTGTGTGAGTTGTAAGCTCTCAAGTGTTGGAGTTGTCAGGCTCCAGTGGGTGTGTACCCGGTTGTTTTAGTGAATCCTCACAGGGTGTGAGGGGTGGATGTAGGAATCACTTGGGTGATTTCCGAACCACCTAAAAATCCTTGTGCACTTGTCTATCTGTGGTTTGATTTCATTATCCGTTAGATGCTTGCATAGGATCGTTTAAAGTTCACTTAATCAACTGATTTCATATCTGCTTTTACCAACTCACTCAAATATCATCAGATCTGGGTTTTTCACTGATAAAATTGCCTCTGATTCAAAAGTGTTTTTAAACTGTTTAAGCTTCCGCAGAAAGTGGCATAGATCTATTCATCCCCCCCCTTCTAGATCTTATCCACACCTTTTCCTCGATCCTTCAATTGGTATCAGAGCGGGTTTACTTTGATCTGATTTGATCTGAGCAGTTTTTGTTTCTGAGTGTTGTGTGTTTGAGTGTTTGCTTGTTTGGTTGCTAAGCATTTTCTTTCTGCTTTAGAGTCATGGATTCCAAAGGTTTCATAGCTGAGGGTCATTCCATAAATAGGCCACCATTCTTTAATGGGACGGACTATTCTTACTGGAAAAACAGAATGCAAGTATTCTTAAGGGCCCAGAACTATGAGATCTGGAAAGTAGTAGAAGTGGGTCCCTATGAAAACCAGGGAGAAGAAGACACCTGGACTAGGGAACAAATAAGGAAAGCTACATTGAATTATAGTGCCATGAACATGATTCAATGTGCTGTCCATCCCAAGGAGTATTCGAGAATCTCAATGTGCAAATCTGCCAAAGAGATGTGGGATAAACTCGAATTACTCTATGAGGGAACATCTCAAGTAAAGGAGACTAAGGCAAATATTTTAGTTTCAGAATATGAACTTTTCATGATGAAGTCTAACGAAAATATTTCTGAAATGTTTGCCAGGTTCATGGTGATTGTGAATGGATTGAAGGCCTTGGGTAAGGAATATACAGATGCAGACTTGGTAAGAAAAATTTTACGTTCACTTTCTTCAATTTGGCATACAAAGGCCACTGTCATTGAAGATTCAAAAGATCTGTCCAAAATTCTTTGGATGAATTGATTGGATCCTTAATGACATATGAAATCAACTTAAAAAGAAATGAAGAACACATAATTAAGACCAAGCCTATGGCACTTAAGGCCTCTTCAAGCAATAAAGATAAAAGTCAGGAGAAAACAAGTTCTGAGGAGTCTGAGTCAAATGAGGATGAAATTGCCCTCATGACTAGGCAATTCAGAAAATTCTTGAAATACAGAAAAGGAAAAATGTCTGGAAAAAAGAAGTCTTTCTCAGGTAAGAAAAACACTTCCTTTTCTAATTTCAACAAGAATCACAAAACTGACGAAAATATTGTCTGTTACAGGTGCAACAAACCAGGACACATGAAGGGAGAGTGTCCTGAGAACAAGAAGGATAAGCACAAGAAATTCCAGAAGTACAAGAAGCCAAAGGCCATGGTGGCCACTTGGTCTGACGAAGACTCAAGTGAGGAAGAAGAAGAGAAGAAATCCTCAAGCTCTGAAAGTGAGGAGGTTTGCTTCATGGCCAACAACACAGATGAAAAGGTAAATACTTCCTTTGAAGACTATACTGTTGAAGATTGGCAGGATGTGTATGCAGAACTGGTTGAAAGATATTCTGAAATGAGAAAAGAAAACAAACACATCAAAAAGAAAATTGAAAATCTTTACCATAACCAATCTTCAAACCATAGAATTTGTGAACTGGAAACTGAAGTAACAGACTTGCTTGAAGAAAAAGAAAATCTCCTGAACCTTATTGATGAACTAAAACTTGCCTCTCAAAAGGCCTCCCAAGAATTCAAAAACTTAACTGAAAAGCTGGAAATTGAAAAACAAGAAAAACAACAGAAAATTGAAGAAATTGAAACTCTTAAAAACCAGCTAAAAGAAAGGGATGAAGTTATCCAAACCTTCACAAAAGGTAAAGATAACTTAGAGGCATTGCTAGGAACCACCATGACAACCACCTCTCATGGATTAGGATTCAACAAAAAGAAACCCATCAAAGACAAATCTGGTGAGAAAAAGAACAAAGCACCACTAATTAAATTTGTCAAGGGTCCTAATCTTGAAAACACAGAAATTCAACAAACAGCAAACAAAACCTTAAACAAAACATCAAAAAATTCAAAAACTCAAAAACAAAAAAGACAACCAGGTCGACTCAGTCTCCTGACAGGTCGACACCAGTCCACAAGAACAAGGCTTCTGTGGCTGCTGTGTCGACACCAGTACAGGAGAGGTCGACCTGCTCAGCATCAAAAGCTGCAAACAACTCAACCAAAAATTCAAATAAAAATTTGAAAAATAAGAAAAAGTCAAAGAAATAATTCATGAAAAACCTTGGACCTCCAAGACAACACTGCAAAATGACTGGATCAATCCTTGGAGCCAATGGTATAACAACCCCTGTTGGTATAATCCTCAATTCCTTCATCCAAACCTTTGGATGTACCAACAAAATCCCTGGATTCCACCTCCTCATCCGAACTCCAATTTTCAAATGAAAAACTCCCCTCCTACCAAAAACAAAAATGTTGGTGCTTTCATTCCTAAGAAAAAGAACAAACCTAAAAAGACTGAAACCACCAATTTAACAAAACAAAAAAAAAACAAGTCAAATTTGGGTGAGAAAGATTTACTAACAATGTCCAAACATTCTGATGGTCCCAACTCTGTTTGGGTACCAAAATCTTCTCTCCACTGATCTTGTTGCAGGAAGGTCGTGCACCCAACTCCAATGTATGGTTCCTTGACAGTGGGTGTTCACGACACATGACTGGAGATAGAGCCAAATTCTCATTCCTGCTTGAAAAGGAGGGAGGGTCAGTTACATTCGGAGGTAAAAATAAAGGAAAGATCTTAGGATCTGGAAAGGTTGGTCAAACTTCTTCAAACTCAGTAGATAATGTTTTATTAGTTGATGGTCTTGATTATAATCTGCTCAGTATCAGCCAACTATGTGACAAAGGTCACAAAGTTGTGTTTGAATCTGATTTTTGTAAGATAATTGACTCATCATCTGATAAAATCAAATTCTTTGGAAAAAGAGAAAATAATGTCTACATGATCAACCTAAATAAAAACTTTTCTGAAAATCTTTGTTTTGTTGCAAATAAAGATGAAATTGCATGGACTTGGCACAAAAGACTTGGCCATGCAAGTTTCAGAACAATGGATAAGTTATTAAGATTGAATTTGGTTAAGGGTCTTCCTGAATCCTTCTCTAAAGTTGAAAATCAAGTTTGTGGGATATGTGCTAAAGGAAAACAAACTAGGAAATCTTTTAAAACCTTCAATGAGGTACTTACATCTAGCCCACTAGAACTTCTTCACATGGACCTTTTTGGGCCAACAAGAGTTCTAAGCTTAAGTGGCAAAAGATATGGGTTTGTAATCATTGATGATTTTACTAGATTTACTTGGGTTATCTTTCTATCCCACAAAAGTGATACTTGCCTTGAATTCAGGAATTTCTGTACCACTATCTTAACAACTTATCCATATAAAATCAAAAACATTTTAACTGATCATGGGGGTGAATTTGATAACACATCCTTTTCTGATCTATGTGCTGAATTTCAAATATTTCACAAGTTTTCTTCACCTAGAACTCCAGAACAAAATGGAGTTGTGGAAAGAAAGAATAGAACTCTTGTGGAAATGGCTAGATCCATGCTCTTAGGAAGTAATCTGCCCAAATCCTTCTGGGCTGAAGCTGTTAACACAGCCAATCATATCCTAAATAGAGCTTTGATCAGACCAAAGATCAGAAAAACCCCCTATGAATTGTTGAAAACAAAAAGCCAACTGTTTCTTATTTCAAAACTTTTGGGTGCAAATGCTTTGTACACAATAATAACAAAGAAAACCTTGACAAGTTTGATGCTAAGAGTCAGGAAGCTATCTTCCTTGGCTATTCTGAAGTGTCAAGGGCTTTCAAAGTGTACATTCTAAAAACCAAAACTGTTGAAGAATCTCCACATGTTATTTTTGATGAAAATTCCTTTTCCACTAATGATTCTAAATCTTGCAGGGAAAGACAAGACAATGAAGAGGATGACCTCATTGTGGATTCTTCACCAACTGTTGAGGAGCTTGTCAATAATGAAGAGAACCTGAACAACAACTCACCATCTTCAAGTGGGTCAGGTAACATTGCTCCAGAAGTGGGTACTTCTCAACAGGTAATTTCTGAACCTCGATATCTGAGAGATCACCCATTAGACAGTGTAGTTGGCAATTTAAATGATAGAGTAAGGACCAGATCATCCTTCTTGCAAAATATTGAAGAAGACCCACTAGCTCTAATTTCCCAAATTGAACCCAAGTCAATTGATGAAGCCTTATCCAGTTCTGATTGGATTAATGCCATGCATGATGAGCTTCATCAATTCGAAAGAAATCAAGTATGGGAATTAGTACCTAGACCTAGTGACCAAGCAGTGATTGGTACTAGATGGGTTTTCAGAAACAAGTTAATGAATCTGGTCAAGTAATAGAAACAAAGCTAGGCTAGTTGCAAAGGGGTATAACCAAGAATTTGGAATTGACTTTGAAGAATCATATGCCCCTGTAGCTAGACTAGAAGCTGTCAGAATTTTCCTTGCTTTTGCATCCTCCATGAAATTCAAAGTCTATCAAATGGATGTCAAAAGTGCATTCTTAAATGGATATATAAAGGAAAATGTTTTTGTTGAACAACCTCCTGGATATGAAAATGAAAAATATCCTAACCATGTTTTCAAGCTTAATAAGGCTCTCTATGGTCTTAAGCAAGCTCCAAGAGCTTGGTATGACCGGTTGAGTTCCTTTTTACTTGAAAAAGGATACTCTAGAGGTAATGTTGATCAAACTTTGTTCACAAAAACAGTAAAAAATCAAATAATTGTGGTCCAAATTTATGTTGATGACATAATTTTTGGCTCCACCAATAAAGGCCTTTGCACAGAATTTTCAAATCAAATGAAGAATGAATTTGAAATGAGCTTAATGGGAGATTTAACATTCTTTTTGGGATTGCAGGTGAACCAAACAACTGAAGGAATCTTCATCAGTCAAACCAAATACGTCAAGGAGCTATTAAAGAGGTTTGACTTTCAGAACCTTAAGCACTCAAGCACACCAATTGCAATTAATGCTAAACTAGAAGAAGATCCATCTGGTAAGTCAGTAGATCCAAAGACCTACAGAGGTATGATTGGCTCTCTGCTCTATCTTACAACTTCTAGACCTGATATTCAGTTTTGTGTGTGTTTATGTGCTAGATTCCAATCTAATCCTAAAGAAAGTCACATGCTTGCTGTTAAACGAATCTTCAAATATCTTGTTGGAACATGTGACTTAGGTATTTGGTATCCTGCTGGTTGCAAGTTAGATCTGTTTGCCTATTGTGATGCTGATTATGCTGGGTGCAAATTAGATAGAAAAAGCACAAGTGGCTTGTGTCTATTTCTAGGTGGGTGCCTTATCTCTTGGGCTTCTAAGAAGCAACATTCAGTTGCTCTGTCAACTGCAGAAGCTGAATATGTTGCAGCAGGTAGATGTGGAACTCAGATTCTCTGGGTGAAACATCAACTTCTTGATTACAACCAAGATTTAGGGTGTGTACCCATCCTATGTGATAACACTAGTGCCATAAATTTGTCTAAAAACCCCATTCAGCATCCAGAACAAAACACATTGAAATTAGGCATCATTTCTTGAGAGATGAGGTTGCAAAGAAATCTTTTGAACTCCATTTTATTGAAACTGAAAAACAAATTGCAGACATATTCACTAAACCCCTTCCTGAAAACAGATTTTCATCTTTAAGGAGAGAACTTGGTCTTTGTAAATGTCCACCTTCTTGATCTCTCTCAAGGTTTGGGTTGAGTGTTATGCATGGTCTAAGGGGGAGTTCTTTGCATTTCATAATTCTTTGCTTCCTTGAGTTACATTGTTCATATCTCTCTCACTTTCAATTCTATTCCCTTTTTACAATAAATTCTCCAACTCTGATTGTGTTGAAATTTCTTGGTATATCAAATGGTGATTTGGAGAAGGACAAGTTATGCTTGTCTGGACACTTTCACTATGCGAGAGTATATGTCTCCGCCAAGTACTAAGAAATTGATATGCAATTGTTGAGGGGGTTTTTACTGTTCAAAGAGGATACCTTTTCTGATTTCAAAAACTTGCTTATTTTCACTTCCATTCTTTTTGATAATGAACTCTTCAACTCTTATTGTATGAAATCTCTTGGTATATCAAATGGTGACTTGGAGAAGGACAGGTTATGCTTGTCTGGACACTTTCACTATGCGAGAGTATGTGTCTCCGCCAAGTACCAAGAAATGGATATGCAATTGTTGAGGGGGAGTCCTCGTTGTCCAAGAAGAAAACTTTTCTGATTTCCAAAATTTACATATCTTTATTTTGATGAAAAGTGGTTGAAATCATCATCTCAGGGGGAGCTAGAAAATTCACAAGTCATGACTTTGCAAAATTCAAAATTTTCTTGAATTTCATCAATTCCTTGCATGATGTCATCATTTAGAAGTCTAGAGTCTCAAAATGAACCCTTGAGTGATCTCTTATATTTTTTACTAATCAACTTTCAACTACATCTCTCAACCCACAGAAATTCAGATTTCTTCCTAGGCTAAACATCAACTTGTGCCTTGAACTTAAAACATTTCCTTGTTTGCAACTGATGATTGGATGTATTTGATTTCTATCTCACAATCTCTCCAATTTTTTTAAAATCCAACAGAGCAATGGCACTTGTGCTGAGAAACTGCACACCTTCACAATGAATGAAGTGCCATGTATGTCATGAGGCACTATTGCTAACTCTGTTCAAAGGGGAAACAAAATAAAAATAAATTCAAAACAAAAGCAAAATGTGCTATGTTTTTGATGATGACTGAGTAACTGGAAATATTGGCGTCTACAAAACGTATATTTTCATGTCAAAAGGCCATCATTTACCCCTTTGAAACTTGACAATGACTAAATCTTAAGTAACCAGGGACTATGGTGTGTAAAAAGCACTAGTACTTGAGTGAAAGAGATTTATATCATTTGATAGTTTGTTAAAAGAACAAAATGTAAGCATTATTGGAGATATGTCTAGAAAGAATCATCTTCATTCCTCATCAAGTTGTTCTTTGAGATTGTGTTTTATTTTCAACACAATTGCATTTAGTCTAGATGACATCTTTAATTCTTTAAAGTTGAGAAATATGGTAGTTTATAGTTGATTGTTAGATATATTATATCCCTCAATTTTTCATTTTGTTGATTCAAGTCTTGGAATGCTAATATCCTGTTGGAAGTTGTTTGAAAAACTTGAACTGTGATGAATTTTTGCAAAATATAACAAATGAATTTTTTAAGCCTCTTAAAAATCCTTGAAATGATAATTCCTCTCATTGTTCATCATTCTAAAGATGTCCCAAATTTCTCAAAATTTCCTCTAAAAATTCAACCTTTTCTTCTAAGGCCGTGTCGACACCGTCCCATCCTGTGTCGACACACTTTCGGTCAGGTCGACACACCTTTCATCCTGTGTCGACACTAACCCCTTGCCTGATTATTTTTCAAACCGTTTGGGTTCATGATAAGCCATATTTGTTCCTGCGGGGCAGTGCACCACTGCACCTCTTTTAGGCATCAGGTCGACCCGACGGCCTCTTTCTCATCTCTTCCGGCAAGAAATCTTCACCATTTCTCTCAAACTCTCATCCTTCTTTCCATCACCTCTCCTCTCTTCCATCTCCTCTCCAAATTCCACTCTTTCTTGCACCATGGTCAGGAAATTGGGTCCCCGCCGTGGCGCAAGGTCCAGGGCCTCTTCAAGGCCGATTCCGGCAGACAGAGACGTTGCCCTATCTGAAAGAAGAACTAAGAGACGGAATGATCCTGCCGAGCAACCAGGATCTTCTTCAGCACCTCAAAGGGCAACCAAGAGAGGTAGAGCCTCATCTTCAGGCAGAGGTAGTAATCCTCCAAACCCTAGAACAGAAATTCCGGGCGATTCTTCTGAAAACCCTGAGGAATCATCTTCCTCCTCTTCTGAGTCTCAAGAGGATATTCCCTCAGAGTCAGTCAGTGCAGCCAAGTTAATTCTGAAGCCCCGAATTCTAGACCTATCAGACATTCAGCTAGCAGACTCTTTTCCTGAAATTCAAACCTATTTCTCCTTTCAATCTTGGATACCATTTATCTCTGAGTTTCAAGTCTGTTATCCAAGACTTGTTAGGGAGTTCTACAAGAACCTCACCTGCACAGAAGAAGGATATGAATCCAAAGTTAAGGGAATAGCCATAGATATGCCAACTGAAAAAGCTGCCTCCATTTTCAAAGTGCCAGATGAAGGGGCAGACTATCATGAATTTGAATTTGATCTACATGAAGCCTATTCCATCTTGACAGGTCTTCCTGCAGATGCATCAGATCCCAAACAGACCTATGTAACCAGGTTCAATGCCAATTCATTTCCACCTGTGTTAAGGGTCATCCACCACATATTGACCACCATAATTACTCCTCAAGGTGGTGGAAGGGATAGGTTGACAGACATCCAGAGATTCATTATTTATTGCATGGTGAAAGACATCAAGATCAACCTCCATGTGATTCTCTATCAAATTATATCTGAAACAACAAGGAAAGACCTCAAGAGATCACTTCCTTATGGAGCACATCTGACCTCAGTGTTCCAGCACTTTGGTGTGCCCTTGGAGAATGAGAAGTCCCAATCTATTCCCAAGTCCAATATCTACACCTTTAAGAATATCCAGAAGTTTATGGGATTTAGATTGGAGGGCAATCAAATTAGAAGAGGGCCAGTTGTGGTTGAGGCCCCTCAAGCTCAGGAGGAACAGCCTCAAGATCAGGGGAACAGCCCCAAGCTCAGGAGGACCAGCCTCAGGTTCAAGGGGACCAGCCCCAAGCACAAGAGGAACAGCCTCAGCTGAAGGGGACCAGCCCCTAGGTCAAGAGGATCAGCCTCCTGTGAATGAGGATCAGCCTCAAGTCCCAACTGATGGTGAAATTCCGGTTCATGCCCCTCTCTCACCTCAGTTTCAACCCTCCTTCATTACTCTGATTCTCCACAACACACTTTCCAACCATCCACATCCTCTGGTGGGCCTTCTGTTCCACCAGAGTTGTTCTCCTTCCTCAATGAAAAATTTGAAACCTTGAACTCTTCCATTCAAACCATGTCAACATCATTTGAGTTGAGGATTCAAAGACTGGAGAACACAGTATCTGCCAAGTTCATAGAACAGAAAGCTGCTTCAGACTATGCGCTCAAAGGTTCAATAGATTGATTGGAACATTGGCAGATGCCTCACTACAGCTGAAGGAGCATCAAGACAAGTTGGAGACAGTTCTTAAGGGAATTTTGGCAAATTCCCAAGCCGATGTCTTTAACACAAAGCAGACATTACATGAGATCACCAGCACAAGACTGTCATTTGCTCATTTTGTGGATGATTTGGAAAGCATGAGGAACTTCAATGAGCACATTGACAAGCAGATATCAGATTTGACCAAGGAATTCAAGATAATGCAAAGACCTGGTTGGTCAGCTGGTTCATCATCATCCTCACAACCCATTGCAGCTGATCTAGCCAGACTTCAAGCCACCTTAATCGAGAATTCAGATAGAATGGAACACTTTTTGGTCACAAAAATGATCACCATTCAAGATCAAATCAAGACTAGCTTGAATTTCATGGAGAAAAGACTATCTGACATAGAGACCATTCTTCTTCCCATTCCTCCTCCTCCTCCATCTTCTACTTAATGTAATTTCTCTTTTGATGATGTCAAAGGGGGAGAAGAAAGAAAGAACAAATGTTTGTAATCTTTTGGAATGATTGTAATGGTTCTCTTGTAATGGTTCTCTTGTTAAATGAAATGAAATGTTTTGCTTGGCTTGAATGATTTTCTCAATTGTGTATTTAATGTGATTGAAAATCTTTTTGTGAATGTGATTGAATGATTACTTGTCAAGTTGCTTGACTTCTGTGTACAAAAATTCTCATTTCAAGTAACATTGTGTTCCACAAGTACATCATCATCTGTTACTAAAACATATCAAAAGGTCTTTGACAAGTTTAAACAAAAAGAAAATAAAAATGTGAATAACAAAAAATTGCTTAAAATCTCATTTCATCAAAACCACATTGTAATATGGATTTATTGTTGCCATCATCAAAAAGGGGGAGATTGTTGGGTTGAATGCATATTCATATCATTTCCTCCTATTTTGATGATGACAAGAGGTAATTTTAAAGCAATTCAATTGAAACATGTCAAAAACATCATACCTGAAATCAATGTTCAAAAAGCATATTTCAAATCACATTTATCATTGATGTTCATGATAAATCATTTAACTAATGATATATGTGTTTAATTTTCAGGTACAAACATTTTTTTGCAAAAGATGTGTCGACACACCCATCAATGGTGTCGACACAACAACACAGATTCAAAGGCAAAATGTGTAAAAATGTTGAGACTGTGTCGACACAAGTCAAGAGTGTGTCGACACGAGTTGCAGTTTTTCAGGAATCAGTCCACCCAGGTCGACACACTCTCAGAGCAGGTCGACACTAGACCCAGTTCCCAGAACAGCCAGTTTGAAGAATTGGGACAGCAGGTCGACACACTCTCAGAGCAGGTCGACACGGACCTTCTTCCCAGAACAAGTTTGAAGAATTGGGACAGCAGGTCGACACACTCTCAGAGCAGGTTGACACGGGACCTTCTTCCCAGAACATCAGTTCTCATATTTGGGACAGTGTGTCGACACCACCACCAGGGCAGGTCGACACACTACGGAAAGTTTGCAACTTAAAGTGGATGGCTGCCACGTGTTAGCCCAGGCCGATGGGGTATCAACCTAGGATCGTATGCCCCTATACCTAGAGGGTATCTTTGGATTCTTTTGGGTATAAAAGGCCCTCTATTGGCCGTCCATCCATGTAAGAGACCCAACTGCCTCTCAAAGCCTCCTGAAAGTTCCCTGGCGGCTGCAAGAGGTTGTCTCCCTTCTCTGCTCTCCGTGTGCTTCTAGAAGACCAATTCTCACCAAGCCAAGTGTGAGAATTGGAATGTGATCCTTGCAGAAACCTCTGAAGCATCCCAAGGAAGCAGATCCTGTAGAAGCCTTCGTTGGAGAAGAATTCAAGGAAGATCCAACAACTCCAAAGTGCAGAGCATCGGTTTTGGACTTCAAGATTGCAAGCCTCTTCCCAATCCAAGCTTCTACAAGGGAGTACACTTGAAGAACGAAGCTATTTAATACAATTCACTGTACTTCTGTTCTTCTGAGATATCTTTTGAGATTATACAAGTGCTTCTGCATAGCTCTCATTAGTGCTCTCATTTTCGACTAGATCTGTGCTAGAAGGTCTATGTCTTGAGTTGGTGTCTAGCAACCATTGTGTGAGCATTGTGCTCAAGTTGTGTGAGCATTGTGCTCAGATTGTTGTGAGCCGTCGTGCTCAGTTTGAGTTGTCTAACTCAAGGTTGTGTTGAGCAGTCTTGCTCAGTGGTTCTAGAGTAGTCTTGCTCTAGAAGTTGTGTGAGTTGTAAGCTCTCAAGTGTTGGAGTTGTCAGGCTCCAGTGGGTGTGTACCCGGTTGTTTTAGTGAATCCTCACAGGGTGTGAGGGGTGGATGTAGGAATCACTTGGGTGATTTCCGAACCACCTAAAAATCCTTGTGCACTTGTCTATCTGTGGTTTGATTTCATTATCCGTTAGATGCTTGCATAGGATCGTTTAAAGTTCACTTAATCAACTGATTTCATATCTGCTTTTACCAACTCACTCAAATATCATCAGATCTGGGTTTTTCACTGATAAAATTGCCTCTAATTCAAAAGTGTTTTTAAACTGTTTAAGCTTCCGCAGAAAGTGGCATAGATCTATTCATCCCCCCCCTTCTAGATCTTATCCACACCTTTTCCTCGATCCTTCACTTTCTTCTTGTCCTGCCGCTGGAACGTGGTTGCAGGTCTCTTCTGCGAAGCTTTCTTTTCTTTCAGGTATTGCTCCATCTCTCCCTCCTGCCTACAAGTAGCACTGACGGCCTCGTCCTACGTGCGGTGGTCAAATGCCACGAGTCTTGTCCGCAGTGATGGCTTGAGTCCCATCACGAACTTCTTTGTCTTTCTGTGCTCGTCTGTCACGATATGAGGTGCATATTTAGAGAGTTCATAAAATCTTGCCTCATCTTCCAGTACGGTCATGGAGCCTTGAGTCAAAGATAGGAATTCTTGCTCCATCCGATCTTGCACGTGCTCGGGGACGAACTTGGCCCGAAAGAGCCTCACGAACTCATCCTACGCAACATCAACAACTCTGTCCTCAAACCGGGTACGCAGCAATGAAGCCCACCATACATCAACTCTTTCCTGCAGTACACCGTTCATAAGCACCATCTAAACAAATCTAGCTTAACAAAACATACAAGCATATAACTAAAGCATACCTATAGCATGTAGGTGGCTAATGTAACCTTATCCTCATCTGCACACCTGATGGCTCGGAAGATCTTTTCTATCTCCCTCATCCAGCTTTCAGCCAACAATGGGTTGCTCTCCCCCTTAAAAGAGGGTGGCAGCATCCTCTTGAATCTCTCCATGGTAGAAGGTCCACCATGGTCCTGAGCTGGTACTTGAGCCTGCTACAGTACACAGCAAGCAATACACAATCAACACAATATCACATAATTAAACAAAGCAGACTATTAATAATTTTATTAGTCTAACCTGAGCCTCCAACTGTGCCTGGAGTGCTGCCTGGGTATGAGCCTGCGTCTGCATGGCTTGCACCAGACCTTGCATGAATACTCCATAATCCACAGGCAGCGGTGGGGGAAGTATAGAACCTTGTGGTGCCGGGGCCTGCTGCTCCGCCCTCTTGTCACGTCTCGGCTCGTCCTCACGGGCCGACGCTCCGCCACGCCTACCTCTCAAAGCCATGGCTGTAATAAATTTCAGCCACCATTAGAGCTAGGTTACTAAGTTTTCTAACCATTTCCTTATCTACTTTTCATTCATTATTAATCAATTCTACACATATGGACATTCCTATGTAGACTTAGCATGTAATGAAGATGATGACTTATGTATATTCATGTGCAATCTCAACCGGTCGCTCTGATACCAATCTCTGTGACGACCCTCATTATATCGGTACGGTTATACCAACCCACATCGATATAGCGAGCGTCATCACAGTGGGACATTTACCCAACAATAACATCAGCTGAGATACACGTGAATATAAGAACAGAGTAGCGGAAGTAAAAGAACCACTGTCTTCATTTCATTCATCATCCACATTTAACATACATGATTCGATAACATTTAAAGAACTAAAAGTCCACATAATTAAATTGCTGAAAATCAAATACATAATTGTCCACACTTAAACATTTCCATTCCATAATAATGCTAGTACAATGTTGCAATTACATACTAGGAAATCAAATATCACAAGGTACACCGACGATCTAATCTCCACGCTCGGAGTCGGTCTCCACTGCCTCCTCTGCAAGTGTGTCGTCACCACTACACCTGTACGCCAAAGCAAGTAATGAGTCTAAAAGACTCAGCAAATAACTCTACACCTACCATACATGCACAGATCATAGCAGGTTTTACACACACATTTACAAGACACAATCCTGTAGCATGCTTATCATTGAAATTCACAACCTATCATGGTGATTCTACTTATTAAACACATGATTCATGCTTTCAGATTTTCTAAATCAAAATCTCTTATCACATGCTCTCTAATCATTCCTACACATGAGGGTTCTACTTTCATTTTAAACTAAAACATGAGAGTATTCTAGCATGACTAGCTTACATACGTGAAAGAACACATTTCTAACATGGTTACTACTCATTCGTATACATGCACATAACCATTTCACATGCTTTAAACTTGCTGTTTTGATGTGGCTTAACACTTTACAATCTAACACATGAAAGCTACGTGCTCATTCAAACCACAACGTGAGAGCATACACACATGGAATGGTTTACACATAAGTAAGGATCTGCTTCCTTGAGGTGATCCAATTGCTTCTTCAATGATCAATTTCCACTTCTCATGCTTGAACAGATGAGAATTTGGCTTGAGGAAGCACCAGGAAGACAAGAACAGGGAGGAGAACTCTTCTAGCCGCCAACGGGATTTCTGGGAGGCTCTGAAAGGGTTCTTGCATGTTGGATAGCCAATAGGAGGGTATTTATACCCCTAATAGTCCAAGTGTACCCTTGGGGGTCGTGGGCACACGATCCAAGGCTAACCCATCAATTCCCTAGGGTGCCACGTGTCCAGGAGAATCTTTAAGTCACAGAGTTTTCGGAGTGTGTCGACCTGCCCATGAGGTGTGTCGACACACTGTCCGAGACTGGGAAAATAGTTCCCTGGGAGAGGCATCTAGTGTCGACCTGATATCATCTCGTGTCGACCTACTGTAGCCATTTGAAAACAAGCCTTCTGGGAAGGCTCTCTAGTGTCGACCTGACTGAATTTGGTGTCGACCTGAGATAGAAGCCTGTTAACATATTTCTTTGGGATCTGTCTCTAGTGTCGACCTGCCCTGGTCTAGTGTCGACACTAGTTGACCATTTCTTCATCTGTTGCCTTAGGGCTTGGAACATTGTGTCGACACCAGTGTGAGGTGTGTCGATACCACCCTTGCAATAAATGTTTGTCCCTGAGAAATAAACACATAAATCATTAGTTAAATATATTATCATGAATATAAATGATAAATGTGCTTGGAAACATGTTTTTTGAATATAAGTATTTCATGTGTGTTATATCTAACCTGTTCCAGTTATTTGCATTAAAATCACACCTTGTCATCATCAAAATATGAGGGGAAATGAATTGTATTCACACTCAACCCAACAATCTCCCCCTTTTTGATGATGGCAACATTAAATCCATATAAAAATAAAGTTATGATGAAATGTGATTTTAAGCAATTTTTGTTTATTTACCACTCAGTTTGAAAGGCATTTATTGGCACTGAGTGATGTTTCATTTCATTTTATTCATACTTGTCAATGACCTTTGAACAATTTTAGTAACATTTGAGAGTTGCACATGAAGGACACAATGTTACTAGAAATAAGCTATTTTCACACAAAAGTCAAGCAGCTTGACAAGCATTCATACATTCACATATTGACATTCATTCAAAGAGTTTTCAATCACATTGAAGACACAAAGGTTTCTATTCATTTCATTCAAAGATATGAACATTACAATCTTCAAAAAGACATTACAATCTTCAAAAAGACATTACAATCTTTCTTTCTTGCTATCTTCTCCCCCTTTGACATCATCAAAAGAAATGACATTAGGTGGGAGGAGGAGGAGGAGGAATGGGTATCAAGATGGTCTCAATATCCGTCAATCTCTTTCCATTGTAGTCAGACTGAACTTCATTTGAGCTTGGATAGTTGAGAGTTTTGTATGTAAAAGATGTTCCATTCTCTCTGAATTCTTTGACATGGTGGCTTGAAGTGCACTGAAGTCAGTTGAAATTGGTTGTGCAGATGAAGAAGAACCATCTGACCAACCATAGCTATGCAAGGTTTTGAATTCCTTTTTCAGTTCAGACATCTCTTCAACATATGAGCAAATAAGTTCTTCATGCTCTCTAAGTCATCTACCAGATGAATAAAAGACAGTCTTGTCTTAGATATCTGAGAAAGTGTTTCTTTGGTGTTGAAGACATCAGCTTGGGAATTGCCAAAATTCCCTTCAGAACTGTTTCTAACTCTTCTTGATGCTCTTTCAGTTCAATAGAAGCATCTCCCAATGTTCCAATCAATCTGTTGAATCTTTGCACTGCATGATCAGAAGCTGCTTTTTGCTCAATAAATTTTACAGACATAGTGTTCTCCAACCTCTGTACCCTCAACTCAAAATTTTCTGACATTGTCTGAATGGAGGTGTTCAAGGCATCAAATTTGTCATTTAGAAAAGTGTACAACTCTGGTGGAACAGAAGGTCCACCAAAGGATGTTGAGGCTTGAACTTGAGGTTGTGGAGAAAAAGATGGAATTTCTATGTCAGGGTTCAGGGAGGAAGAGGGCTGAAGTTGAGGTGAAAGTGGGGCATTAAGGGGTACATCAACTTCATCTGCAACATGAGGATGATCCTCATTCACTGGAGGCTGGTCCTCATTTACTGGAGGCTGTCCCTCTTGAACTGGAGGCTGATCCTCTTGCACTTAAGGCTGATCCTCTTGAACCACAGGGGCCTCTACTACAACTGGCCCTCTCCTAACCTGGTCACCCACAATCCTAAAGCCCATGAACTTTTGAACATGCTTGAAACAATAAATGTTGGACTTAGGAATTTTCTGGGACTTTTCATTCTCAAGTGATACACCAAAGTGCTTAAAGACTTGAGTCAAAAGGGCTGCATAAGGAAGTGATCTATGTAAATCTGCCCTAGTTGTCTCAGATATGATCTGGTACATTATGACATAGAGATTGATCTTTATGTCCTTGTTCATGCAGTATATCACAAATCTTTGAATGTCTGTGAGTCTATCCCTCCCACCACCTTGGGGTGTTATGATAGTGGTGAGAATATGATGGGTAAGTCTCAACACAGGTGGAAAAGTATTTGTGTTGAATTTAGTAACATGTGTTTGCTTGGGATCAGACTCATCTGCTTGCAACCCAGTCAAGATTGTATAGGCTTCATGAAGGTTAAACTCAAAATTATGGTAATCAGCTCCTTCATCTGGAATTTTGAATATGGTGGCTGCTAGGTCTGTAGGCAAATCAATCTCAATTACTTTGACCTTTGACTTGTAACCATCATCAGTGCATTCCAAATGCATATAGAATTCCTAGACAAGTCTAGGGTATATTATGCGAAACTTAGAGATGAAGGATTGCCAAGACTGAAACTTAAAGAAGTTGATGACCTCAGGAAAAGCAGCATTCAATTCACTGTCCTCTAAATCCACTGCCCTAGATTTCAGAATGGTCTTCCCTGCACTAAGTGGTTTGGTAGGAGTTGCCTTAGAAGGCTGGGAAGACTCAGAGGATGAAGAGGATGACTGCTCAGAGACTTCAGGAGAAGAAACCAAAATCTTCCTCCTAGGGTATGCAGACCCTCTACCTCGACCAGAAGAGGATGCCCTACCTCTCTTAGCAGACGACGGGGATACAGATGAAGGCCCTGGCTGCTCTGCAGGGTCATGGTGCCTCTTTGTTCTCCTTTCAGTAGGAGGATCATTGTCCGCTGGAATGGGCCTTGCCGTAGCCCTGGATCTTGCTCCACGGTGAGGGGCCTGCTTGTGGGCCATGGAAACAAGATGGAATGGAATAGGAGAGGATGGAGAGGAAGGAATGTAAGAAGAATGACAGGGATGGATTGGAGGAGGGAAGAGATGGAAAGCCTGCCGGATTCAAAGGTAGAAGACGGCTGTCGGGTTGACCTGCATAATAAAAAAGGGTTTTTCAGAGGTACAATACCCCGCAGAAACAATCAGACCCTTAACCGGCGCCCACGGCGTAAATGACTCTGGCAGGGGTCAGTGTCGACACTAGAGGAGGTGAGTGTGGACCTGAGCTAAAGTGTGTCGACACTAGATGAAGGGAGTGTCGACCTGGCCTGATGAAAAATTTAGATTTGAGTATGGAAAAATTTTGTGAGCTTTGGGACATCTTTATAATGATAAGCAATGGTGGAATAATCATTTCAAGGATTTTTAAGAGGCTAAAAAATTAATTTGTTATATTTTGGAAAAAATCAATACAGTTCAAGTTTTACACAATATCCAACAGGATATGAGCATTCAATGACTTGAGTCATTAAAATGATGATTTGAGGGATATAATACATTTAACAATCAACTACACACTACCATATTCTTCAAGTCCAAAGAAATAAAAAAAAAATCTTTTAAACTGAAATCAAGTGTGTTTAAAGTAAACAACTTTTTAAAACACTTGATGATGGATAAGAATGATTCTTTTAAAAATTCTCCAATGATATACACATTTTGTTTTGAAACAAACTATCAAATGAGATACATCTAGTTCACTCAAGAACTAATGCTTTTCACACACTATAGTCCCTGGGTACTAAAGATTTATCCATTATTAAGTCTCAAAGGGGTAAATGATGACCTTTTGACATGAAAATATACGTTTTTTAGACGCCAATATTTCCAGTTACTCAGTCATCATCAAAAAGGAATAGGGCATATTTATTTTGCTTTGCATTTATTTTTGATTTTGAACCCCTTCGAACAGAGATAGCATTAGTGCCTCATGACATACATGGCACTTCATTCATTGTGAAGATGTGCAGTTTCTCAGCACATGTGCCATTGCTCTGTTGAATTATCAAATTTTGGAGAGTTTTTGAAAAAAGAATCATTTTTATATCCACATTAGTTGCAAACAAAAACATGTTTAAATTCAAGGCACACATTATCCTTCAGTCTTTGAAAGAAATCTGAATTTCTATAGTTTTGAAGAATATAGGTGAGAGTTGACAAATGAATATAGTAGATCACTAAAGGATCATTTTGAGAATCTAGACACCTGAATGAGGACATCATGCAAGGAAATTGATGTAATGCAAGAAAAGTTTTGAAATTTTCAAAAGACATGACTTGTGAATTCTCTAGCTCCCCCTGAGATGAGGATTTTAACCACTTTTCAGCAGAATAAAGATATGAGAGGTTTTGAAATCAGAAATAATTCTCTTTGAACAACAAAAGCTCCCCCTCAACAATTTCATATTCATTTCTTGGTACTTGGCGGAGACATATACTCTCGCATAGTGAAAGTGTCCAGACAAGCAGAACTTGTCCTTCTTCAAATCACCATTTGATATACCAAAAACTTCAACACAATGTGAGTTGAAGAGTTCATTGTCAAAAGAAATAGAAGTGAAATGGAGAGAGATATGATGTAAGGCCCCGAAATTTTCTTTTTCCGCCTATACTTTATGAATATGTTGTTTACTTGTTCCTACATAAATGACGTGCATGAAAATGATGCATATTATAAATATACATTTTTCATGGGTATATGCGAGGATGTATATTATAATATGTGAATATAAGTAATCGGCCAATATGTGTATAAGGTATCTATTCAAATATTATGCAAGTGCCCTCTGAATATTGAAGTGTACCTTATATTACCCCTTTCATGGATATTGTGTACAAATATATGAAGTGCATATGTGTATGTACGCATGAATGTTGTCTTATGCGTGTGATAATGGTGTACTTAATTTTACACATGTAACCCCTTGGTATACTTAGGTATGCATGAGTATACTTAGTTGTAAACGTTGTTCATTTGCATGGTGTAGTTAATGTGTACATTGTACTTTGTACATTGCATGTATATATATATCAAGTGCAAGTATGATAGGTGTATTTAGTAATGTATATTGTAATTCTATGAACCTCATGTACGCATAGGTAGGCACCTACGTACATCTTATCTTAGTGTGCTTATGTATGCATGGGCATGCCTAGGTATAAATGTTATTGATTTCATAGTGTAGTAAGATACATGTTATACCTTAGATGTTGTATGCATGTGTAGATAATTATGTGCGTATTATTATTATCTTGATGTACCTATGTATGTATGTATAGGATTAATAGTAAGTATTGGATGGTTATTGGGTGTAATGGTGTATACACTATACCACATGGGTTTCATATGCATATATGTGTGGATTAAGCATGGTTCTGCATGATTTTAAGTTCTGGCAGAAGAATGTCTTGGCGTCAACATGGATGGACGCCCATGATATGTCAGCGTCCATATCGACTGACGCCAACCCTGATGTAGCCGTCCATGTATGTGGACGTCATATCCCTAAGTTTCTGTGCGCTGCAGACCCAGAATTTCCGGGGCAAGCAAGCTCACTGGTTGGGGAGATGTCTCCCAACGGCTCTCAACTCACATCAGACCCTGCCCACGCATGCCCCAAGCCTAGATCTATATAGAAACACCCTTAGCAGCTGGAGGTGATTGCTTTGTCTCTTGGCCAAGAAAAACCCTAGCTGTGAGAAACTAGAAGAAAACCTGATTTTCCCAAGCTTTAATCCGGCGATTGGGAGACCTTCTGAGAGATCCATGAAGATGGGAGCGTAGCACAGCTGCCCAAGAAGCATTCCCAGACCCTAAACCTATGAAATACCCAGCCTAGATCGAGGAGGAAGCTTTGACATTTGGTGAAACCTTGGACCCGAGATGCAGAAAAGCTGAACTTAAGGAGCTCTAATCCGTCGATTGGAGGAGGAAACCAAGGAGCTGCTACGTCTGAGAGATGGCCAGTACATCCAAGAAGAGATCCCAGCTCCGAGGTGCCATCTACATCGACAGGAGAGGAGGATCGAAGGAGTTTCTGAACACCTTTTTGGCAAGGCCGAGAAGGGCTTCATCAGCTTATTCCGATCTCGTAGATTTAATTGAGAGGCAAGTAACCCGTAGATCTCAATCCCATACATGTTCCCTAGGTCCCAAAATTTTGTGGATTTTAAATCGTGTCCTGGACCCTCCCTTTCACTCTATATTGGAGTTCGGTCTGTGCCCTTGCACAGACAGGAACTTGGCGTCATACCCTTGACGCCAAGATCTCCATAGGCGTCCAGCGATCGTGCCGTCAAAACTCTTGAACGGCCAGAGGCTGCCGCCAAGTTCTTCAGGACAGAACAGTGAGCTGTTCTTCCTGATAGATGATTATTTTCGATATGTTTTCGCCATGAGGATATAGTGTAAATCCTATATGCTATGTAAAATAGATAATGTGGTGTGTGTGTGGAAATTTCTGCATTTTCTGTGGATGGCATGAATTCTTTTGATTATTGAAATACATGTTGGGAAAAGATGGATTATGCATGATCATCTGCTGTCTACCAAATTCCTGAGAATTTAATGCCCTAGATTTTTTTTCTATACCATGTGTATATGTATCAGTCCATGCCCTAAAATTTGAGAATTTTTCTATGACTGTGGAATTTACTGAAAATTTCTGTTTTGGAAATTGGAGACATACATAGGAATTGTAAAATTACAGTAAATTGTGTATTATGCAATAAATCCGAGGAAATTTTTGTGATGACAAATATGTTAGGATTAGGACTGTGAACTGTTAAACCCGATGTTCATGTTATGTTCCATGTTAAATCAAATTATGATCGGCATGAGATTGCATGTTTTAATTTCTGTAAATGTAATATGGTTTAGAAAAAATGAAATTTGCATGTGTGATTATAAACCTGAAATGTGTCTGTGGTTAAAATCTCATGTTATTTTGATGACAGTAAGTATTTTTATGAAATTTAAATGAGAAAAATGACTATGTGAACATGTTAGTTGTGACTTGATGTGATTTAGTAAATTTCAGTATGATTATCTCTGTATTATGATTATTTGATAGTTGTAACAGTGAGGCTAAAACCAATAAATGGGGACCTATGTGTGTATGAATTATGTATGAGTGTGTGTATGGAATGTGAGAGAACAAGTGGTATTGTGTGTAAATGGTTAATGTGACAAGATAAACAAGTATGTCCATAAGACACTGCCACCCTAGATGCTTGGAGCTGTACCGTAGTAATGCCCCTACGGGAAAGCTCAATGTGTTATGTGATACCCTAGGCAAAGGGTCTTGATAAAGTGTACACCCTGGCAAAGGGTCTTGTAAAATCCTGGAGGTAGACAAGTTCCACTGGTAATGGTGGGAAGGGCTTCCCCGGTTTCTGCAGGAACTAAGACTTATCACTGTGCCGGTGATTAAGTAAGTGAATGTGAATGTGTATGTGTCATGTTATCGTCTATGTGGTGGTTTGGGCTGTGTCTTGGCATTAAGTGAAAATAAGTATAAGTGTGAATGAGAAAAGTGATATGTGTTCATAGCACAAGGTATGTGCAAGATATGTGTAAATGTGGCACATGTTATATGCAAGAGTGAAATGATAAGAAGTGTGTGAATGTGAAAGAGAAATAAAATTTAAAATGTGTATAAGTATTGTGTGAAGGAACAAAGTGAGTGTATGCGAAAGCCAAGGTTAATCATATGGTTGTATGAAATGAGAAGTAGTATGAGTGTAAATGACAATAGTGTTAATTGATATTTTGTTTATTGATGTGTATGAAAGCTTGTGTGTGTATGTGTTGGTGTATTAATTGTCAAATGCTAAAAGTGATGTTACTATTAGTACCAAAATGCAAGTATATGCTTTCATATTCATGGAGATTGAATTGTTGGATGCACATGTGTTTAGTATTATGTTGTGTAGTTAAAAATGATCCCTATGCAAGGGTAATATGAATGTCATAAAATTTGTATAAAATCAGCAAGCTAAATGTGGAGTAAATTGTTGACTGCATGCCAAGTGAGTTAGAAATCATGCTAGGAGTGCAACCTATCTTGTATATGTATTCCATGACTTAGTTATGAAGTTTTACAATGATGTGAGTAAAGTGTGAAGGTATGTGAATGTGTATTTGTACTTATGATAATGACACCATGTTATTAGAATTCTTGTTTAGATTATAGTTTTACATGTGTTAGAATAGTTTGTTTAATACAATTCCATGTGAAATTTCTTGTTATGGCATAAGCATGTATGATTTAATTGCTGAAATTCTACTGAGTTAAATTGTTGGAGAATATGTATGTATTGAATCTTAAGTTACTTGCTGAGTCTATTGTGTAGACTCATTCTTGCTAAACATTTCAGGAAATTTGTAGCGGAGAAGCTAGCAAGACTTGAAGTAGAGTTGGACTAAGTGATTGAAGACTTGTAATTTATCTTTCATAGTATGTAAAGCTACAATTGAAATTTTAGTTTTGTTCAAATGTACTTGGAGTCGGCTATGTATTTGGAACATTTTGCACTTATGTTATCTTTTGTTGAACTATACAGACTGTGGTATGTGGATTAAAAGTTGATGGAATAAGATTTATTTAAATTCCGTTGCATTTATTTAATTCTATTTGTGTATATCTCAGCTCATTTGTTACTTGTTGGGGTATTCTCCCTATAGCGGCTTGCTCTCATCCGATGTGGGTTGGTATAACCGTACCGGGTGGAAGTGGGTCGTTGCATATGATCAGTATGAATCAAGGAAGCAAATGAATATGATGATGCAAAGAACTCCCCCTCAGAAGATGCCTAACACTCAACCCAATCCCAATGAGAGAGATCAAGAAAATGGACATTTACAAAGACCAAGTTCTCTCCTTAAAGATGAGAATCTACTGTCAGGAAGGGTTTTGGTGAAGATGTCAGCAATTTGTTTTTCAGTTTCTATGAAGTGGAGTTCAAAGGATTTCTTTGCTACCTCATCTCTCAAGAAATGATGCCTAATTTCAATATGCTTGGTTCTGGAATGCTGAATGGGGTTCTTAGACAGATTTATTGCACTTGTGTTATCACATAGAATGGGAACACAACCTAAGTCTTAGTTATAATCAAGAAGTTGATGTTTCACCCAAAGAATTTGAGTTCCACATCTACCTGCTGCAACATACTCAGCCTCTGCAGTTGACAGAGCAACTGAATGTTACTTTTTAGAAGCCCAAGAAATTAGGCACCCACCTAAGTATAAACACAAGCCACTTGTGCTTTTTCTATCTAATTTACATCCAGCATAGTCAGCATCACAATAGGCAATCAAATCTAACTTGCAATTAGCAGGATACCAAATTCCTAAATCACATGTTCCAACAAGATATTTGAAAATTCTTTTAACAGCTAACATGTGACTTTCTTTAGGATTTGATTGAAATCTAGCACACAAACACACACTAAACTGAATATCAGGTCTAAAAGTTGTAAGATAAAGTAGAGAACCAATCATACCTCTGTAGGTCTTTGGGTCTACTGACTTACCAAGAGGTCTTCTTCTAGCTTAGCATTAATAGCAATTGGTGTGTTTGAATGCTTGAGGTTCTGAAAGTCAAACCTTTTCAAAAGTTCCTTGACATACTTGGTTTGACTGATGAAGATTCCCTCATATGTTTGGTTAACCTGCAATCCCAAGAAAACTTTAGATCTCCCATTAAACTCATTTCAAATTCATTTTTCATTTGATTTGAAAATTCATTACACAGGCCTTTATTGGTTGATCCAAATATTATGTCATCAACATAAATTTGGACTGCAATGATTTGTTTATTAACTATTTTTGTGAACAAAGTTTGATCAACATTTCCTCTAGAATATCCTTTTTCAAGAAAAAAGGAACTCAAACGGTCATACCAAGCTCTTGGAGCTTGTTTAAGACCATAGAGAGCCTTATGAAGCTTGAAAAAATGGTTAGGATGTTTTTCATTTTCAAATCCAGGAGGTTGTTCAACAAAAACATTTTCTTTATATATCCATTTAAAAATGCACTTTTGACATCCATTTGATAAACTTTAAATTTCATGGAGGATGCAAAAGCAAGGAAAATCCTAACTGCTTCTAGTCTAGCTACTGGGACATATGATTCTTCAAAGTCAATTCCAAACTCTTGATTGTACCCCTTTGCAACTAGCCTAGCTTTATTTCTTATGACTTGACCATTCTCATTCAACTTATTTCTGAAAACCCATCTAGTGCCAATGACTGTTTGGTCACTAGGTCTAGGTACTAATTCCCATACTTGATTTCTTTCAAATTGATGAAGTTCATCATGCATGGCATTAATCCAATCAGAACTTGATAAAGCTTCATCAATTGACTTTGGTTCAGTTTGGGAAATTAGAGCTAGTCGGTCTTCTTCAATAGCATGCAGGAATGATGATCTAGTCCTAACTCTATCATGCAAATTGCCAACTACATTATCTAATGGGTGATCTCTCAAAATTCAATGTTCAGAAATTACCTGTTGAGGGGTACTTAAATCTGGAGCAATGTTACCTGATCCACTTGAAGATGGTGAATTGATGTTCAAGTTTTAACCAATGTCTTCAAGCTCCTCAACAGTTGGTGAAGAGTCCACAATGAAATCATCCTCTTCACTGTCTTGTATTTCCCTGCAAGATTTATAATTATTAGTTGAAAAGGAATTTTCATCAAAGATAATATGTGGAGATTCTTCAACAGTTTTGTTTTTGAGAATGTACACTCTTAAAGCTCTTGACACTTCTGAATATCCAAGGAAGATGGCTTCCTGACTCTTACATCAAACTTGTCAAGATTTTTATTATTATTGTTGTGTACATAACATTTGCACCCAAAGGTTTTGAAATAAGAAACAATTGGCTTTTTGTTTTTCAATAATTCATAGGGGGTTTTTATGATTTTTTGTCTGATCAAAGCTCTATTTAGAATGTGATTTGCTGTGTTTACAGCTTCAGCCGAGAAGATTTGGGCAAATTACTTTCTAAGAGCATGGATCTAGCCATTTCCACAAGAGTTCTATTTTTTCTTTCCACAACTCCATTTTGTTCTGGAGTTCTTGGTGAAGAAATCTTGTGAAATATTTGAAGTTCAGCACATAAATCAGAAAATGATTGGTTTTCAAATTCACCCCCATGATTAGTCAAAATGTTTTTGATTTTATATGAAAAGTTTGTTAAGGCATTGGTACAGAATTTCCTGAACTCAAGACAAGTATCACTTTTGTGGGACAAGAAGATAACCCATGTAAATCTGGTAAAATCATCAATGATTACAAACCCATATCTCTTGCCACTTACTCTTAGAATTCTTGTTGGCCCAAAATGGTCCATGTGAAGTAATTCTAGTGGTCTAGACGTGAGTATCTCATTGAAGGTTTTAAAAGATTTCTTGGTTTGTTTTCCTTGGGCACAGATCCCACAAACTTGATTTTCAATGTTAGAAAATGATTCAGGAAGACCCTTAACCAAATTCAGCCTTAACAATTTATTCATTGTTCTGAAATTTGCATGGCCAAGTCTTTTGTGCCAAGTCCATGCAATTTCATCTTTATTAGCAACAAAACAAAGATTTTCAGAAAATCTTTTATTAAGGTCGATCATGTAAACATTGTTTTCCCTTTTTCCAAAAAAATTTATTTTATCAGTTGATGAATCAATGATCTTACAGAAATTAGATTCAAACACAACTTTGTGACCTTGTCGCATAGTTGGCTAATACTCAGCAAATTGTAATCTAGACCATCAACTAATAAAACATTATCAACAGAGTTTGAGGAAGTTTGACCAACCTTTCCAGATCCAATGATCTTTCCTTTATTTTTACCTCCAAATGTTACTGAACCTCCCTCCTTCTCAATTAGGAAAGAAAATTTGGCTCTATCTCCAGTCATGTGTCGTGAACACCCACTGTCAAGGAACCACACATTTGAATTGGGTGCACGACCTTCCTGCAAAATCAATCAATGGAGAGAAGATTTTGGTACCCAAACAGTGTTGGGACATCAGAATGTTTGGACATTGTTATCAAATCTTTTCTCACCTAAATTTGATTTGTTTTTTATTTTTGTTTTATTCAGTGGTGTTCTCTGTCTTTTTCACTTTCTTCTTTCCCTTAGGAATGAAAACACCAGTGTTTTTATTTTTAGTAGGAGGGGAGATTTTCATTTGAACATGAGAGTTTAGATGAGGAGGTGGAATCCAAGAATTTTGTTGGTACATCAGAAAATTTGGATAGAAGAATTGGGGATGATACCAAATGGATTGTAATGCCATTGGTTCCAATCAGCTTGATATCTTGTCTTGGAAGTCCAAGGTTTTTCATGAATGACTTCCTTTGACTTTTTCTTATTTTTCAAATTTTTATTTGAATTTGATTTTGTGGTTTGTCTTTGTTGATGTTGAGCAGGTCGACCTCTCCTTGACTGGTGTCGACACAACAGCCACATAATCCTTCTTCTTGTGGACTAGTGTCGACCTATCAGATGACTGTGTCGACCTGGTTGATTTATTTTGTTTTGAGTTTTTGAGATTTTTGGTGTTTTGCTTGATGTTTGTTTGATTTCAGTGTTCTCAAGACTAGGACCTTTGACAAATTTAATTAATGGTGCTTTATCTTTCTTCTCACCAGTTTTGTCTTTCTTAGGTTTTTGTTTATTGAATCCTAGTCCATGAGAAATTGATTTCATTTTTGCTCCCAGCAAGGCCTCCAGATTATCTTTACCTTTTGTGAATGTTTCAATAACTTCATCCTTTTCTTTTAGCTGGTTTTGTAAGGTTTTGATTTCTTCAACCTTTTGTTGTTTATCATGGTTTTCCATTTCCAGCTTTCCAGACAGTTCTTTGAATTCATGGTGGCCTTTTGAGAGGCTAGCTTAAGTTCATCAATCAAGTTCAGAAGATTTTCTTTTTTGTCATTAGTTCTGTTACTTCATTTTCTAGTTCACAAGTTCTTTTGTTTGAGGATTGGTTATGGTAAATATTTTCAATTTTCTTTTTGATGTGTTTATTTTCTTTCCTCATTTCAGTGTATTTTTCAACAAGTTCTGCATATGCATCTTGCCAATCCTCAACTGAATAGTCTTCGAAGGATGTACTTACCTTTCCATCAGAACTATTCGCCATGAAGCAGATTTCCTCACTATCAGAACTTGAGGATTTTTCGTCTTCTTCCTTCTCACTTGAGTCTTCATCAGACCAAGTGGCTACCATGGCCTTTGGCTTCTTGAACTTGTGAAACTTCTTGTGCTTCTCCTTCTTCTTTTTAGGACATTATCCCTTCATATGTCCTAGCTTGTTGCACCTATAACAGATGACAATTTCGTCAGATTTTTTATTCTTGTTAGAATTAGCATTAGAAAAGGAAGTGTTTCTTTTACCTGATGAAATTTTCTTTTTGCCAGAAAGTTTTCCCTTTCTATATTTTAAGAATTTTCTGAATTGCCTGGTCATGAGGGCAATCTCATCCTCATTTGACTCAGACTCATCAGAACTAGTTTTCTCCTGACTCTTGTCTTTGTTACTAGATGAGGCCTTTAGAACTACTGGCTTGGTTTTGATTATATGTTCTTCATTTCTCTTTAGATTGATTTCATATGTCATTAAAGATCCTATCAACTCATCCAAAGAGATTTTGGACAGATCTTTAGAATCTTCAATGACAGTGGCTTTTGTGTGCCAAATTGAAGAGAGAGAACGTAGAATTTTTCTTACCAAGTCAGCATCCGTATAGTCCTTACCTAAGGCCTTCAGTCCATTGACTATGATCATAAACCTGGCAAACATTTCAGAAATTGTCTCATTAGATTTCATCATAAACAATTCATATTCAGAGAGAAGAATGTTAGCCTTAGTTTCTTTAACTTGAGATGTTCCCTCATAGAGTAACTCAAGTTTATCCCACATCTCTTTGGCAGATTTGCACATTGAGATTCTTGAGTACTCTTTGGGGTGGACTGCACATTGGATCATGTTCATGGCACTATAATTTAAAGTGGCCCTCCTTATCTGTTCCCTAGTCCAGGTCTCTTCCTCCCCCTGATTTTCATAGGGACCTACTTCGACTACCTTCCATATTTCATAGTTTTGGGCTCTAAGGAAGACCTGCATTCTATTCTTCCAATAGGTGTAGTCTGTTCTTGAAAAAGGGTGGCCTATTATAGAGTGACCCTCAGCCATGAACCCTCTTGAATCCATTAAGACAATTAAATGGTGCAAAGAAGAGATACTTAGCAACAAACAAGCAAACAATCAAGACACACAAAACACTCAAAAATTACTCAGATCAAATCAGATCAAGTGTAAACCTGCTCTGATACCAATTGAAGGATCGAGAAATGATGAGGACAAGATCTAGAAGGGGGGGGGGTTGAATAGATCTATGCCTACTAATGCGGAAGCTTAACCAATTTTTAAAAACTCTTGAATCAGAGACAATTGAAAAATAGATTTCACAGATCTGAAGATAAATTGAGTGAGTTGTGCAAACGGAGTGTGTGAACAATTGATTAGATGAATTCAAATGATCCTATGCATGCATCTAACGAAGGGTAAATTCAAACCACAATCAGATCAATGCACAGAGATTTTTAGGTGGTTGGAAATCACACCATGTGATTCCTACATCCACCCCTCACACAGTGAGGATCCACTAATCAACCTGGGTATAACACACCCACTGGAGCCTGACAACTCCAACAACCTGAGTTTACAACTCACACAAACTCTAGAGTAAGACTACTCTAGAACCCTGACCAAGACTGCTCAACTACAACTTGAGTACGACGACTCAAAACCACTGAGCACGATGGCTCACAAACAACTTGCTAGAAAAACACAAGACTCAGATCCTCTAGCAACAGATCTAGTCCAATAAGAGTTAATTCATGAGACTCATGCAACAACCCATGCACAATCTCAGAGTCACTCAGAAGAGAAAAGGAAAATGAAAATTGTATCGATGAGCTTTTCTCTTCAGATGTACTCCCTTATAGAAGGTCGAATTGTGAAGAGCTTTGATCTCTGGAAGTTCCTGGGCGATGCTCTGCAATATGATCTTCAGGACCTTCCTTGAATTCTTCACAAGAGTCGGCTTCTACTTGATCTGCTTCCTTAAGGTGATCCATTGCTTCTTCAACGATCAATTTCCACTTCTCATGCTTGAACAGATGAGAATTTGGCTTGAGGAAGCACCAGGAAGACAAGAACAGGGAGGAGAACTCTTCTAGCCGCCACGGGATTCTGGGAGGCTCTGAAAGGGTTCTTGCATGTTGGATAGCCAATAGAAGGGTATTTATACCCCTAATAGTCCAAGTGTACCCTTGGGGTTCGTGGGCACACGATCCAAGGCTAACCCAACAATTCCCTAGGGTGCCACGTGTCCAGGATAATCTTTAAGTCACAGAGTTTTCAGAGTGTGTCGACCTGCCCATGAGGTGTGTCGACACATGTCCCAGACTGGGCAAAACAGTTCCCTGGGAGAGGCATCTAGTGTCGACCTGATATCATCTCGTGTCGACCTGCTGTAGCCATATGAAAAACAGGCCTTCTGGGAAGGCTCTCTAGTGTCGACCTGACTGAATTTAGTGTCGACCTGAGATAGAAGCCTGTTAACAATTTCTCTGGGATCTGTCTCTAGTGTCGACCTGCCCTGGTCTAGTATCAACACTAGTTGACCATTTCTTCATCTTTTGCCTTAGGGCTTGAACATTGTGTCACACCAGTGTGAGGTGTGTCGACACCACCCTTGCAATAAATGTTTGTCCCTGAGAAATAAACACATAAATCATTAGTTAAATATATTATCATGAATATAAATGATAAATGTGCTTGGAAACATGCTTTTTGAATATAGGTATTTCATGTGTGATATATCTAACTTGTTCCAGTTATTTGCATTGAAATCACACCTTATCATCATCAAAATATGAGGGGAAATGAATTGTATTCACACTCAACCCAACATTCTTGAGGCTTCTAGACCAAGGTGGTTCATCCAACTTCATGATTAGGAGCTCATCCAAGCGGAGGAGCCACGATTTGAGCGGATTGGAGCGGTTGAAGTCGAAGGAAAGGGACTGCCTCATTGACGAGGTGGGCATCTTCGAGCTTAGAATCATCACTCCTATAGGAGGGAAAGAGGCAAGTTACATGGGGGTTCAGTTTAGGATATCATACACTACGTAATTACCATTTTTCTGTATTTTTAAAGCATGAAAATAACCTACGGAAAGGGGTAGAAATCGTGTTATTTCATGTAGGGTTTTCTATGTTTTCTGCGCATAAGACAGACGTCCAGATCGCTAGCCATCTATTTCTTATTAACGGCGGCAACGACGGCCGTCTACTTCATGTAAACAACATTCGTTTTTCCGACCCTTACTATATGTAAATGACACTATGTTAACGGCGCTATGTACCGCCGTCTATTTATACTTAACGACAGAGTATGTGGACGTCTGCGTCAGTAAACGCCACATACTTGCCGTCAAGTTATCAGCACCATGCTTTATCTGAAATTGATTTTTATTGCCTATCTATAATCCATGATAATATTGGGTTTCGGCTAGTTATAAATTGTGAGTTTTATTACTGTTATATTATGGACAGGTTGTTGTAATGATGTTTAGACCGCATGAACATGTGAATAAATATTTTGTTATGATAATGAGATTATGAGATTATAAAAAGAAAAGTAATTGATTGTCAATGTGATTCATGTTAGTAAGTTATAGGTGATACTGCAATATGATGATATTCCAGTTCCTATACAGAATCATATAGTTTTCTCACTGAATGTATCATGCTAGTTAGGTTAGATTAGTGAAATTCAATTATGAAAATAATTACGGAGTTCATAAATTGTAAATTTTGCATGCGCATAGTCTATCCTGATTTGAATTTTTGTCAAAGTTTGGAATTTTTGGACATGTGTACCTACTGTAATAAATTTCTGAATAGTAGATATCATGTAGAATTGAATAAATATGAGAATATGTGCATGAAAGAATGTGTTACATTAGTGCCATGTTAGGGGGCTGATAAATAGAAAATGTAATTGCACAACTGAAATAAACATATTATAGATCGTTCATTTTCATATGTTAGAATTGCATATAATGAAAGAATACTATATATATATATATTAGAACATGCATTGAAATGAATGCAATAAGACATTGCTATATTAGAGATTCCTACAAGGAAACTACACCGTAGATGCCCCTATGGTAATGGTTCACCTACATGTAAATGATCTATTGAATCCGTGGGCAACGGATTGAAATCCTAGAAGTAGACAAGTTCTACTGGTTAAGGTGGGAAAGGACTTTCCCCGATTTTGCGCAAAAACCATGACTTCATCACTGCATTGCCTAGGTGATAAGTGAATGTTAAATGACTACTGATCTCTATTATAGTGCGGGCTATGTATGGCAATTATTGAAAATGTCTACTTGCCTCATGAACTTGTTTACATGATTTCATGCTACATGTCTATGTGTAATGTTACACGAATTACATGCAAAATGATGTATGAAAGAATTGTTACATGACAATGGCTACATATTGCATAAAGTAGCATAAGGTTTTCATTGAAATAGTTTACATGATTACATGACAATAAGTAGAAGCCATGATAAAAAATGATAGCATGTTATATGTAAGAATATGTTACTTCATTGTTAGTAAATAAGATGTGGATTTTATGCATTGCATGACATGGTTTATTTTCATAATAATTAGAATGCAATGAATGAATGATGCCAATTGATCTAGAAACCATGTTAGTAGGAAGAGTATATGATATCAATGAATGAATGATAATTGTTACCATGTTTTAAACCTTTTATATTTATAATATCGTAAATTGTCTTTCATGTGATTTGCTGAGTCTTGTAGACTCATATTTTGCTTAACAATTTCGGAGAGCCAGAGGATACTCTGGAGTTAGTACACTCTTACTCAGAGAGAGAGGACGTGGAGACTTAGATTATTTGAGAGATTTTAGAGTGACTCTTGTATGTGAGGACTATATGTATTTTCCTTTATGCATTTGGACTATGAATGTATAAATTCGGAACTATTGTCATTTCTCTATTATGCACTAAACTTTATTAATTGAATATAATGGTGATTACCATTATTTAGTTCCATATTTTGTTGCTTATTATTGGAATCAAATTATCATTTGTGTATATCTCAACCTGTACCGTTAATGTTGGATTTATTCCATTGTAATACTCGTTAGATCTAATGTGAGTTGGTGAACTGTACTGGGTCTAAGAGGGGTGTTACAGAGTTGGTATCAGAGTATTTCCATGTTGAGCATGTACATAAATGAATATCAACATTGTATTCAGGTTCTAAGTCTGCATAAAGAATTAGTCCAATATATGTTAGAAATAGGTTATGATAATTGATGCTTGTTTTGTAGACTATGGCGACTCGTGGGCTTAGAGGAGTTGGCCCATCTAGGGGTGATGAGTCAGCGGGAGGTTCGCAGGCTCCAGCTCACAGGCTCAGAGCAGACTGGAGTACCTTTGCCACCCCACCACCACCTGTGGACTATGGAGCATTGATGCAAGGATGGTGTATGCGATGCAGATTCAGGCTCAGACTACAGCGGCATTGCAGGCGCCGGTGCAGGTTCAGTTGGTAGATGCAAGAGTTATTCAAGGTGTTAATTGGAAGAATTGTTAGCTAGAGCTTTTTGGATGTAGGCGCAGACACCTGCTCATGAGGCAGTCTTTGGGAGGAGTGCCTATGAGAGAGGGTTCGGAGGATGACCCACCCTTCTTTAAGGAGGAGAGTGATCCTATTCTAGCGGACAGGTTGGCTCTGGGAGACGGAAAAGATCTTCGTGCATCCGATGCGCAAAGAGGAGAGGGTGACTTGGTACTTATATGTTGCAGGTAAAGGTTGGTTTTGAAGGTTATATGCATGTCACGCCCCGATATTTAGCAGCGGAATAAATACCGGGAGACGTGAACATACAATAGGCGTATCACAGTTGAGTAACGCATAGTCACAATTGATATAATAAACATTTGAGGCTATATTATGATCACCCAAAGTATACTTTATTTCATTCCATTCAACTAGATAAACCTTACATAAGAAAGAACCAACTAAAGGGTCCATTATTCAAATAAAACTTCCAGAAAAGTTTCACTATTACTAGACTACTCAAACACTATTCCTAGACTATCAACTCTCATATGGCGGGTGCTCATTCTTGCCCGCCCCCTAGGACTCCACTGGTTTCCTCCTCACTACCTGAAAAAGGGGCAGGATGATAGGGTGAGCGAACTAGCTCAGTAGGATTTACATTCAATATTGTGCGGCACTAGTATACATGGTTAACATTTAAAATAGGCAGATATGCACATGAATATGATGACAATGTATGCAATACTAACAGATTGAATAACAGAATAGAACGGACTATCATATAAGAGCAAATGTCGAGTTGCATTATACAATGAACAGATATTCAAGAGTAGAATCGTATCAAAAGAGATTGGCCATATTCAAAAGATATCATGCATTCACATGATTAGACATATCATATAAAATCTTATCATATAACATCCAATCAAACTTATCACTTCAAACAAAGGCACCTTCAGACTAATCTTGAGTATTTGTTTTGCTATGCAAGCACCAGAAGTCCATACTCCGCAGTTAATAAGTACGTTGGGGCGCTCCTCCCCAGGACCATACCAGGCCCCTATTGCATAGGCATTGGATCAACATTTGGACCGGAGTCCTACGTTGTGCCGAACAAACAGATTCATATTATGGCCACAGAGTTTCAATAACAAGCTCGTAGTAAAAGGAACATGATCATTCATAGAGTCAAGGTATGACAATTAGCTCAAGAGAACAAGACAGGATAATGACGTATCTTATGTTTCATAATTCATTAATGTCTTGACATGAGGATGTTCTAAAGACATATCGTATGCAGAACATGTGCTCTCAATTCCCCAAGAAGGGTGTGCCTATTTGTGCAAAGGTGTAAGTGATGAGTCACGGATCTTTCGTAGCATGTATGCATATGATAAATAATTAATTGAACGCCAGAAAGAAGTAACTATTGAAATTCATATGCAAATCATGACATTAACACCACTAATAAGTCCATACTAACTGTATTCATCCTCACATTCATATCATATTCTTATCTTATCAATTGACAATAATGGGTTGATTTCTTTTAGGTCTATGCATACTATATAACATCATGCACATGCTAGTAGACATCATGTAATGATCAGACCTAAGACATGTAATTTTTTTGCAAAGGTAGTGTTGACACCTCCGTCCTTTCTTCAGACACAAGGTCGACACAATGATCAAACACAGGACAAATAATGCAAACTGGTCAAGTAGTTTCGACACTAGATCAAGTAGTGTGACACTAGAGACAGCTTCCAGAAAACCTTCTGGCCAATATGGGAATGTGTGTCGACACTAGATAGGTAGTGTCGACACTAGATCAGCTCCATAAACTTTCTGGGTCAAACTGGGACAGTGTGTCGACACTAGATCAGGTAGTGTCGACACTAGAGACCTTCCCAGAACATCTTTTGGGTATTTTAGGATAGTGTGTCGACACTAGATCAAGTAGTGTCGACATAGTGGCCCTCCCAGAAAAAACTTATGGGTCAAGTGTAACCCGAAAACACATCTCATGTAGCGATTTACTTTCCCTGATTATAACTCTCTAACAAATGACATTTAGAAAAAACGTTCAACAAAAAGATGACGAAGACAATAGTAGAAGAACTTTGTGTTGGGGTTTTGATCAAATTCGGTCTCAACTCTGAGAAAATGTAAAGAACATAAACTACAGTGCAGCCCGAAATCGCAGTATCATGAAGAACTTTCTTACAATACTTATAACTCTCTAATGAAAGACTTTTGGACAAAAAATCGCAGTATCATGCAAAGACTTTCTTACAATACTTATAACTCTATAATGAAAGACTTTTGGACAAAACATCCACATAAACGATGATCGTGACTTCTAGTAGAAGAACTTTAATGAAGGAAGTTAGTCTAATTCGGTCTTGAATCACGTGCATAATAAGAAGAACGGTAAAGCCCTAACTGTACGTGACTTAGGGAAACTACAAATACACAATGTATACCTTGAATTGAGTCAAACAAGTGCAAATGAACCTAGACTCAAGATCTACATGATGGTGTTGGTTTCTTTAATCTTGGCCCGAGAACACCTACCTTTAAATGCTAAGAACTCCCTGCAGATTTTCTAGGTTGTTGCAGAGCGAGGTTGAGGAAGACCACGTTTTCCCCAGCCGTTCTCCACTTCCTCAGGACTCCAAACTTGCTGCTCACGACCCAAACTTGTTGATAACCCTTCCCTAAACGTTTTGTAAGGAGTTCTTATAGTTTTAGGGTGTATTTACAAGTCCTAATGGACTAGGAAAGGGGCTGCAAATTCTGTTTCCTACTTTCCAAGAAATCTGTGATGATTCTCTCACCCAAAGGAGGTAACAAAAGTTTAGGAAACCTCCTCTAGAGTTGGGTTCGGGTTTTGGCTTACCTTGAATGACTATAACCCTTATTTTAACCTAAATTGCCCTCTCTAATTATTGCATAATACATACACGAAGTTCTGGGTATTTTCTTGTCCCATTTCTATCTTGGGCAAATGTGCTCCATTGCCCGATCTTTGTTAATGGGTTATTAATACATGATATTGGAAGTCTCTCCAACATGTTTATTTAATTTATGGTGGGTTATTGTTTCGTGTTAACAATTTTCCGACTTAGTTTCCTAATTCGGGTAATTTGTCACGTGTGACGTACACTCGCCAATCAGATTTTTCGTTGCACGAATTCCTTCTTGGAACACTTAGGGACAAAATTGGGGTGTTGATTATAACTTTTTCAGAATGTTCGATGTGTTTTCTCACGTACATAGTGGTACGTAAGTTCTATCATTTCGATAATACGAGGAAGTTATTTATTACTAATTTCATACTTGAATTTGTTCATGTGACATAAGTTGTTCATTGATCCAATTATTTTATGGACTATCCCCTCATTGTTTGGAGTCCACCATAAATTTCTCATTTAGTTTATGATCTCATTTATACACCTAATAATGGGTTGTCTAACTTATTTCCTAATTACGATAAGAAGTCACACTAACTCTTAAATATATCCCAAATGACTTTTATTGACCCAAAATTCTTGATAGATCATTAGAGGATATTATTTGAAGTCCATCTATGATTTTTATTTAACCTTCTGACTCCTCTAGGTATGTGTGATAATGATTTCCTGACTTATTCCCTTATTACGACACTCAGTCGTAAAACGCCTTAAACTTGGACCATCCGATTTTCCTTTACACGAATTTCTCTGTGGGTCATTAGGGAGTATTATTTAGAGTTGAACTGTGGTTTTTATGAAATTTTCTAATGGGTTTTTTGTATGTATGATAATGACACGTGCATTTTTGCTATTTCACAATATTGATTTTATTGTTTCAATTTATTTCTAATTTTCCAATTACCGAATTTTCGGGGTGTTACATCCTCCCCCACTTAAAAGAATTTGGTCCCCAAATTCACATGTGTTTACAGGTGACTTACAGCGAAGAAAATTGTGAATTTACTCATGACATAATGATTGATTGATGATGACACTTCAAGGTCAAATAAAAACGAGTTAGAAATAATACCTCTCCTTTACCTCCTATTTTGGTTGTGCTGCCATTTTCCTGAGCTCAATTTCTCCATTGGGCAATCCTTAACCTTGTGGTCTTGCCTACCACAACAGAAACACTTGCCTTGAAATTTCCAGCACTCCTCAATCCGATGATTTTTCTATTGCAATGCTGGCATCTTTTACAGGAGTGGGAATTAGTTTCTTATTGCACTTCTTGCACTTCTTTCTCTTGTGCGATCTGTTACTGTTGTCGGGCCGTTTCTCTCTGACTATAGGTTTGGAGTTTCCTGTGGTTGAAATTTGTTCTTTCTTATTAGTTTCGCAAACTCCTTTGTCATCCATAGACCTTTCCTTTCCATTTGTATCTCCCTTAGCCATTATTATGACATCCTCTAACAGTTGAGCAGCTTGTCGTAGTGCTTTGGTTAATCTTGGACCGATCTTTGTCCGTCCAGAGATGGTGTAGGTATATCCTCCATTGCTGTTTATTTAAGTTCCTTCAAATAAACTATCACACGGTCAGTCTTCTTTATCCTTGTTAATGCCTTGTAACTTACAATATTAGTTATTAATAAAATTTTGAACTAGCCCTGTTTCTACCCAATCTCACCAGGTAGGTATAAAGTCTCGACACAAGTTGAGGGTTATTGTAACGACCCAGAATCCGCATTACAATAACCAACCAGTAACCCGAATTCTGACCCGCTAACCCACGAGACAAGCTCGGAAGGGTAAAAAGTGAACGTTCGAGGAGACTATATATAAGAAGATACCACCATGTAAAGCTGTAAAATTTCACTATACATGAATAACATGAACAACTCAGAGTCCGAGCTAAGTACAGAGTACAAAAGTACAACAAAAAGTACTACTCACTGCAGCTAGGGCGCACCAACACCGGAGTGGCTAGACTCGCCTGGAACGGAATCGACGACGACCCACTTGGAAGGGAGGGGAGTGAGTCTCAAGAAAAGAGACCCAGTAGGGAAAAGTAACCCCACCGGCAATAGTACTAAAGTGCGGAAAGTAAATACACGTCGCATCACAACCAAAACTGTAAACTCGCGGCTCGCTCAGTAACACACACACACACACACACAGTAAGTAGGACTCAGCTAGGGTCTATGGCTCGACGTCCCGTCACCACAGAGGCTCTCAACCCCAGCCACGTGTGCACACTACAGACGCTCTCTCTCGCGTGGTCCACGACCGGTTTTCCCCCTACGCCTGACCCTAGAGGTAGAGAAGGGGCTCCACGGAGACCGGCTCGAAACCACCACAGGAGTATGCTTAGGACAGAGACGCTCTCAACGTCCTGGCTCACCGACGGAGGACCCCCACACGCAGTCATCTAGACAGAGCGTCTCTCTATGTCCAGGTGACAAATAGAAACAGGAGCACAGTAACTCAACGCGAGTACAGATGGTAACACTCTCAACGTCTGAAACACCGTACAATAGATGGACACCTCATGTCACATCAAGGCACAATTAATTACGCATATGCACAGGTGGTCACACTCTAAGCCTGGAAAAATGTGTTAACAGGGCGGACATCACACGTCAACACCTTGAAACACAAAAAGGACCAAAGCCTGCTGGGACACAGGATATTAACGCAACATCGATTGTCGCCAATATTGATGTAGACGGCACTCACCATGCCGTTAACACTAATCAACGGCAATCGACCTTGTCGTTTATATCAACTTTGAAGATCTCAGCGTCAACAGATGTGGACGTTAAGTTCTTCAGTCCCCTAGACCCAGAACAGCACCGGGTCAGTCCAATTGGGTAAAACCACCCAATCAGAACACCTGCTGATGGAGGGAAATACTTCCTCACAGCTTCTAACACTACCAGAACTTCGGAAAAACACGATCCAACACTTGGATCGCCCAAAACACCCAAAATCCCGGCATGGTATAACCCAACCCTAAAATGTAATTAGCATACTAATCTCCACAAATAAGCATGCTAATCTGTTAAGGAAGGTTAAAGGGGTTAAGTCCCCCTTAGAACGCCCAAAAACTCCTAAACAACACCAATCGCGCCGGAACCCCTCGAAGTCTCCGCGCGAATCACACCAATCTTCGCATTTCCCGCCGATCTAACACCGCCACACGTACCAGGTCTTCCCACGAGCTCCCATCAACCATCAGAAGCGTGGAAACAGACAAAGGCAGAAGTGGAGGGAAAGAGAGGAAAGAAGAGAAAGCTTCTGCTCTCGGGTTGCCCTATTTCTACAGGCGCGACCAATAGACGTCCACATGCCTCGCCACCTACTTGAACCGCCAATGGGTTGATGTCCGGACCGCTTGCCGTCGAGTTCATCGACAAACGTCCACATCGCTGGACGCTAACTCCTAGTCAACGGCTAGCCCCCTGCCGCCAACCACAAGTCAACGACAATATCCCTTGTGTCAACCACAACAGAACCTCTACAAGACCAATAAGGATCCGCTAAGACCCGAGACCTTACAGCCTCCCCCTTAAAGAAGTTTGTCCTCAAAATTCAAACAACATAAAGAAAGAAGACTCACCAAAGAGGTACGGAAACTGCTCGCGTTTCGTCCTCTCGCTCCCATGTCGACTCACCACCTGAATGCCGCTGCCACGCAACACGAACTAAGGGGATAGCCTTGTTCCTCAACCTCTGAACTCGGCGATCCTCAATATGCAATGGAAACTCTGGTACAGTCAACACTGAGTCACCTCAGACCACTCTGTACTCTGGAGAATGTGAGACTCGTCAGAAAGGTACCTCCGAAGCATCGACACATGGAACACATCGTGGACTGCTGCCAACTCTGACGGAAGCTCAAGTCTGTACGCCAAACCTCCGACACGCTCAGAAATGGTGAAAGGTCCAATAAAGCGAGGACTCAACTTTCCACGCTCACCAAACCTCACCACTCCCTTCATAGGAGACACACGGACAAACACCTGGTCCCCTACCTGAAACTCGAGCGGTCGTCTGCGCTGATCTGCATAACTCTTCTGCCGACTCTGAGCTGACTGAAGCCTCTGCCTCACAAGCTGAACTACCTCAACTGCCTGCTGAACTAACTCTGGCCCTGTGACAATCCGTTCGCCAACCTCGAACCAGTCTAGAGGAGTGCGACACGGTCGTCCATACAGCCTCATATGGTGCCAAACCGATACTGGAGTGATAGCTATTATTATATGCGAACTCGACCAACGGCAAGTGAGCTGTCCACGATCCCTGCCACTCCAGACAACAAGCTCTAAGCATGTCCTCTAAAGTCTGGATAGTCCGCTCTGACTGACCATCTGACTGAGGGTGGTAGGCGGAACTAAAAGCCAACTCTGTCCCCAAAGCTCTCTGGAAACTGCGCCAGAACCCAGAAGTGAAGCGAGGATCCCTATCTGACACAATAGAGATCGGCACTCCGTGCAAAGGAACAATCCGCTCTACGTACAACGCGGCCAACCTACTCACACCCCAACTAGTCCTGACAGGCAAGAATCTAGCAGTCTTCGTCAATCTGTCCACAAGAACCCAAATGCTGTCAAAACCTCCAGCTGTCCTCGGCAAACCACAAACAAAGTCAGTCGTCACATGGTCCCACTTCCACATCGGAATCTCTAACGGCTGCACAAGTCCTCCTGACGCTGATGTTCGGCCTTCACCTGCTGACAGACCAAACACTAGCAACAAAAGCCGCTATGTCTCTCTTCATCCCATGCCACCAAAACTGACGTCTCAACCTGTGATACATCTTGGTCGACCCTGGATGAATCGAGTACCTAGAACCATGTGCCTCTGCAACACAACTCTCCTGACGGACTCCTCAACAGGAACATAGAGTCTATCTCGGAACCTAACAGTCCCGTCCTCGTGAAGCTCAACCTCTGGAGAAGCAACACACTGAGCAACTCGGGATCTGCCTGCTGAGCCTCAACAACCTGTCTCACAACGGTGGGAGCCGCCAACAAATTGCCCAACACACACAGTCGACGACTAGACGAAACTCTGAAAGACCCTTCTGCCATAGACTGCCACAACTGCCACTCTCTAAGCATCAGATGACTCATCTGTGCTTTCCTACTCAAAGCATCTGCAACTACATTCGCCTTTCCAGGCTTATACTCAATGCTAAAATCATAGTCTTTCAGATATTCCATCCATCTACGCTGCCTCATATTCAGATCCCTATGAGAAAACACATACCTCAAGCTCTGGTGGTCGGTACGGACTACAAAACTCACTCCGTACAGGTAAAGATGCCAAATCCTCAAAGCAAACACCACAGCTGTAAGCTCTAGGTCATGGGTCGGGTAACTCTCCTCGTGGGGCTTAAGCTGGCGAGACGCATAAGCCACCACCCGGCCTTGTTGCATCAAAACCGCACCCAGACCAACACCTGAAGTGTCTGTGCAAACCTCAAAACCCTCCTCACATGAAGGTAAGGCAAGGACTGGCGCTGACGTAAGCAGTTGCTTCAACTCTATGAAGCTCTGCTCACACTGCTCCGACCACACAAAAGGAACTCCCTTTCTCGTCAACCGAGTCAAGGGTGCAGCAACCTGAGAAAAGTCCCGAACAAACCTGCGGTAGTAACCTGCCAAGACCAAAAAGCTACGAATCTCAGACACAGATCTGGGACTCTCCCACTGCAAAACTGCCTCGACCTTCGCTGGATCTACAAAAACTCCCTCACTTGAGATCACGTGCCCCAAAAAGTGAACCTGTTGTAGCCAAAACTCACACTTACTAAGTTTGGCATACAACTGGTGCTCTCGCAAGGTCTGTAACACGATCGTCAGGTGCTCGGCGTGCTCCTCCTCCGAAGCGGAGTACACCATAATGTCGTCAACAAACACTACGACAAACCGGTCCAAGAACTGGTGGAACACCCGGTGCATCAGATCCATGAAGGCAGCTGGAGCATTGGTGAGCCCAAACGGCATCACCAAAAACTCAAAATGTCCATATCTGGTCCGAAAAGCAGTCCTCTCAATGTCAGAGTCTCTAATCCGCAACTGATAGTAGCCCGACCTCAGGTCGATCTTCGAAAAGACATGAGCAGACTGAAGCTGATCAAAGAGATCGTCAATCCTAGGCAATGGATACCTATTCTTGATGGTCACTTGGTTCAGCTTATAATCAATACACAATCTCAGGCTACCATCCTTCTTTTTGACAAACAAAACAGGTGACCCCCATGGAGAAAAGCTAGGACGAATATAGCCCTTCTCCAACAACTCCTCAAGATGCCTCTTCAGCTCCCTCAACTCTGCTGGTGCCATACGGTACGACGCCTGTGCAAATGGTACAGTGCCAGGAACCAACTCAACAGAAAACTCAATCTCTCTCTCTGGCGGTAGACCAGGTAACTCTTCCGGAAAAACATCCGTAAACTCACACACTACGGGAATGTCCCCCACTCCCGAAGTAACCTGGTCAAGTGTAATAGCAGAAACTAGAAAACCCTGACAACCAGAGGCAAGCAACCTCCCTGCCCTCAAAGAAGAAAACTAAAAGCGAGAAGTAAGAGGTACGATACCCTGGAAGTAGAACGCCGCTTCCCCAGGTATCCGCAAGTGCACCCTCCTTCTTCTGGCAATCCATCACTGCACCATACCGCTCTAACCAGTCCATACCCAAAATCACATCATAGTCCTGCAACTGCAAAGCAAACAAGCGAGCTGACAACCACTGATCCTGCAACTGCACAGGTACCTCCTCGAGACAGTAGGACGTAAGGACAAAGTCCCCTGTCGGAAACTCTACTGCTAGGTCAACAGACTCTCCCAAACTCAACTCTCCAAGGGAGTCTAAAAACTCCTCAGACACAAAAGAGTGAGAGGCACCGGAATAAAACAAAACTCTAGCTGTATAACCAAAAACTGTAATAGTACCTTCCACTAGCTGAGCTGCCTCCGCGTCTGCACGGGTCAAGTGAGTAACACGACCTCTACCTCTCGACCCACCAGAACCTCCGGTCTGCTGACGCTGCTGCACGGGTGCCTGCTGCTGCTGCTGCTTCTGCTGCACTCGGGGCTGTGACTGGGTCTGCTGCTGCGGCACACGAGGTAACAAAGGGCAATCTTGCGCCATGTGACCCATCTGGTCACACCGGTAACACTGACCAGCAAAAGAACGCGGTACCTGCTGCGAAGGCTACCCTACAGGCTGCTGAACACTCCCAACAGACTGCTGTCTCTGCTCTGCCTGCTTCCTATCACGCCGAAACTTCCTCCGAGATCCTGACTTCGTCGTCGTCCCAGCAGAAGTGGACACGTAGGAAGTCGTAGTCCTCGGAGTCGTCTGCACACTACTCTGTTGCTGTCGAGGTTGAGTCGGAACTACCTGCTTCTGAACCTCTGCGCTCCGAGCACGGGTCCGTAAAATATCTGCCTCCAACGCTGCCACTGTCTGATAGGCCGCGTCCAAGTCTGTGACGCGCGTAACTATCAGCGCCTGCCTGAGCTCTGGTCTCAGGCCGCTCACAAACTGCTGAGTCCTCAAACTCTCATCTGCCATAATCTGCGGAGCATAACGCCCTGGCTCTACAAATCTGGCCCTGTACTGCACTACAGTAAAGTCCCTCTGCTGCAAGTCCATAAACTGGTACAACCTCTCTGTCCGGACATAAGTAGGACAGAAGGCTCTCTCAAAAGAAACGACAAACTCCTACCACATAATCTGTCTAAGCGGGCGAGACTGAAAAGTAGTCTCCCACTCAGAGGACCACCAAGTCAACGCCTGCGCCTGAAATTGGTAACTAGCTAGCAACACTCGCTCCTCGGGGACACACTCCATGGAACGGAAAGTCCGCTCCACTGCATCCAACCACGCCCGCGCAATGTCTGGATCAGGCTGGCCCAAAAACTGGGGAGGCTGAAACTGCAAGAACTCCCTCAACACCTTCCCAGTACCACCCTGGGGTACCGACACATCACGGTGCTGAGCTACAAACTGAGCCATCCCCTCAAGAAATCGAGTCAAGTCTAATCCCTGAGCTACCTGAGGAGGAGGTGGCGGTGGCGGAACAATACCACTGTGTGCGTCCTGTGGCAAAGGCTGCGTCTGCTGACGTGGCGGAGCGTCTCCAGCCTCCTGACGAGTCGCCTGCTCGGCCACTCCCTCTCTAGGACGTCGCCTAGGTGCCATAGTACTATACACAGAGCAAAAATACACACACATAAATACACTAACTAACTCCGGGTTAAATAGCTGCAACTGTACTCTTTATAATCTGAGTCTACATGATGGGTATTTCCTTATATATATCACATTAGACCAGGCTCTGATACCAAACTGTAACGACCCAGAATCCGCATTACCAGTAACCAACCAGTAAGCCGAATTCTGACCCGCTAACCCACGAGACAAGCTCGGAAGGGTAAAAAGTGAACGTCCGAGGAGACTATATATAAGAAGATACACACCATGTAAAGCTGTAAATTTCACTATACATGAACATAACATGAACAACTCAGAGTTCGAGCTAAGTACAGAGCACAGAAGTACAACAAAAAGTACTACTCACTGCAGCTAGGGCGCACCAACACCGTAGTGGCTAGACTCGCCTGGAACGGGAGTCGACGACGACCCACCTGAAAGGGAGGGGAGTGAGTCTCAAGAAAAGAGACCCAGTAGGGAAAAGTAACCCCACCGGCAACAGTACTAAAGTATGGAAAGTAAAAATAGAAAGTAAATACACGTCGCATCACAACCCAAAACTGTAAACCTCGCGGCTCAGTAACACACACTCACACACACACAATAAGTAGGACTCAGCTAGGGTCTGTGGCCCGGCGTTCCGTCACCACAGAGGCTTTCAACCCCAGCCACGTGTGCACACTACAGACGCTCTCTCTCGCGTCTGGTCCCCGACCGGTTTTCCCCCTACGCCAGACCCTAGCGGTAGAGAAGGGGCTCCACGGAGACCGGATCGAAACCACCATAAGGAGTACGCTCAGGACAGAGACACTCTCAACGTCCTGGCTCACCGACGGAGGACCCCCACACGCTGGTCATCTAGACAGAGCGTCGCTCTATGTCTAGGTGACAAATAGAAACAGGAGCACGGTAACTCAACGCGAGTACAGATGGTAACACTCTCAACGTCTGAAACACAGTACAATAGATGGACACCTCATGTCACGTCAAGGCACAATTAATTATGCATATGCACAGGCGGAGTCACACTCTAAGCCTGGCAAAAATGTGTTAACAGGGCGGACATCACACGTCAACACCTTGAAACACAAAACAGGACCAAAGCCTGCTGGGACACATGATATTAACGGCAGCATCGATTGCCGCCAATATTGATGTAGACGGCACTCACAATGCCGTTAACACTTAATCAACGGAAATCGACCTTGTCGTTTATATCAACTTTGAAGATCTCAGCGTCAACAGATGTGGACGTTAAGTTCTTCAGTCCCCTAGACCCAGAACAACGCCGGGTCAGTCCAATTGGGTAAAACCACCCAATCAGAACACCTGTTGAAGGAGGGAAATACTTCCTCATAGCTTCTAACACTACCAGAACTTCGGAAAAACACGATCCAACACTTGGATCGCCCAAAACACCCAAAATCCAGACATGGTATAACCCAACCCTAAAATGCAATTAGCATACTAATCTACACAAATAAGCATGCTAATCTGTTAAGGAAGGTAAAAGGGGTTAAGTCCCTACCTTAGAACGCCCCAAAAACTCCTAAACAGCCACCAATCGCGCCGGAACCCCTCGAAGTCTCCGCGCGAATCACACCAAATCTTCGCGTTTCCCGCCCGATCTAACACCGCCACACGTACCAGGGTCTTCCTACGGGCTCCCATCAACCATCAAAAGCAATGGAAACAGACAAAGGCATAAGTGGAGGGAAAGAGAGGAAAGAAAGAGAAAAGCTTCTGCTCTCGGGTTGCCCTATTTCTACAGGCGTGACCAATAGACGTCCACATGCCTCGCCGTCTACTTGAACCGCCAATGGGTTGACGTCCGGACCGCTTGCCGTCGAGTTCATCGACAAACGTCCTCATCGCTGGACGCTAACTCCCAGTCAACGGCTAGCCCCTTGCCGCCAACCACAAGTCAACGACAATATCCCTTGTCGTCAACCACAACAGAACCTCTACAAGACCCAACAAGGATCCGCTAAGACCCGAGACCTTACAGTTATAATGACACTTATCCTATTATTCCTAATTGCCTAGGACTTAGGGGAAGCCGGCTCGTTCGGCAGCCGTTAAGGTATTAAGTACCTTCAAGATATTAATATAAGTCAGTCATCTAAATATATCACATGTGACTTCTATTCCCATGGTTCTACCCAAGCTCACATTAGGTACGACAGATTTTGACTCGTGTGATCTAGTTTCATCCTATGTTCCTATTCCTTGGACCCTAAAGTTTAGGGCTCTGATACCAACTGTCACGCCCCGATATTTAGCAGCGGAATAAATACCGGGAGACGTGAACGATACAAATAGGCGTATCATAGTTGAGTAACGCAGAGTCACAATTGAATATAATAACACATTTGAGGCTATATTATGATCACCCAAAAGTATACTTTATTTCATTCCATTCAACTAGATACAACCTTACATAAGAAAGAACCAACTAAAGGGTCCATTATTCAAATAAAACTTCCAGAAAAGTTTCACTATTACATAGACTACTCAAACAACTATTCCTAGACTATCCACTCCTCATATGGCGGGTGCTCATCACTCTTGCCCTGCCCCTCGGACTACACTGGTTCCTCATCACTACCTGAAAAAGGGGCAGGATGATTGTGTGAGCGAACTAGCTCAGTAGGATTTACATCTCAATATTGTGCGAGCACTAGTATACATGGTTAACATTTTAAATAGGTAGATATGCACATGAATATGATGACAATGTATGCAATACTAATAGATTGAATAGCAGAATAGAACAGATATCATATCAAATCAAATGTCGAGTTGCATATACAATGAACAGATATTTCAAGAGTAGAATCATATCAAAAGAGATTGGCCATATTCAAACAGATATCATGCATTCACATGATCAGAAGTATCATATCAAATCTTATCATATCACATCAAATCAAACTTATCACTTCAAACAAAGGCACATTCAGACTAATCTTGAGTATTTGTTTGTGCTATGCCAAGCACCAGAAGTCCATACTCCCGCGGTTAATAAGTACGTTGGGGCGCTCCTCCCCAGGACCGGACCAGGCCCCTATTGCACAGGCATTGGATCAAATTTGGACCGGAGTCCCACATTGTGCCGAACAAACAGATTCATATTATGGCCACAGAGTTTCAATAACAAGCTCGTAGTAAAAGGAACATGATCATTCATAGAGTCAAGGTATGACAATTAGCTCAATAGAACAAGGCAGGATAACGACGTATCTTATGTTTCATAATTCATTAATGTCTTGACATGAGGATGTTTCTAAAGACAGATCGTATGCAGAATATGTGCTCTCAATTCCCCAAGAAGGGTGTGCCTATTCGTGCAAAGGTGTAAGTGATGAGTCACGTATCTTTCCTAGCATATATGCATATGACAAATAATTAATTGAATGCCGGAAAGCATGTAACTATTGAAACTCATATGCAAATCATGACATTAACACCACTAACAAGTCCATACTAACATGTATTCATCCCCACATTCATATCAAATTCTTATCTTATCAATTGACAATAAGCAAGATCATAAGATAATCCAATGAACATAAGGACAATCAAAATTATCCATTAGAATCATATTCATATCATTACCATTTTTTTCAATGGGTTGATTTCTTTTAGGTCCATGCATACTGTATAACTTCATGCACATGCTAGTAGACATCATGTAATGATCAGACCCAAGACATGTAATTTTTTGCAAAGGTAGTGTCGACACACCCCTTACTGGTGTTGACACAATGCTTCAAACACAAGACAAAATAATGCAAAATTGGTCAAGTAGTGTCGACACTAGAGACAATTTCCAGAAAACCTTCTGGCCAATATGGGACAGTGTGTCGACACTAGATCAGGTAGTGTCGACACTAGATCAGCTCCAGAAACTTTCTTTGTCAAACTGGGACAGTGTGTCGACACTAGATCAGGTAGTGTCGACACTAGAGACTTTTCCAGAACACCTTTTGGGCTGTTTTGGGACAGTGTGTCGACACTAGATCAAGTAGTGTCGACACTAGTGGCCCTCCCAGAAAACACTTATGGGTCAAGTGCAACCCGAAAACACATCTCATGCATTGATTTATGTTCCCTGATTATACCTCTCTAACGAATGACATTTAGACACAATGTTCAACACAAAAGATGACGAGGACAACTAGTAGACAAACTTTGATGTTGGAGTTTGATCAAATTTGGTCTCAAATCCCATGAAAACATGTGAAGAACATAAAGCTTGGTGCAGGCCGAAATCGCAGTATCATGCAAAGACTCTCTTACCATGCTTATAACTCTCTAACTAAAAACTTTTGGACAAAATGTCCAACAAACAAGATGATCGTGACTTCAATTAAAAGAACTTTAATGAAGGAAGTTTAGTCTAATTCGGTCTTGAATCACGTGCATAATAAGAAGAACGGGAAAAGCCCTAACTGTACGCGACTTAGGGAAAACTACGAATACACAATGTATACTCCATGAAATTGAGTCAAACCAAGTGCAAATGAACCTAGACTCAAAGATCTAAATGATGGTGTTGGTTTCTTTAATCTTGGGCCGAGAACACCTACCTTTAAATGCTAAGAACTCCTTGCAGATTTTCTTGGTTGATGCAGAGCGAGCTTGAGGAAGACCACGTTTTCCCCAGCCGTTCTCCACTTCCCCAGCACTCCAAACTTGCTGCTCACGACCCAAACTTGTTGCTAACCCTTGCCTAAATGTTTTGTGAGGAGTTCTTATAGTTTTAGGGTGTATTTACAAGTCCTAATAAGACTAGGAAAGGGGCTGCGAATTCTGTTTCTTACTTTCCAAGAAATCTGGGATTCTCTCACCCAAAGGAGGTAGCAAAAGTTTAGGAAACCTCCTCTAGAGTTGGGTTCGGTTTTGGCTTACCTTGCATGACTAATCACCCTTATTTTAACCCTAAATTGCCCTCTCTAATTATTGCATAATTACATACACAAATTTCTGGGTATTTTCTTGTCCCAATTTCTATCCTTGGGCCAAATGTGCTCCATTGGCTCGATCTTGTTAATGGGTTATTAATACATGATATTGGAAGTCTCTCCAACATGTTTATTTAATTTATGGTTGGGTTATTTTTTCGTGTTAACAATTTTCCGACTTAGTTTCCTAATTCGAGTAATTTATCACGTGTGACGTACACTCGGCCAATCGGATTTTTCGTTGCACGAATTCCTTCGTGGAACACTTAGGGACAATATTTGGGGTTGATTTATAATTTTTACAGAATTTTCCGATGTGTTTTCTCACGTACAATAGTGGTACGTAAGTTCTATCATTTCGATAATACGGAAGTTATTTATTTACTAATTTCATACTTGAATTTGTTCATGTGACATAAGTTGTTCATTGATCCAATTTCTTTTATAGACTATCCCCTCATATTGTTTGGAGTCCACCATAAATTTCTCATTTAGTTTATGATCTCATTTATACACCTAATAATGGGTTGTCCAACTTATTTCTAATTACGATAAGAAGTCACACTAACTCTTAAATATATCCCAAATGACTTTTATTGACCCAAAATTCTTGATGGATCATTAGAGGATATTATTTGAAGTCCATCTATGATTTTTATTTAATTTTTTGACTCCTCTAGGTATGTGTGATAATGATTTCTTGACTTATTCCCTGATTATGACACTCAGTCGTAAAACGTCTTAAACTTGGACCATCCGATTTTCCTTTACACGAATTTCTCTGTGGGTCATTAGGGAGTATTATTTAGAGTTGAACTGTGGTTTTTATGAAATTTTCTAATGGGTTTTTGTATGTATGATAATGACACGTGCATTTTTGCTATTTCACAAATATTGATTTTATCGTTTTCGATTTATTTCTAATTTTCCAATTACCGAATTTTCGGGGTGTTACAATGAATGTTGTTTGAAGTGTACCCTTAGCTGTATTGATCTTTCTTCTCAGGAGCATGCCGATGTGTGGTGGTCCTCTGTACTACGCACACAGTTTGGAGACAGCGCTATGGTGGTTGCTTGGACTGAGTTCGTCCGTCTGTTGAGGGTGAAGTATATTCTGGAGCGTGTGCAGGACCATATGGAGCAGGAGTTTTTGACCTTGACCCAGGGGTCAATGAGCGTGCTTGAGTATGAGGTGAGGTTTGTGGAGCTGTCCAAGTATGCGCCCCACATAGTGGCAGATGAGCGGAGGAAGGTAAAGAAACTCATTATAGGGTTGAAGCCATCCTTGAGGACGAGACTGGTGGCTTTGGGACATCGTTCGATGGAGGAGGCTTTGTCAGCGGCTTGCATGCAGGAGGTAGAGATGGAGGTCTACTTGGAGGAGAAGAGGGCTTCGTTGAAGAGGCCAGCATCAGCTTTCCAGAGGCAGGACAGAAAGAAGAAGACCCCAGCTTTCCAGCAGAGAGCAGTTGTACCGGAGAGAGTGGCTGCACCGACACCAGACGGAGGCACAGTTGCAGAGAAGCCAGTGTGTACCCAGTGTGGGAAGCGCCATGGAGGCGAGGTGTGTTGGGTGACTTCCGAGAGATGCTTGAGGTGTGGTGATAAGAACCACAAGATCAGAGACTGTCTGAAGATGGCGCAACAGACTGTAGGGGCAGCAGCACCGGCAGCAGCGAGACCGGCACCGAGAGCAGCAGGGAGACGAGGACTCAAGCTCGAGTGTTCGCCTTGGCGAGAGACGAGGCAGAGTTGGCAGAGCATGTTACAGAAGGTACAATTTTAATTATGGGAATGCATGCTAGAGTCTTGTTTGATACCGGTGCCACACATAGTTTTGTTTCTGAAGGATTTGCCAAGGTCTTGATGAAGGATGATGGTTTAATATGGAAAGGTTGGAGGTTCCCTTGTATGTGCATACTCCAGCAGGAACTATTTGACCGAGCAGTGTTTTTCGTCACTTTCTGCGTGCATTGAGGAGCAAGTTTTGCCTGGTAATTTCTATTTGCTGAGGAAGAAGGATTATGATGCCATTTTGGGCTTAGATTGGCTAGATGAGCATTATGCTTTGGTGGATTGTCGGCGGAAGCTTATTATTTTCTGGATTTCTGGTAAGGAGGAGTTTGTTCATCCTTTGCCTAAGAGCATGTCGGGCAAGTTCGTCATTTCTGCTTTGAAGGCAGCCTGGATGTTGAGCAATGGTTATAGCAGTTTTCTGGCTAGTGTGGTTGTGTCCGAGGATTCAAAGAAAGTTTTATCTGTGGAAGATATTGAGGTAGTCAGAGATTTCAGCGATGTTTTTCCAGAAGATTTGTCTGGTTTGCCCCCTTCAAGGGAGATCAAATTTGGCATTGAGCTAGTTCCTGGCTCAGCACCTATTTCCATTGTGCCTTATCGTATGGCACCAGCATAGTTGGCAGAATAAGGAAGCAGCTGCAAGAATTGCTTGATAAGAGCTTCATCCGGTCGAGCGTTTCGCCATGGGGAGCACATGTTCTCTTTGTGAGGAAGAAGGATGGATCGATGAGATTGTGCATTGATTACCGCAAGCTTAACCAGGTAACTGTCAAGAATAATTGCCCTTTACCTCGTATTGATGATTTGTTTGATCAGTTGCGAGGAGCTTCGGTGTTCTCTAAGATTGATCTTCGTTCTAGCTATCATCAACTCCGAATTAAGCCAGAGGATTCTGCTAAGACGGCTTTTAGGACAAAATATGGCCATTATGAGTTCCTTGTCTTACCCTTTGGTTTGACAAATGCTCCAGCAGTTTTTATGGATTTGATGAACTGAGCTTTTCGACAATATCTGGATTCCTTTGTTGTGGTCTTCATAGATGATGTGCTAATCTATTCACCTGATGAAGAGACTCATAAAGAGCATCTGAGGATTGTGCTGGATATTCTGAGGGAGCACAAGCTGTATGCTAAGTTCAGCAAGTGCAACTTCTGGATGAAGGAGGTCCATTTCTTGGGTCATGTGATATCTAGTGAAGGAGTGTCTGTGGATCCGGCTAAGGTAGAAGCTGTCCTTGACTGGGAAACACCGAGATCATCAGCTGACATCAGGAGTTTTCTCGGCTTGGCTGGATATTATAGGAGGTTCATCGAAGGTTTCTCGTCTATTGCGGCTACCTTGACGAGGTTGACAAGGAAAGGAGTCAAGTTTGAATGGTCAGAGGCTTGTGAGAAGGCATTCTAGGAGCTGAAGACTTGTCTGACCTCAGCACCAGTGCTTGTTTTGCCCAATGATGTAGATTCTTTCTCTATCTACATGGATGCTTCAAAGATTGGGCTTGGCTGTGTTCTTATGCAAGGAGGTCGAGTTGTGGCGTATGCTTCCAGGCAACTCAAGGAGCATGAGCACAACTACCCGACCCATGACTTGGAGTTAGCGGCAGTGGTCTATGCTTTGAAGATTTGGAGGAACTATCTATATGGAGTTAGATTTGAGCTCTTCTCGGACCACAAGAGTCTCAAGTATTTGTTCTCGCAGAAGGAGTTGAATCTGAGGCAGCAGAGGTGGATAGAATTTTTGAAAGACTATGATTTTGAGCTTTCATACCATCCAGGAAAGGCCAACGTAGTGGCCGATGCTTTGAGCAGGAAGAGGGAACTGATGAGGCAAGATTGGAAGATGCTTCGAGTTCTTTGGCTATTTTGGAACCTCAATTGTACAGCATGTTCGTGGCTCAGTTGTCATTGAGATCATCTATTCTTGATCGGGTTATTGCTTTGCAAAAAGATGACCCGTTCTTGTAGGAGTTGGTTGGAAAGGCTGGTATTACCAGAGATGAGGATGATGTTATTCGCCTGAATCTTAGGGTGTGTGTCCCTAATGATGCTGATATGAGGAAGGAAAGTTTGGAGGAAGCGCATAGATCTCAGTTCTCTATTCACCTAGGCAGTGGGAAGATGTACAAGGATCTGAAGCATTCATTCTGGTGGTCTGGCAAGAAGCAGGATGTGGCTGATATTGTGGCGAAGTGTCTGATTTGTCAGCAAGTGAAGGCAGAGCGTCAGCGACCTTCAGGTTTAATGCAGAAGCTCGATATTCCTCAGTGGAAATGGGAACAAGTGACTATGGATTTTGTGTCTTGATTGCCTAGATCGGCTAGAGGAAATGATTCCATTTGGGTGATCGTTGATAGATTTTCAAAGAGTGCTCATTTCCTTGCATGAAGAAGAAGCAGTCAGTTGAAAGCTTGTCCAGACTTTACATTGATGGCATCGTGAGGCTGCATGGGATTCCGAAGTCGATTATCTGAGATCGTGATCCAAGATTCACTTCTAGGTTTTGGCAGAGTTTGCAGTAGGCATTTGACAGTCAGTTGAAGCTAAGTTCGGCATTTCATCCACAAACCGATGGACAGTCCGAGAGGACTATTCAGACGTTGGAGGATATGCTTCGGGCTTGTGTCTTGGAGTGGAAAGGTGATTGGGAACGTCACCTAGCTCTTGTTGAATTTGCTTATAATAACAATTTCCATTTAAGCATAGGTATGGCACCTTTTGAGGCTTTGTACGGGAGACCCTGTAGATCCCTGTTGTGTGGGAAGAAGCAGGAGATCGGCATCTGGTTGGACCAGAAGTGGTGCAGGAGACTTCAGCGAAGATCCAGATGATTGTGTAGAGGTTAAAGGCAGCTTAGGATCGTCAAAAGAGTTATGCGGATACAAGGAGGAAGGACTTGGCTTTTGAGGTGGGAGACCATGTTTTTATTAAGGTTTCGCCAACTAGGGGTGTAGTGAGGTTTGGAAAGAGAGGCAAGTTGAACCCAAGGTTTATTAGTCCATTCGAGATTTTAAAGAAGATCGGAAATGTGGCATACCAGTTGGCCTTGCCACCATCTTTAGCAGCGGTGCACCCAGTATTCCATGTGTCCATGTTAAGGCGTTATGTTAGAGATCCGGCTCATGTGATCAGTTATGAGCCAGTGCAGTTTCAGCCAGACTTGTCTTATGTGGAGCAGCTTGTAGAGATTCTGGATCAGAAAGTGCAGGAATTGAGATCGAAGTCTATTCCATTTGTGAAGGTTCTATGGAGGAACTTCTCACGTGAAGAAGCGACGTGGGAGCTTGAAGAAAGGATGATGAAGCTTTATCCGTCCTTGTTTGGTGAGTATTCTAACTCAATCTTCAAGGTCGAAGATTATTTTAAGGGGGAGAGGATGTAGTGCCTTAGAAAATTTTCTTAAGTTATTTTGCAAATTGTATGTTTATTTCTGCATGAATTTGAATGCTGGTTTGCGAAGAACTTGGCGTCAACATCTCTTGGCGTTAAGTCCTGTTAGCGGCAAGATCGCCTGCCGTTTATTTTCTGTTAATGACATACTCTTGTGTCGTTAATTATTTTCCAAATTTTTAAATTGTGGGCAAGCCTATAAATGACATCATCAATGGACGTATACGTGGAGGCTGACGACATCTTATGTTGACGTTAAGCTGACTTGCCTATTTTTGATATTTCCATTCGGGGAAAGAGAGATCGGTCATTTCTAGGGGAGGGGGGTGTTAATGCACAGATCTGAGCGTTTCACATCCTAGGGTCAGGTTTTGGGCGGCCATCGCAGGAGAGGTCTTTATAAGACCGGATTTTGCATCTAGATAAGGGTTTTCATGCTGGTTTTTGGAAGAGAGAAAGAGGGCTTAGGAAAGGGGTTGCAGTGCTGATTCGTGCGTTCTTGAGGCTTCTAGACAAAGGTGGTTCATCCAACTTCGTGATCAGGAGCTCATCCAAGCGGAGGAGCCACGATTGAGGCGGATTGGAGCGGTTGAAGTCGAAGGAAAGGGACTGCCTCATATACGAGGCAGGCATCTTCGAGCTTAGAATCATCACTCCTGTAGGAGGGAAAGAGGCAAGTTATGGTTCAGTTTAGGATATCATACACCTCGTAATTACCATTTTTTCATATTTTTAAAGCATGAAAATAACCTACGGGAAGGGGTAGAAATCACGTTATTTCATGTAGGGTTTTCTGTGTTTTCTGCGCATAAGAACTAGACGTCCAGATCGCTTGCCGTCTATTTCTTATTAACGGCGGCAACGACAGCCGTCTACTTCATGTAAATAGCATTCGTTTTTCCGACCCTTACTATATGTAAACGGCGCTATGTGTCGCCATCAGTATATGTTAATGGCGCTATGTGCCGCCGTCTATTTATACTTAACGACAGAGTATGTGGACGTCTACATCAGTAAATGCCACATACCTTGCCGTCAAGTTTATCAGTACCATGCTTTGTCTGAAAATTGATTTTTATTGCCTATCTATAATCCATGATGATATGGGTTTCGGCCAGGTTATAAATTGTGAGTTTTATTACTGTTATATTATGGACATGTTGTTGTAATGATGTTTAGACCGCATGAACATGTGAATAAATATTTTGTTATGATAATGAGATTAATAAAAAGAAAAGTAAACTGATTGTCAACGTGATTCATGTTAATAAGTTATTGTTGAGACTGCAATATGATGATATACCAGTTCCTGTATAGAATCATATAGTTTTCTCACTAAATGTATCATGCTAGTTCGGATAGATTAGTGAAATTCAATTATGAAAAATAATTACGGAGTTCAGAAAAATGTAAAATTTTGTATGCGCATAGTCTATCCAGATTTTGAATTTTTGTCAAAATTTGGAATTTTTGGATATGTGTACCTACTGTAATAAATTTTTGAATATTAGATATCATGTAGAATTGAATAAATATGAGAATATGTGCATAAAAGAACGTGTTACATTTAGTGCCATGTTGGGGGGTTGATAAATAGAAAATGTAATTGTAGAACTGAAAATAAACATATTATAGATCGTTTCATTTTCATATGTTAGAATTTCATGTAATGAAAGAATACTATATATATATTAGAACATGCATTGAAATGAATGCCAATAAGACATTGCTATATTAGAGATTCCTATAAGGAACTACACCGTAGATGCCCCTATAAGGATCTATTGAATCCGTGGGCAACGGATTGAAATCCTTAAAGTAGACAAGTTCTATGGTTAAGGTGGGAAGGACTTTCCCCGGTTTTACGCAAATACCATGACTTCATCACTGCATTGCCTAGGTGATAAGTGAATATTAAATTACCACTGATCTCTATTATAGTGCGGGCTATGTCTTGACAATTAATTGAAAATGTCTACTTACCTACATGAACATTGTTTACATGATTTCATGCTACATGTCGATGTGTTAAATGTTACACGAATTACATGCAAATTGATGTATGAAAGAATTGTTACATGACAATGGCTACATATTGCATAATGTAGCATAAGGTTTCCTAGAAATAGTTTACATGATTACATGACAATAAGTAGTAGCCATGATAAAAATTGATAGCATGTTATATGTAAGAATATGTTACTTCAATTGTTAGTAAATAAGATGTGGATTTTATGCATTGCATGACATGATTTATTTCATAATAATTAGAATGCAATGAATGAATGATTGCCAATTGATCTAGAACCATGTTAGTAGGAAGAGTATATGATATCAATGAAATGAATGATAATATGTTACCATGTTTTAAACCTATTATATTTATAATATCGTAAATTGTCTTTCATGTGATTTGCTGAGTCTTGTAGACTCATATTTGCTTAACAATTTCAGGAGAACCAGAGGATACTCCGGAGTTAGTACACTCTGACTCAGAGCGAGAGGACGTGGAGACTTAGATTAGTTGAGAGATTTTAGAGTGACTCTTGTATGTGAGGACTATATGTATTTTCCTTTATGCATTTGGACTATGAATTGTAATAAATTCGGAACTATTGTCATTTCTCTTTTATGCACTAGACTTTATAATTGAATATAATGTTGATTACCATCATTTAGTTCCATATTTTGTTGCTTATTATTGGAATCGAATTATCATGTGTGTATATCTCAACCTGTACCGTTAAATGTTGGATTTATTCCACTGTAATACCTCTGTTAGATCCAATGTGAGTTGGTGAACTGTACTGGCTCTAAGAGGGGCGTTACATATTCATCTTCATGTTCTAGCTTGTTAAAGTTAATTGATGCACGTTAAAATAGAGCAAATCATGTTGAGAATAGTGCATGTCTAGTATTATATCATCATGTTACTTGCGTTCCGCTTGTTTTAAACCAATGGATTATGAATTGAGACACGTCTACACTACACTCTTGCACTTATAGGTAGCCCTTCTTGGGGGATTGGAAAGTCTCGGTCGGTCATTCTGTATCGGCAGACTAGTCACCTTTCCTCTAAGACCTTCGTAATTATCCGTACTCCGTGGATTCTCTCATGGAGACCAAGTTGGTTGTACCAATGAAGTTCCCTGGAGATAGAGTACAGTTCCTCTTATCTTGTTATTGTGAGTGTGATTTGAAAGCTTGGACATAAGCCATTATGTAATGAGTTAACTAAAGGTGTAAATTGCGTCGTTATGCTATCGAAATCTCTCGACTATTGTTGTCATGAAATCATGTTCACATTACTTGCTATTTCTTGACATCATTATCATGAACATGACATTACAATTGCATATATCTTGAAACTCTTGTTATTGGCCATGAATGACTGTGGGTATCTACATTTGAAATTAAGTGAGATGCTAATCAGGCAAGACGAGTGTCCAAGGGCTCCAGTGTAGCCCCAATGATAGAGAATCATAAATATACTGTTAACCATGGGTATAATGATTACTGGCATTGCATCTTTGCTGGGAAATAGTGTCGTGTTGAATGCTAGATACAATAAACCACGTACACGTGTCCTAGTGTGCATTCCAAGGTGGCATAGATCCTTAGTGCACAATAGTGTCTTTGTGCCTGATTAAGTGTTAAGTGATAAAAGTTCGTGCTCGTGTGTGCTTGCTTGCGTGATATGGCCATCCTGCATTTATTGCAAATAAGTGATATGTTGCGTTCTTGCAAATTATCGAAATCTCGTGATCTTGCAAATAATGATGTCTCTCGTGGTTGTACATTGTGATCTACTGCTAATTCTATCTTGTTACCTCATTCTAGATTTTGTTCAATTACTATCGCTCAAACTATCTTGCTCATATATAGACTTCATGTGGATTTATCATACATGCATATCTAGTCAATCGTACTTGCCTAGTTCTAAAATGTTAATCACTTATATCATTGCCCGCACATTGAGATATAAATCCTACTCGGCTAGTTTGCTCATTCCCTACTTTTCCACATCATAGGTAACATTGAGGAAGAGGCGGAAGAATAAGACTACGAAGGTAATGTGTCAGAGTGATGAGCGTGTTCCAACCTTAGCGTCTCTAGTTAGTTTCATTTGAGAGATAGATCAATGTAGTAGGTAATGAGAGAAAAATGTAATTTTCTTTTATTCAGTCTTAGTTTTGTAGTTCAACAATCAAAGAGTTGTTTTAGTTATATTTTGAAACAAAGTATTTGAAATTTGGAATACAAGTTTAGTCGTGTTCATTATTTGGGCCCTATTATTATGCATGTGTTGTTACACATCTTGTAATGACCCCGAGAACCTGACCCTCGGCCCAAGCTGAGGACCCGATTTTCGCGGTCGCTGCCCACGAATCTGGAGACCCGGAAGGGCTATAACATAAGTCTAACAAAATATGTAAGGAAAATAACTGTCAACTGCTAACTAGGAGCACACACGCGGAAGCAGAGAGAAGAGCAAGACCGCTGCGTATCGCTCTAAGTACAGCCCCAACACACACAACTAATACATGTAAAGACAGGGGAAGAACAAGTCCCTTTGGGGCATACCCCGAGGGTGATGTACAACTGAAAGGGGGAACCACTGCTAGCTATGGGGACCACGACTACCGCCATTTCTCCTCTGCCCGACGTGCGCCCTGCCGCTATTGAGAAGTCTCAACTGGAAAAGGAAGGGATGAGCTTCACAACAGAAGCTCAGTAGAGACTACCAATCTCCTACTAGCTATAACATGCATAAGAATATATATAAACAATTAAATAATAGAAATTATGTCTTCTACCATACAAAGGAAAGTGCAGAAGCAAATATACTAACGAGCAATGGTACGGAGAACACCACGGTCAGAAACACTGTAGAACCTACACGTCGTGACTACCACACGACTGGCTACGCAGACAGAGGGAACCCCGCCTGGACAAGACACACTAGCTACAGAAAACACTACCACTAGTCAACTGGTTAGGTGCATCCCTGACATCTTATCCTCGACCTAAGTCCTAACCTCCACTCTCGTCAGAGTGGGGCAGGAGCACAAAGTACACCACAGTAACCGCCATAGTCTGGCCGGACTACGGTCCCATGCTGGCCTCTCTAGGCTATTCCGGGGCCGCAAAGAGCGAGGCAGTGAGAAGAAGGACTGGTTGGCCAGCACCGGGTAGAACTTCGGCCGTCCATGTTTAAAACCGAGGCTGGTGCCCCATTTCCCCCTCTCTCCTTTCCTTCCTCTTCTTCTTCCGGTGCTGGCCAGCCAGTCCTTCTTCTCACTGCCTCGCTCTTGGCGTCAACATCTCTTGGCGTTAAGTCCTGTTAGCGGCATGATCGCCTACCGTTTATTTTCTGTTAACGACATACTCTTGTGTCGTTAATTATTTTCTAAATTTCTTAAATTTGTGGGCAAGCCTATAAACGACATCATCGATGGACGTTTACGTGGAGGCTGACAGCATCTTATGTTGACGTTAAGCTGACTTGCCTGTTTTTGATATTTCCGTTCAAGGAAAGAGAGATCGGCCGTTTCTGGGGGGGGGGGGGGGGGGGGGTTTAATGCGCAGATCTGAGCGTTTCGCATCCTAGGGTCAGGTTTTGGGTTGGCCATCGCAGAAGAGGTCTTTATAAGACCGGATTTCGCATCTAAATAAGGGTTTTCATTGGTTTTGGAACAGAGAAAGAGGGCTGAGGAAAGGGGTTACAGTGTTGGTTCGTGCGTTCTTGAGGCTTCTAGACCAAGGTTGTTCATCCAACTTCGTGATCAGGAGCTCATCCAAGCAGAGGAGCCACGATTTGAGGCGGATTGGAGCGGTTGAAGTCGAAGGAAAGGGACTGCCTCACAGACGAGGTAGGCATCTTCGAGCTTAGAATCATCACTCCTGTAGGAGGGAAAGAAGCAAGTTACATGGGGGTTCAGTTTAGGATATCATACACTACGTAATTACCATTTTCCCGTATTTTTAAAGCATGAAAATAACCTACGGGAAGGGGTAGAAATCGCGTTATTTCATGTAGGGTTTCTGTGTTTTCTGCGCATAAGAACTAGACGTCCAGATCGCCTGCCGTCTATTACTTATTAACGGCGGCAACGACAGCCGTCTACTTCATTTAAATAGCACTCGTTTTTCCGACCCTTACTATATGTAAACGGCACTATGTGTCGCCGTCAGTATATGTTAATGGCGCTATGTGCCGCCGTCTATTTATACTTAACGACAGAGTATGTAGATGTCAACGTCAGTAAACACCACATACCTTGCCGTCAAGTTTATCAGTACCATGCTTTGTCTGAAAATTGATTTTTATTGCCTATCTATAATCCAAGATGATATGGGGTTTCGGCCAGGTTATAAATTGTGAGTTTTATTACTGTTATATTATGGACATGTTGTTATAATAAGTTTAGACTGCATGAACATGTGAATAAATATTTTGTTATGATAATGAGATTAATAAAAGAAAAGTTAACTGATTGTCAACGTGATTCATGTTAATAAGTTATAGTTGAGACTGCAATATGATGATATACCAGTTCTTGTACAGAATCATATAGTTTTCTCACTGAATGTTTCATGCTAGTTATGTTAGATTAGTGAAATTCAATTATGAAAAATAATTACGGAGTTCATAAAAATGTAAAATTTTGCATGCGCATAGTATATCCTTATTCTGAATTTCTGTCAAAATTTTGAAAATTTTGGACATCTGTACCTACTGTAATAAATTTCTGAATAGTAGATATAATGTAGAATTGAATAAATATGAGAATATGTGCATGAAAGAACGTGTTACATTTAGTGCCATGTTAGGGGGCTGATAAATAGACAATGTAATTGCACAACTGAAAATAAACATATTATAGATCGTTTCATTTTCATATGTTAGAATTGCATGTAATGAAAGAATACTATATATATATATATATTAGAACATGCATTGAAATGAATGCCAATAAGACATTGCTATATTAGAGATTCCTATAAGGAACTACACCGTAGATGCCCCTATGGTAATGGTTCACCTACATGTAAATGATCTATTGAATTGTGGGCAACAGATTGAAATCCTAGAAGTAGACAAGTTCTACTGGTTAAGGTGGGAAGGACTTTCCCCAGTTTTGCGCAAATACCATGACTTCATCACTGTATTGCCTAGGTGATAAGTGAATGTTCAATGACCACTGATCTCTATTATAGTGTGGGCTATGTCTTGGCAATTAATTGAAAATGTCTACTTGCCTACATGAACATTGTTTACATGATTTCATGCTACATGTCTATGTGTTAAATGTTACACAAATTACATGCAAATTGATGTATGAAAGAATTGTTACATGACAATGGCTACATATTACATAATGTAGCAAAAGATTTTCCTTGAAATAGTTTACATGATTACATGACAATAAGTAGTAGCCATGATAAAAAATGATAGCATGTTATATGTAAGAATATGTTACTTCAATTGTTAGTAAATAAGATGTGGATTTTTTGTATTGCATGACATGATTTATTTTCATAATAATTAGAATGCAATGAATGAATGATTGCCAATGGATCTAGAACCATGTTAGTAGGAAGAGTATATGATATTAATGAAATGAATGATAATATGTTACCATGTTTTAAACCTATTATATTTATAATATCGTAAATTGTCTTTCATGTGATTTGCTGAGTCTTGTAGACTCATATTTGCTTAACAATTTCAGGAGAACCAGAGGATACTCAGGAGTTAGTACACTCTAACTCAGAGCGAGAGGACGTGGAGACTTAGATTAGTTGAGAGATTTTAGAGTGACTCTTGTATGTGAGGACTATATGTATTTCCCTTTATGCATTTGGACTATGAATAGTAATAAATTCAGAACTATTGTCATTCTCTTTTATGCACTAGACTTTATAATTGAGTATAATGTTGATTACCATCATTTAGTTCCATATTCTGTTGCTTATTATTGGAATCGAATTATCATTTGTGTATATCTCTGTCACGCCCCAACGCGGAATATCGGAGCGCGAAGGCAGTTGCAAGAAAAGGTATAGAGCGTATACTAGACATCAAACCATTGCACACTGAATAATACTAAAGCAAATCTTTCTCATTATTAATTTTCCAAATGTCTAGTTACAACCACTAATATCAGAGCCATTCTATAGGGCCCAATTACATTGCATTAGAAGGAAATAACTAACTACAACTCTAAGATAACATAACGACTCGAGGGTACTCCTGGCTTCACTCTTGGTCATTCCCTTCCTCGTGAGTGTATGTGTCATCCTCGGTCTCACCTGAGAACACAACATTAAATAACGTAGGGTGAGCGATAACGCCCAGTAGGACTTAAATCTCAGGCTCAAGCAGGCTTTAAATAATTAATGCATTTAATGGCAGAGTATCTAAAGATAGCAGGTACAAGAGAGTCAAAATATAGCAAGAGATAGAACAATAGCACGAGAGCGAGTATAGTTTCTAAAAAGAGCACAAGTATCGAGTATAGCACGAATAGCAGGATGGCCATAGCACAACTAGCACAAGTATAGTAATAGCACGACGAGTATAGCACTTGTTTGTCATTCTAGACATCGAGAGAGTATAGCACGTTTTGTGTTTTTGATTGTCATATAGATAGTCGTGATAGATAGCACTTGAGTGTAATGCCAAACACTCTGATCATTTAACTCCCATGGGCACTAGCACTTTCGAGCGCACATCCCAGGACCAGATCGGGCCCTTTATTTATTGCCAGGCATTGGTTATATTGTTTATCTTTAGACAATCAGTCAATGGCCAATATAGAGTACCAAGAAGTAGATGAGAGCACTAGATGAATAGACGAGATAGTAGAGTGAACGTGAATAGACGAGCGAGTAGAGTATAGATAAGAGCTAGTGGACATTGCACGTAATGCGACGAGTAAACAGGCGATAGTAACAGTTGCACAACACGCGCACTTGGTGTTAGCAGTCAGGTGGAACTCACGACCCTACCACTGGCCTTGTTATGCACAGGTCCAGAGGTCCGGCGTGATTTAAGATGAGAGTGAATCTTCTAATAGCCGTTTGGATCATATAGATCCCTAAAGGGTATCATAGGTATTAGGGTACAACCGGCTCGTCGACCATGTGGGAATCCAAGATCAGAGGAGACTTACGGAGGCCTTGTGCAAGGGTTCACTAGTCCGACGAAAGGAATATCCGACGGAGAGTTCACCACAAGCCAAGAAAAGTGTGTATATAAAACAGGTGCTCGACGTTCTAGAGGAATTCTAGGACAGTGGAGCGTCAATATCGGTATATAAACAACGCAAGAAAACGAATGCAAGTCCTTTAAAATAGGGCAGTTAATATGCTTTATTGTAATACATTATGAGATATTTTCTGTAAGATTTCAGCCATAAATGGATGGTTCAAGTGTGTGCAAGTGCAAGAGAAATCATAGATAGAAATAAGTCATGAACATGTATTTTAAATCATTCAATATAGCATCCTTTTTAAGTAGGGTTTTTACTAGGGGTATAACGGTAAGAACGCGACAGGGCCTAAAAAGGACATACCCCTGTACTAGGATTATTTATAAAGTGACAAAAATATTTTATTTTATTTTTTTTGGGTTTTCATCAAAAACTTGTGAAGGCGACATACCCTGTACTGGTCGCGACAGGGTCAGGACAGAACGCGACAGGGCCTAAAAAGGGTCGCGACAGGGCATGCAAATCGGGTACTGAGAACGCGACGGCTCACCTGTCGCCTTCTTGGTCGCGACAGGGTGGCTGTCGCAATCAGGCCCCAGAAAACACATATCGAGGTGTCACCTTCTGGTTGTCTGTGCCTGACTCCGACAGGAGTCAGACCAGGCATTGGATTGCGGGCCAGAACATTGAAATTTCAATACAGGGTCGTTCAGGAAATCATAACTAATTATATAGTCAACGAAAAATCATGAAACCAGTTGCAAATTAAACTAGATATGTAAGGGTACTTCCAATAAATCGGTATTAGAGAGAGAGCATGGTTTGAATATGGTTTGAGAACGAACAAGAACAAGTAACATAGAACATGATACAGGGAGCAAGATCGATTTAATTCGAGTAACATGCTCAATAGAAATTAGGGCTTTTAGGGGCAAAAGATGCCTATCATGCATCAGTATCTCCCATTAAAATTTGGAGGCATGAGATAGAGTATTCAAGGAGATATGAATTAAGCATGAAGGTTCGGGGTCATAAGAACTGCAGAACTTTGAAAATTCATAAGAAAAGATTTGATCGCTGGAAAATTATGAAATTTGAGGGTTTTGTTCCAGAGGGTAGAAAGATCCTACAAAAAAAGTTTCACGGTTTATGCTTGTGAGAATGCCTACCTTGACTCGATTTCCTCTTCTAGGGCTAGAACTTGAAGAACGGGGTTGAGAGCTTGAAAGGTTCTTCTCCCCACGAAATCTCCTCCTCCTTGGCCTCTCCTTCTGGTCCAGGAATCCTTTGGCACGAGCTTGGGTCGGCCATGAGGGTTTTAGGAGAGTATTTAAGCTTCTCCTCTTTCTATTTCCTAATAGGACTCTAATTCCTCTTTAATTCCGAAATTTCCTACTTCCTCCTTCCTTCCTTGCTTTCCAATCTCTATTTAGACTAGGAAGAGATCCAAATTCATGCTAACCCATATGGGGTAGGTTTAGGAATCCTATTATAACTCAAACTAGCTATTTAATGCATTAAATACCCCTTTTCTATTTAGGTAATAATTTAGTTACGAATTTAGGATATTTTCCTATTATTCTCCCTTTGTAAATTCATATTTTGACCCAATAAATTCTAGAAGATCCATTAAGCAAATCCCATTACTCTTTTCCATCTAATGAGTTTTATTTAATGCTCTATTTAAATATCCATTTAGCTAGGTTTTAAATTCTTTATTTAAATTTTTATTTTTCGTAAAAATTCAGGTTGCTACAATCTCAACCTGTACCGTTAAATGTTGGATTTATTCCACTGTAATACCTTGTTAGATCCAATGTGAGTTGGTGAACTGTACTGGGTCTAAGAGGGGCGTTACATATTCATCTTCATGTTCTAGCTTGTTAAAGTGAATTGTGCATGTTAAAATAGAGCAAATCATGTTGAGAATAGTGCATGTCTAGTATTATATCATCATGTTACTTGTGTTCCGCTTGTTTTAAACCAATGGATTGTGAATGAGACACGTCTACACTACACTCTTGCACGTATAGGTAGCCCTTCTTGGGGGATTGGAAACTCTCGGTCGGTCATTCTGTATCGGCAGACTAGTGACCTTTCCTCTAAGACCTCCGTAATTATCCGTACTCCTTGGATTCTCTCATGGAGACCAAGTTGGTTGTACCAATGAAGTTTCCTGGAGATAGAGTGCAGTTCCTCTCTTATGTTGTTATTGTGAGTGTGATTTGAAAGCTTGGACTTAAGCCATTAATGTAATGAGTTAACTAAAGGTGTAAATTGCGTCGTTATGCTATCGAAATCTCTCGACTATTGTTATCATGAAATCATGTTCACATTACTTGCTATTTCTTGACATCATTATCATGAACATGACATTACAATTGCATATATCTTGAAACTCTTGTTATTGGCCATGAATGACTGTGGGTATCTACATTTGAAATTAAGTGAGATGCTAATCAGGCACGACGAGTGTCCAAGGGCTCCAATGTAGCCCCAATGATAGAGAATCATAAATATACTGTTAACCATGGGGTATAATGATTACTGGCATTGCATCTTTGCTGGGAAATAGTGTCGTGTTGAATGCTAGATACAATAAACCACGTACACATGTCCTAGTGTGCATTCCATGGTGGCATAGATCCTTAGTGCACATTAGTGTCTTCGTGCCTGATTAAGTGTTAAGTGATAAAAGTTCATGCTCGTGTGTGCTTGCTTACGTGATATGGCCATCCTGCATTTATTGCAAATAAGTGATATCTTGCGTTCTTGCAAATTATTGAAATCCCGTGATCTTGCAAATAGTGATATCTCTCGTGGTTGTACATTGTGATCTACTACTAATTCTATCTTGTTACCTCATTCTATATTTTGTTCGATTACTATCGCTCAACCTATCTTGCTCATATATCGAGTTCATGTGGATTTATCATACATGCATATCTAGTCAATCGTACTTGCCTAGTTCTAAAATGTTAATCACTTATATCATTGTCCACACATTGAGATATAAATCCTACTCGGCTAGTTTGCTCATTCCCTACTTTTCCACATCATAGGTAACATTGAGGAAGAGGTGGAAGGATAAGACTACGAAGGTAATGTGTCAGAGTGATGAGCGTGTTCCAACCTTAGCGTCTCTAGTTAGTTTCATTTGAGAGATAGATCAATGTAGTAGGTAATGAGAGAAAAATGTAATTTTCTTTTATTCAGTCTTAGTTTTGTAGTTCAACAATTAAAGAGTTGTTTTAGTTATATTTTGAAACAAAGTATTTGAAATTTGGAATACAAGTTTAGTTGTGTTCATTAATTGGGCCCTATATTATGCATATGTTGTTACGCATCTTGTAACGACCCCAAGAACCTGACCCTCGGCCCAAGCTGAGGACCCGATTTTCGCGGTCGTTGCCCACGAATCCGGAGACCCGGAAGGGCTATAACATAAGTCTAACAGAATATGTAAGGAAAATAAACGTCAACTTCTAACTAGGAGCACACACGCGGAAGCAGAGAGAAGAGCAAGACCGCTGCGTATCGCTCTAAGTACAGTCCCAACACACACAACTAATACAAGTAAAGATAGGGGAAGAACAAGTCCCTTTGGGGCATACCCCGAGGGTGACGTACAGCTGAAAGGGGGAACCACTACTAGCTATTGGGACCACGACTACCGCCATGTCTCCTCCGCCCGACGTGCGCCCTGCCACTATTGAGAAGTCTCACCTGGAAAAGAAAGGGATGAGCTTCACAACAGAAGCTCAGTAGAGACTACCAATCTCCTACTGGCTCTAACAGGCAGAAGAATATATATAAACAATTAAATAACAACAATTTTGTCTTCTACCGTACAAAGGAAAGTGCGGAAGCAAAGATACTAACGAGCAATGGTACGGAGAACACCACGGTCGGAAACTCTGTAGAACCTACACGTCGTGACCACCACACGGCTGGCTATGCAGACAGAGGGAACCCCGCCTGGACAAGAGACACTAGCTACGGAAAACACTACCACTAGTCAACCGGTCATGTGCATCCCCTGACGTCTTATCCTCGACCTAGGTCCAAACCTCCACTCTTGTCAGAGTGGGGGCAGGAGCACAACGTACCCAACAGTAACCGCCATAGTCTGGACGAACTACGGTCCCACGCCTGGCCTCTCTAGGCGGTTCCGGGGACCCAAAGAGCGAGGCAGTGAGAAGAAGGACTGGCTGGCCAGCACCGGGTAGAACTTCGGCCATCCTCGGTGTCCCATTTCAAACAGCACGCTCTCATCATATCCTCCAAAGTCTGAATGGTCCTCTCTGACTCCCCATCCGACTGCGGGTGATACGCTGAACTCAGCCTCAACTCTGTACCAAGAGCTCTCTGCAAACTATGCCAAAACCCAGAAGTGAACCTCGGATCTCTGTTGGAGACAATCAAAACTGGGGTTCCGTGCAACAGAACAACTCGGTCCACGTACAGTTTGGCAAGCCTGTCCACTGACCAAGACATCCTAACTGGAAGGAAGTGCGCTGACTTGGTTAACCGATCCACAATCACCCAAATACTGTCATGCCTCTATGGAGTACGGGGCAAACCAACCACAAAGTCCATGGTGATGTCGTCCCACTTCCACTCGGGAATAGGCAACAACTGCAGCTCACCACCAGGACGCTGATGCTCAGCCTTCACCTACTGACAGGTAAGGCACCGAGCGACAAACAATGCCACACCCCTCTTCATCCCTGGCCACCAGAAGAACCTCCTCAGGTTATGATACATCTTGGTGAAATCAGGATGAACAACATACCTCGACCGGTGTGCCTCTGAATTTGTAGCAGAAAATAAAATCAAAAAGGCTAAAAAGATAAATCAGCATGTGTATAGACAAAAACATAAATTCAACAATAATAAGAAGAATACTTTTGATCTATGCTGCAGTCACTATAATCAATTAGGACACATCATTAGCACATGCACCACTAGACATTTAAGATGGATTCCTAAAAACTAACCATCAAGGAGCCAAAAAAATTTGGGTACCAAAGAACAGGTGCATGATCAGACTCATTCTAAAGAAGACCCATATGAACTCTACAAGGGAAAGAAGCCCAACATCAGTCATCTTCAACCTTTTGGCTGTAAGTGCTTTATTTTAAATAATGGTAAGGACAATTTAGGAAAATTAGATGCTAAGAGTGATGAAGGTTTCCTGTTAGGATATATTTCAAAACCTAGAGGTTATAAGGTATTCAATAGGAAAACATTAACTATAGAACAATCTGTGCATGTCTTATTTGATGAAACTAACCCTTCTATCAAAAGGATAGAAGAAGAAGAAGAAGAAGAATGTGTTGATGATCAATGCAGGGATCTAGAAAAGACTTCTCTTGAAGAAGAAGGAAAAGATGAAGAAAAGGAAGACCCTCTATTAGAAGATCTTCAACAACTAGAAGAACCACAAGAAGGGCTACCTAGAGAATTAAGGTATCACCAGAATCATCCAAGAGAAAACATTATAGGTGATCCTCAAGATAGGGTAAGAACAAGAGGTATGCAAAGTCCTTGTAAATTTTCTGCTTTAGTTTCTCAAATAGAGCCTAGGACAATCGATGATGCTCTGGGAGATGAATCTTGGATCCTTGCTATGCAAGAGGAACTTAATCAGTTCCAACGTAGTGAGGTATGGTCTCTTGTGCCTAGACCTTCTGATCATCCAGTTATTGGAACCAGATGGGTTTTCAGAAACAAGATGGATGAATCAGGGGTAATCACTAGAAATAAGGCCAGACTTGATGCTCAAGGATATTCCCAAGAGGAAGGCATAGACTTTGATGAAACCTATGCTCCAGTAGCTAGATTAGAGGCAATCAGAATTTTATTAGCATATGCTTGTTCTCTTAATATTAATTTATTTCAGATGGATGTTAAAAGTGCTTTTCTGAATGGTTTTATTAAAGAAGAAGTATATGTTGAGCAACCACCAGGTTTTGAAGATACTACTTATCCTAATCATGTTTTCCGTTTGAAGAAAGCACTGTATGGCTTGAAACAAGCTCCTAGAGCTTGGTATGAAAGATTAAGTGCTTATCTTATATCACATGACTTTGTAAGAGGTAAAGCAGATAGCACACTATTTATAAAGAAATTTTCAGATGGAATCTTAATTGTGCAGATCTATGTTGATGACATTATCTATGGTTCTACTAATGAATCACTTTGCAAGTTCTTTGAAAATTTGATGCAAAGTGAATTGAAATAAGCATGATGGGTGAGCTAAATTATTTTCTTGGGGTGCAAATCAAGCAGACCAAGGAAGGGACTCACATTTGTCAAGCCAAATACATTTCAGATTTACTTTCTAAGTATGGTCTTGACAAGTGTAAGCCTTTAGGAACACCAATGAGCTCAGACATTAAGTTAGATAGTGATCCTCTTGGTAAAAAGGTAGATCACAAGATCTATAGAGGAATGATAGGATCACTGCTCTATCTTACTGTTAGGAGACCAGATATAATGTTTAGTGTTTGTTTATGTGCAAGATTCCAAGCTGATTCAAAAGAATCACATGTTCATGCTGTTAAAGGAATATTTAGATATCTTATAAATACCAGTAAATTAGGACTTTGGTTTCCCAGATGTTCTGAATTCAAGTTAATTGGATATAGTGATGTTCTAGTTTCCATATTTTAGATGGCTTCGTCTAGTGTTCCGAATACTGTCCAGTTGACCCTGATCAACTCCAGTGTCTTGCTAAGATCCCTATCTATCCAGGGAAGGCCGTTGACTTTTCTCATTTGAGTGGCAACTTGTCTTGGGTAGAAGACACCCTCAATGCCATGGACTGGACCAAGCTATGTCAGATTTCTGAGCCCTCTGTGGAAAATGCCGTTATAGCCTTCTATGGGTGTCTGCAAGTATCTTCTGGAAACTCAGTGTTTGGGTACGTCAAAGGAACCAAGATTACCATATCAGAAGAATTATTGGTTGAGATTTTGGATTGTCCAAGTTCTGGACACAAACTCAGTGAATTCGTGCCCCTTGAAAAGCAAAAATTGGGGATTATAGGCAATTTGGCCACTATCAGTAAGAAGGGGCTCTTAGTGAATGAGTTATCAGTAGAAAAGAGACTGATCCACTCAGTTATTACAAACATTATGACCCCTAGAGCAGGAACTCACTCCTCCATAACTGCCAGGGATGGAAATCTACTTTTTTGGGCTGTTCAGAGGCATAGAATAAATTTGCCAGCAGTTATTTTAGAAAAGATGACAGCTTCAAAGGATTTGCAGGAATCCCTTCCTTATGGATCTCTGCTCACTCTGATTTTCAACAGATTCTCAGTAAAACTATCTGGAGAAATCTCTGTTGGAATCAAAGAAAAAATTGGAATCTTTACCTTGGGAAGGAGTCACTATTCCTTGGTCAGCAAAAAGTAAAATTTATGGTTCAAGGATTCAGTACCAGAATGTGATCATGAAATTTTTCCTGATGAACCTCTCATCTCATTATCCACTCAAGAAGTTCAACATGAAGAAGTTCCAGCAGCAGAAGATAGAGAACCAGAAGTCCAAGTCAGATCTGAAGCCCCAGTTTAGATCCAAGAGCAAGAAGATCAGTTTCATGTTTCCTCCTTTCTTCCTGAACCAGATGCTCCTAAGGAAACCATTGATGAAGTTCTAAGAGACATTAGAGGTAAAAGAGTTGTCTCTGATGATATTCCTATTTTTACCCCCATGGAACATGAATTTGAGGAAAGGGAACATCAATCCTTTCCATCTCAGTATGAGGCCCAGCCAAAGTCTCAGGGGGAGAGTAGCAATAACTTCTCTACCATTTTAGATTTGTTATGTAAACAACAAGAGACTCTTTTTGTTCTTCAGATATAAGTTGAATTTGTTGATGCCAAGTTTGAAAATTTGTCTGATGAGGTTAAGTAGATAAAAGATCTAATTGTTTCAGTTGGTGTGGCAACAGGGCACTTCTAGGCCATCAGGGCCTTCTTCCTCTCAGCAGCAAGGAGAACATGATCCAGTTCAAGAACTGCAACAAGTTGGTGTTCAAGAAACTCTATAACCAGAACCTGAAGAGTCATTCCTTGAACAACCATCAGTGGAAGCAAAAGGGCCAGATTCATAGGCAGAGCAGCAGCAACAACACCAGCAGGTTGAGCAGCAACCTGAACAGGACTAGGAGCCAGAATCTCACGTACAAGGGCATGATGTGCCAGTGCCTGATCAGCACAAAGAGCCTGAGGCACAGGTTGAGGAGCCTCTTGAGCAGTAGGAAGAACTAGAGCAAGAGGCACAGTTAGCCATGGTGTTGTTTCAACCACAAATTGAGCAACAGCAAGAGCCTGCAGTGGAAAAGCAGTCAGCAAGAGTGGCAGCAGTAGTAGAGGAGTCTCATCAAGAGAAACAATCCCAGATGAAGCCTAAGGCCAAGAGATCCCTTGAATCCTCTCATGAACTCCAAACCTTCAAGAGGAAAGTGAAGTGCAAACTGGTCAAAAATGGTGACCCTATCTTCCCTCATCCTTCTTCTAGGCCTACCCCCCCTACACCAGCTCCATCTATTAAGCCTCCTCTAGAGCCCACTCCAACTACAACTCAATCCACTGCACCCACAACACCAACTTCTGAAAATCCTTCACATTCCACTTCGCCGGATCCTCCTCCACTTGCAACCATTCCCATGGATCCATTCTACCAGGACATAAAATTCTCCTTCTACCTTATGAAATACCAATTCAAACCTCTCAAAGAAATCACTCTAAATCTTTCCACTCAACCCCCTCAATTCTTTTCTTCTCTTCCCACTGCCTCCAAAACTGATTCCAAGAAAACCCTTCTTCATCTAGCTGAAATACTTCCAAGTATACAACTTTCAGCCTCTAGTGGACCCAAATTAAGTGACAAACCTTCCTTACTCCTTCCACCATTTTGGTATGCTTTCATCCACCACTCTGAGCATTGCATGAATCTGTTCAGAGAATATCTCTCTATTCGAGCATTCCTTGAAATTCATGAGATGCCAGGGTTCACCTTGAACATTGGCTTCCTACTCTGCTCAGAACTACACAAATCTCAGTATAAGACCTTCAGTTCATCTCTCAGAAAAGTCATTGCCTAACTCTCAAAGAGTTCATTGACCTCTATCCAGATGAAGCAGCTAGATATCAAACTACCCAATCTAGAAACCAATTTTTGACAGTTCAGCATCATCTGTCTCTAAGATTTCATGAGCTGTTTGGAATTCATCTCAGGAACTCTCAGGCCAAGTACACCAAAATGAAAATTTTCAACTTTGAAAGATTCAAATTAGGTTTGCATGATGTTTCTAAAGGCCAATGGGAAAATCTTTTAAAAGGCCAAAGAGAAATTGTTCCTTCCATGACTGTGGTTCTACCTTCCGGTCTCCATCCTCCCCTCATAGGAGCTGTTGCATACAGAAGAGACTTTACTGAAGCTATCTTAACAGATTCATCCGGATTGCCACAAGATTCAAAAACAAATACAAAATACAAACTGTCTTTTCAGAGATTTGTATTTCTGCAGCTCTCCAAGAACCCCCGTCATCTCCTAGATTTTCAACTATGTTTTGCTGGAACCGAAATATTCAATATTGATCAATGGGCAGTAGCTTATCCCTCTTACCACTCTGATTGTGAGAAGTTGAAGCTTACTGTTGATGAGTTTCACTCCAAGAGTCTTAAGGACTTAAGAAAGAACATTGGTCATAGGTGGGCACAGAGGTACTTGATATATTATCAAGCCAAGGATTCAGTTGTGACCAGTGGTTTGCATTGGAATATCACAGAGAAAAGTATCACAATAGGATTTCCTGGTTCTGGAGGTGCCACATCAAATCTCTTAAAAAAATTACCCTCCACCAATCCTGATTACAACATTGATTATGCATTGTTTGACAATTACTTTGAGAAGAATGAGCAGAAGCTCTGGGATCTCCTTCAACCTATTCTTGCCAAGATCCCTAGATCTCTGTATTTACCTAGTTCTCTATCTAATTCATGAAGATTTTCTTATGTATTTCCTTTGCTTTCTGAATAAAATGTATTTTGCTTGACTATCCTTTCTGTTAATGCCACAAAGGGGGAGAAAAAGAACTGACATATTTATTAATGACTATTTAAATAATTTTGTCATTATAAAAAGGGGGAGAATTGTTGAACAACTACCCCTAAGAAATTTAAAATTTCTTAATTCAAATGTACTCATTATTTTTGCTATGACAAAATACTTAAATAGATATTCTACAAAGCAAATATATCACAAAATATATATACAGATAAATACCACAGCTAAAATCCTGATCACAAAGTTTTTCTAAGTCCACGGACTCTCTCTATGCCCTACTGAATCCGACTGTTGACTTCGACTGCTAACTTCGACTCCTTTAGAAACGAAGTTAAACAACCTCTAACATTTTCTAAGTCTACAACTTTATATGTAATTCGACTGATGACTCCGACTGGTACAGTCGAATACCTTACAAAATCCAATACTTGATTCGACTGTCATCTTCAACTGCGACAGTCGAATGCTTCTTAAAAGTTAAACTCTTGATTCGACTGTCATCTCCGACTGCCACAGTCGAATGCCTCAGAAATTGATCTATATAGTATTCGACTGCTATAGTCGTATAGCCTTGTTTTTTCTTAGAAGTCGAACTACCTTTTTAATCCTTACTAGAGTCGAATCACTTCTACTCCTTTAGTCGAATTGTATGTTCTTATGAATTCGACTTCACTGTTAATTCTGTACTTAATACTTTTTCTGATCTGTTTTAGGCTTAACACCTACTGTAAGCTTATCTCCTAATCTTTTCACATCCTTTTTAATGGATCTTTTATATTTTATTAATCCATCAGAAATATCATTATTTTATTATTTTCTCTGACAGGACAAGTCATATTAAACTTAAAATATTCATCTAAATCCTGCGCATGTTATTTCTGAAATATCTTCAACTAGTCTTTGAGCTGTTCAAAGTCTTTTGCTCCAGATTTCATGGATACAATAGACACAGTGCATTTATGTATTCACAGGCACATGGCATCTGACTAAAGCCTACCTACCACTGACAAGACCCATGCTTCACCTTTTAGCATATCTGTCTGTCTACTCCTTCTGTCTAAAAGATTGTGCATATGAGGTTTCCATTCCTTCTTTCTGTATTTTTCTAACTCACCTACCTCAAAGGTATGGAGATGCTCTTCCTTTTGTCTTGTCCTTTGTGTAGGCATTTATTGGAGCACGTTTTTGAGATGCTCCTTTCACAGTCCACTCCGAAAGGAAAAGAGCTTATCTTCTAGATATGAAAACTGCACCTCTTCTGAAGACCTTGGAAAGAAGCAAAACTGAAGAACCTTTGGACAATAAGCTCATCAAAATACAAAGGAAACTAGAGCTCTCTCTAAACAGTCAGATTGCAAACGACTACAAACTCCAACGGCAATCTTCTAAACGGCTATATTCTGAAGTGTATAAAATGAGCTCAAGTTTGAAAAGAAGACATACAAGCTTTTGCATATCCTATGAGCTTTATTCGAATCTCTTCAAGCCTTTCCGGCAAGCAAAAGGTCTGTGAGCTTTTCTCTTCAGAATACATTCTCTGAAGCTCTCCTAGAAGTCTGAATAGGGTGGCAACTATAATTGCTTATTTTCTTCAAGTCCACCCTTGCATTTCAGATAGGATTCGTATCTCATCTCTGTTCCATTGAATCCTTCTGAAGTCTGTGTTTGTGCTCAGTTCTGAGACAAACACACAAGTCATTTTATTTTCTCTTGTGTAATTTCTGCAAAAGTCTGTTTCTACATTACCCCTCCTATGTAGGGAAGGCCTTTGTAAAAGGCAGTTGTTGTACCCCTGATTAGGGAAGACTTGCTAAGGGAGAAAGTGGGTTTGTAATTCCTCTCAAGGGTGAGAGAAGGCCAATTCATTGGCAGATAGTGAAAATCTCAAGTGGTTGGCTTGAGGACTGGATGTAGGACTTCCATGTGGGAAGCACCGAACCAGGATAAACTCTTGTGCATTTCTATGTGATTGTCTTTCCGCCAAGTTCACACTTGAATCACACACCACACACTAAGTACTAACTCATCTATTAGTGTTGTGCATTTCAGAAGAAAATTTTAAGAGTTAAGAAGTCCTATTCACCCCTCTAGGACATCTAGTTTGCCATTTCGATCCAACAAGTGGTATCAGAGCGAGGTCTTCTAAAAAAAAATCAATCAAAAGATTTGAGAAGAAATGGCATCCGAAGTTCACAACTATGAAGGCCAATCAGTTATAAGGCCACCATTCTTTGATGGTGAAGATTACCAATATTGGAAGATGCGAATGGAATGCTTCATCAAAGGTACTGACTTCGACTTATGGCAGGTAATAGAACAAGGTGACTATCAAATCCTGGTGAAACTTCTTCTTATGGTCTTTCCATTGCAGACAAAAGAAATATATCTTTAAATTACAAGGCAAAAAATTACCTTTGTTGTGCTTTGTCTAAAAGAGAATTTAATAGACTACTCAAGGTACACTTGGGTATCTTTTCTAGAAGCCAAATCTGAAGCCTTTCAAGTACTTCTGAAGTTCAGCAAAATAGTTCAGAAAAATCAGAAATTCCAGATTACAAGCATTAGATCTGATCATGGAGGTGAATTCAAGAATGAAGAATTCATGAAGTTCTGTGAAGAAAATAGGGTTGAGCATAACTTCTCAGCACCAAGAACACTTCAACAGAATGGAGTAGCAGAAAGAAAGAATAGAACACTGCTGGATATGACCAGAACAATGCTGAATGAGTATACTTTGCAAAAATATTTTTGGGCAGAGGCAGTCAATATAGCCTTCTACATCATCAATAGGTGCATGATCAGACCCATTCTAAAGAAGACCCAATATGAACTCTACAAGGGAAAGAAGCCCAACATCAGTCATCTTCGACCTTTTGGCTGTAAGTGCTTTATTTTAAATAATGGTACGGACAATTTAGGAAAATTAGATGCTAAGAGTGATGAAGGTTTCCTGTTAGGATATATTTCAAAACCTAGAGGTTATAAGGTATTCAATAGGAAAACATTAACTATAGAACAATCTGTGCATGTCTTATTTGATAAAACTAACCATTCTATCAAAAGGATAGAAGAAGAAGAATGTGTTGATGATCTATGCAGGGATCTAGAAAAGATTTCTCTTGAAGAAGAAGGAAAGGATGAAGAAAAGGAAGACCCTCTATTAGAAGATCTTCAACAACTAGAAGAACCACAAGAAGGGCTACCTAGAGAATTAAGGTATCACCGGAATCATCCAAGAGAAAACATTATAGGTGATCCTCAAGATAGGGTAAGAATAAGAGGTATGCAAAGTCCTTGTGATTTTTCTGCTTTAGTTTCTCAAATAGAGCCTAAGACAATCGATGATGCTCTGGGAGATGAATCTTGGATCCTTGCTATGCAAGAGGAACTTAATCAGTTCCAACGCAGTGAGGTATGGACTCTTGTGCCTAGACCTTCTGATCATCCAGTTATTGGAACCAGATGGGTTTTCAGAAACAAGATGGATGAATCAGGGGTAATCACTAGAAACAAGGCCAGACTTGTTGCTCAAGGATATTCTCAAGAGGAAGGCATAGACTTTGATGAAACCTATGCTCCAGTAGCTAGATTAGAGGCAATCAGAATTTTATTAGCATATACTTGATCTCTAAATATTAATTTATTTCAGATGGATGTTAAAAGTGCTTTTCTGAATGGTTTTATTAAAGAAGAAGTTTATGTTGAGCAACCACCAGGTTTTGAAGATACTACTTATCCTAATCATGTTTTCCATTTAAAGAAAGCACTGTATGGCTTGAAACAAGCTCCTAGAGCTTGATATGAAAGATTAAGTGCTTATCTTATATCACATGACTTTGTAAGAGGTAAAGTAGATAACACATTGTTTATAAAGAAATTTTTAGATGGAATCTTAATTGTGCAGTTCTATGTTGATGACATTATCTTTGGTTCTACTAATGAATCACTTTGCAAGTTCTTTTAAAATTTGATGCAAAGTGAATTTGAAATAAGCATGATGGGTGAGCTAAATTATTTTCTTGGGTTGCAAATCAAGCAGACCAAGGAAGGGACTCACATTTGTCAAGCCAAATACATTTCAGATTTACTTTCTAAGTATGGTCTTGACAAGTGTAAGCCTTTAGGAACACCAATGAGCTCAGGCTTTAAGTTAGATAGTGATCCTCTTGGTAAGAAGGTAGATCAGAAGATCTATAGAGGCATGATAGGATCACTGCTCTATCTTACTGCTAGCATACCAGATATAATGTTCAGTGTTTATTTATGTGCAAGATTCCAAGCTGATTCAAAAGAATCACATGTTCATGCTGTTAAAAGAATATTTAGATATCTTATAAATACCAGTAAATTAGGACTTTGGTTTCCCAGATGTTCTGAATTCAAGTTAATTGGATATAGTGATGCTGACTATGCTGGACGCAAAATAGATAGGAAAAGCACCAATGGCACTTGCCAAATTATTGCAGGATGTAATGACCTTCTTCATATCGGTACGATTATACCAATCATCATCGATATAAAGAGCGTCGTCACAGTGGGATAGTAACCCAACACTAAACGATAAGGTTGATATGTCCATGAATATTAAAAGAGTACAGTGGAAATAAAAAAAAATGCTTACTTCATTCCATCATCATCACACATCCCACAGTCTATATAATTACAGCTTGAAAAGAACTAGAGTCCACATTATTACAGCTTGAAAAGAACTACCTTGTCCATTACATTGTCCATATGAATAATATTTATTCAATCTATGAAACAAAGAAACTACCAAAAAGAAAATCTCCTCAAGTACTACTTCTTGTATGCAGCGTCAATCTTCACTATTCTCTCCTCAGCTACGAGATAACCTGTCACACCTGTACGCCGAAGCAAGTATGAGTCTTACAAGACTCAGCAAGTAATCTAAAGCATCAGACTTATACATATCACATACACACTAAGCTAGCAATAATAAGAAAACACACGTTATCATTTTAACTACAATAATTCACATAGCACATGTTTCTTATTATCAACAACATGTAACTTACCCAAACATATATCTAATTAACATATGTTCATATTAATCATGAAAGATAACATACACCTACACAAGTTCTGTACACATGATATATCCTATGATACATGGTTCAAGACTTTATCATATCATTGCACAATTTAATCAATTTAAAACACAAGATTACGTACATGATAATGAACACTCCTAGCATGGTATCTAGTCAATTTCTCATGTAATTATATAATTTTATCATACAATTAACTTGCTGTTTTAATGTATAATTCATCATACTCTTTTGATACTTGCACATACTTTTTAATAAACTACGTATCATGTTACTATACATTCTATCATAATAAAGCTTAATCATATTAATACATACATGACATAAAAATATGTACTCTTAAACACCTATCATGTAACATGATTTATTTCTCTAAACATTATCCATATCATGGAACCATTCTACCAATTAGAACATGAAATTAAGCACAAAGTAGATAGCAACTTAACATGATCTCTATTTATATTTCACATACATTTTTCTCATTTGTTTATACATCTCATTTTCTATTTTAATATGATTAAATCACAATGGTATCACCTTTATTACACATGGATTAAAATCTAGAACATATTCAAATCGGATGGCAATTATCTACAATTTAAGCATGAAACTATGTACTAAATGAATAGAAATTCTATCATGGAACTTGGACTTTGTTTCATGTATTTATCATAATCATAATCTCATTTAGCTTGCTGTTTTGACATGAATTAAACTTAATTACGTAGATTTATAATTATTCTCATGCCATTTTATTCATTTGTCAATTCTTATATGCTCAATTTTCCACCTTGTATTCCTTTACATATTTACATACACATATTCATATACCCGACCATATGGATATTATTAAACTATATCATGTAATATTAAACATGGTATTAAACATAATATTACAATCATGATGTTAACACATGAATAACATGAATATATATACATGCATTTTACATTGGTTTTCACATGCAATTGTACTCTCTTTATCATTTACTCTCCCTTACATGTCAATTTACACTCATTCCATTTCATTTACTCTTGCATTCACGTTTATCACTTATCACAACAATTGCACTTATCACGTGCCATATTCACTTGTCACTTTACACTTTTATTCACATTTAATCTCTTAAGTTGTCGTGACACATAGTCCTAACTACCAAGTAGAGGAAAAAACACTCACTTTAGATCTTAGTGCTTATCACTTAGCACTCACTTTCACATATTTGTCACCTAGGCAAGCTAGTGACAAACCTTGGATACTGCGCAGACCGGGAGAAGCACTCTCCACCCTAACCAGCGGTACTTGTCCACCTCCAGGATTTCATCCCAATGAGCCTTCCATAGGGACTTTTCTATGGTACAGCTCTCAGACCCTTATGGTAGCAGTGTCACACATGGCACAATTTTACATTAATCATATTATCATTCTTATCACATCTTACTCATGCTCATACACATACTTTCATCTCATTTTACATTCACTTTGCATAGTTTTCACATTTCCATTTATAAAAATTGACCTTACTATTTTAACAGTGTTAAACAACTTAAAATAAGATATTAACATGCTGCTAATTTTTGATTTATACATAATTAACTCTAACATGCACAACATGGCTATTTTAACATTTAAAACCATAATAATACCTAATGTCATAAAAATACCAAGAAATGTTTATCACAGGTTAAGAACAGTAATCATAACATATACTCAATGTTTCAGATTTTTCTGAACAGAAAATATATTTATAACAATTAAATCAAGTCATAGGTGCATTTCTCACTAATTTCTCTTAAGTAGAAAATTCAGTAAAACAGTCAAATCTAACAGTATAAATGCTTAGATATAGTCATCCCATGATTTTAGAAAATTCATGAAACCCTAACTCACATCTGACCTATTTATACAGATTAAACATGGTCATAATATGCTCACAGTCCAATTATCTTAATTTTAATAATTCACACAAATCATGAAAATTCATGAAAACCTCATGACATGACCTACTGATCACCCTTGACCCCACATAAAAGTTACAGCTTGCACATATACCCAGAAATCATTTAAATATATCAAAGAAGATTAATCAACATTTTCAGAACACTGAAGAACTTAACTACATAGTGCTGGCCGCCTACTAGGTTAACTACAACATCTCTTGCCACCAACACAAGAGCTTGGCGGCAGAGGATGTTGCCGCCAACCTCCACACAGCAATCTGCACAGTTAGCACTCACATGTACGGGGAAATTGTGATGATCCGTTTATCTCCATGTAATTCAAATAAATTACATATCTATTTTGGTGATTAACAAAACTATATAAAGTTTAATCTAACATATTGTCTACAGGTCTTGAGCACAGGAAATGGATCAAGAAAAGTCAAGCAAATTCTATAAGTATCTCACCATGAAATATTTAGAGCTCAGCTCACATAAAATTTCTCTAAGTACACATCGATTTCCATTTTAGGTCATAACGATTTCATATTCACAAGGATTCACTATGTGCTTTTATCGATTTGTGTAGTATAACGATTTCTTCGGTTTACCTTCACAATGATTCGTTAAGTGATTGCAACGATTTGCCCTCACAACGATTCGTTAAGTAATCGAGAAGACTTGCCCTCACAACGATTCGTTATGTGGCTCGTAACGATTCCTTTAGTCTTTGTAACGACTTTCTTTCATAACGATTCATTAAGTAATTCACAATGATTTATACATCGATTCATTCATAATGTCACAATGATTTGTACATCGATTTGCTTATAAAGTCACAACGATTTATACATCGATTCATTCATAATGTCACAATGATTTGTACATCGATTTGCTTATAAAGTCACAACGATTTATACATCGATTCATTCATAACGTCACAACGATTTGTACATCGATTTGCTTATAAAGTCATAACAATTTGTACATAGATTTGCTTATAACGTCACAATGATTTGTACATTGATTTGCTTATAAAGTCATAATGATTTGTACATTGATTTGCTTACAACGTCATAACAATTTGTACATCGATTTGTTTATGACATCATAACGATTTATGTATGCATCTGTTTACTCATTTGCATAACGATTTCATGGAAAACAACGATTCGATTTTCGGACTAATCCTTGAAAATGTTGAAAAGACAAGGTCTTCACGTATATCCGTTTGACAACCATGCATTTACTATGACAGTACGTGTCACGCCCTGATATTTAGCAGCAGAATAAATACCGGGAAACGTGAACGATACAAATAGACGTATCACAGTGAATAACGCAGAGTCACAATTGAACAAAAGGACACATTTAAGACTATAGTATGGTCACCAAAAATATACTTTATTCCATTTCATTCAACTAATTACAATCTTACATAGAAAGAACCAACTAAAGGGTCCCTTATTCAAATAAAACTTCAAGAAAAGTTTCACTATTACACAGACTACTTAAATATGTATTCCTAAACTATCAACTTCTCATATGGAGGTTGCTCATCACTCTTGCCCTGACCCATCATTCTCCTCTGGTTCCTCATAACTACCTGAAAAGGGCAGGATGATAGGGGTGAGCAAACTAGCTCAGTAGGATTTACATCTCAATATTGTGCGGGCACTAATATACATGATTAACATTTTAAATAGGAAGATATGCACATGAATATGATGACAATGCATGCAATACTAATAGATTGAATAGCAGAGTAGAATGGATATCACATCAGATCAAATGTCGAGTTGCATATACAATGGACATATATTTCAAGAGTAGAATCATATCAAAAGAGATTGGCCATATTCACAGATATCACGTATTCACGTGAACAACGTATCATATCAAATCTTATCATATCAGATCAAATCAAACATATCATATCAAACGAAGGCACATTTCCACTAATCTTGCTTATTCGTTGTGCTATGCCAAGCACCAGAAGTCCATACTCCCGCGATTAATAAGTACGTTGGGGCGCTCCTCCCCAGAACCGGACCAGGCCCCTTTTTGCACAGGCATTAGTCAAATGGACCGAAGTCCCATATTGTGCCGAATAAACATATTCATATTATGGCCACAGAGTTTCAATGACAAGCTCATAATAAAAGGAACATGATCATTCATAGAGTCAAGGTATGGCAAATAGCTCAAGAGAACAAAAGGCAGTATAACGACGTATCTTATGTTTCATAATTCGTTAATGTCTTGACACGAGGATGTTTCTAAAGACAGATCGTATGCAGGACATGTGCTTCCCAATTCCCCAAGAAGGGTGTGCCTTGTAAGACCCCGGATTTTTACACTCTTTATATATCTGTATGTATGTGAATGGTGTGTTGGGTGTTCGGTTGTTGTGTGCTTAGCATGCGTAGTTCATTGTGCCTACTATAAGTTTTATCCTTCTTTTGAATATGAGCATGTGCGTATATCTGTATTTATATATATATATAGATACGGGTGTATGGTAATTAATGCGGAAGTGAACAACTAAACAACTAGAGGTGTATTATGAATACCAAGAATCTCTGACTTAGGATACTTAAGTAACACTATGCACGTGCTATCTAAATATTTAAGAATATCCTATACTACCTATTTTATGGAACTTTGTATGGAAGTGTATGAAGTACATATGTGTAAGTACGTATGTATGTTATCTTATATGTGTGACAATTGTATACTTAATTCTACATGCATAACACCTTGGTGTATTTGCGTATGCATATCTATATTTGGTTGTAAATGTTTTTATTGCATGGTTTAGTTAATGTGTACATTGTACTTTGTGCATTTCATGTACGTAAAGAGTTCAAGCATAGTAGGTGTAATTAGTGGTCATATTGGGATTCTATACTCCTCATGAATAACATGCATATATCTTTATGATGATTAGGCGAGAATAGTCAATTGGATGAATTATGCATATAGTATATATTAAGAAATCCTATACATGTAATACTTAAGCAATGTTAGGTAAAGTTGTGTAAGTTAATCAAATTACCGGTGCGCATATTGTACCCATCTGTTTCAATCATAATGTACATAAGTATGCTATACTAGTATGTGTATACTATATATATATGTCAAACCTAGTGTGTGTATGCGAGGACTATTTTAGCGAATGGATTATTCCTAACTAGCATAAATCATATCATCTCCTAATGATTTGCGAAGCCCTCATAATTCTCGTCATTTAAATTGCCGTGTGTTGAGTCGTACATATGTAAAATATCACGTACGTACAGGTAGGTGTCTACGTACATTTTATCTTAGTATGTTTATGTATGCTTGTGTATGTATATAGATATTTATGTATATATTAATTGGTATAATTAATGTGCATATGGTTATATTAAATGTAAATAATTTGTGTAATGAATGGTGATAGTATGTATGCCCTACTATATACATAATGCATGTATACATGCATTACATGCAAAGTTTCTGCATAACTTAGGGTTCTGGCCGAAGGCACATTGGCGTCAAGCCCAGGCCGTTGATCTAGTGTCAGCGTCCAGACATGGATGCCAACGCTAACTCCGGCGTCCAGCGATATGGACTTCAATCTCTCTGGCCTGCATGCGCAGCAGAGCTGCAAGCTTCTGAAGCAAGGCAAGCCAACCATTGGGGGATGTCCCCCAACGGCTCTGAAGGGTGTCCTATCACCCTAGTGAGTGGGAGAGAGACTCCCTTAAGTCTGAACCCGAAATGGCTCTCCCCACTCTTTCCCTTCACCTTGCAAGAGGAGAAATAGAGAAAGAAAAACCCTAGAGAAAAGTCTGTGAGAAAAAGAAACCCCTTTTAGCACCCCCAAATCCGACCCCCTGGAGGTTGATCCGGCCATCTACGGCGACCAGAAGGAAGCTGGAGCAAAGGAGAAGGCCTACCCATCATCCCCTTGCTGTGGAACTCACCCAGGTGCCCAGAGGAAGGCGATCTAGAGGGCGTTTCTGCAACTTCTTGGGACTGCCCAAGGAGGTCTTCACCAAGCCATAAATCCCTTGGAGGAATTTGTGAAAGGCAAGTGACCTATCTATGGTGTCCCCGTATGAGTCTAGGTGGGTTTTGCTATTTTTATGGATTTTTCCTCGAGTCCTAGACCCTCCTATTCACCCAAGATTCAGAGCTCGGGTCTGTGTTTCTGCACAGACCTGGTTCGACGGCAAGGTCCCTGGACGCCTGTGATGAGCTTGGCGTCCATCGACCATGCCGCTGACCCTGAGTCAGCGGCCAGAGACCGCCGTCTAGTTCCTCTGGACAGAACAGTGAGCTGTTCTGTCCTCCTTATGCATTAATTTCGGTATGTTTTCCGTGATGAGGATATATGGTAAACCTTATACTCTATGTATATCGTTAGTTGTGATGTGTGGATGAATGTGGTGTGATGGTGAATGTGGGATAATGGTATCTTTTAAACTTGTGAGCATGACTTATAGATAATGTTGCAAATCCTTGTTCATGATTTGAGTTAGTATGAATGCCTTGGTTTTAGTCTAATCATAAAGATCAGTGGGTCAGCATCTGTGTTTACAAATTCTGGTAACTTATCCATGCTTGTGCAATTTGTAAATAAGCTCGGTTCGGTGGAAATAGAAGCATGCAAGAATGGTTTGTAGGGTTCAATCCATAGATGTATGAATTAGGGTAATTTTGTATCCTAAATTCCTGCATATGTTAGTAGCTTATATTTAAACAGCAAGTGGCTAAATTACAAGATGTGTTAGACCCCATGTTAACTTAAGTTGTTAATAGCATGCTAATTAGGTATTTTATTTTCTGTAAATCCTATTTAGCTCAGAAAAATCTGAAAATTTGAGTGTATGATCTTGAACCCGAAAACAGCGTGTGGTTAAAATTTCAAGTCATTTGGATTAGTAAATAAAAAGTTATGTATTTTCATGTGAATTGTGATAATCTACGTATACTATCGAAATGTGCTTAGTTAGTGTCTAAAACCAACTTGATCGGTAAACTTCCTGTGTTAAACTCCCGAAATCTGTAGTAGCATGATTAGGAGAAAAACGAAGACACAATGTGCATGAGAAAAACGAAGGAGATGTGAGTGTTATGTGTAAAATACATGTTAAAACTCGGTATGGGTAAAGTGTAAAAGTTGTGCCTATGTGACACTGCTACCCTAGAGGCACCGGGAGCCGTATATAGAAAAGTCCCTATAGAAGGCTCCATGTGATATAAGTTTGTCCCAAAGGCATTGGGAAAACCCCGGAGGTGGACAAGTACCACTGGATAGGGTGGAGAGGGCTTCTCCCGGTCTGTGCAGTTACCAAGATTCACCGCTGTATTGCCTAGGTGGTGAGTATGTGTATGAGTTGTGTAAGTGTTGTGTCATGTGTTGTGTTATGAGTTGTGTTGAGAGCTGTGCTAAGGAATGAGCACGAGCTATGAGACATTGTTAGTGTCCTCTACTAGTGGTTAGGACTATGTGTCATGGCAAATCGCTTAAGTAATGAAAAATGAGTAAAATGTGAAATATGTGAATATGGCACGTGGTAAGTGCCCAAGATGCACGTGGTAAGTACAAACGATGTGATATGTGATAAGTGAAAGTGAAAGAGAAAATGATGTAGAAATGAGTAAATTGTATAAGTGTGAACATGTGTACGTGTCAAATGTGTAAAAGTGAACAACGTGAATGAGTAAGTATGAAATCATGTGAAACCGAGAATGTGAGAATGTGTTATTGGAAACCATGTGAAATCAGTAAACTAATGTTGTCATTATCATGCTTATGTGTGCATAAATGCCTAGAATCCATGTTAGGGATAATTAGTGAAAATGAGTGCAAGATAGCTTGATTACTTGTTCACATGATGTGTTTTATGTATTATTGTAGCTCTCATGTGTAGATTTATAGTCATTGAATCATATGAAATCAGCAATCTAAAGCATGTGAAAAGGTTCGTGTATGTGTTTAAAACTATGTGAAATCCATGCTAGTTGTGTTCCCTTTCATGTGCGTAAATTGTTCATGTTGATAGCTTTCATGTTTTAGCTCTTTAAAAGACTAAAGTTCCTGAGCAAATGGAATAGAGATCATGTGATAGGTGAATTTCATTTTTCAAATCTGAAAGCATGAGTTATGTATAAAATTGTAGAACATTCATGATAGGTAGAAAACTTGAATTGACTAGCATGCTATGTGTTGTTAATTGTAAAAGTGCATGTAGAAACCACTAAGACTTGTATGTGTATATCATGAGTAGTGTCGCTTGCTGAGTCTTTGGACTCACTCTTGCTTCGGCGTACAGGTTGACAGGTATCGTGCACTAGAAGGTAGCGTGGCGAGGATCATCATTAGAAGACTATTTTGTGGAGCTGTTACCAGTTGTACTTTTCTTTTGCACAAAAAGGACTGTTGTATGGACAATATTTTGGACATTGTAACTCTCTCTTTATTTTGTATTAATGTGGACATTGTCCTTCTATCTCACTATTTAGATTATGGAATGTGTGTTGGTGACGGATTAAGAGTTGAGTTGTTTATTTTATTCCGATGTACTCTATTGCTATCCAGGTACATATCAACCTATCGACCAGTGTTGGGTAAATGTCCCACTGTGACGACGCCCTTTATACCGATGGGGATTGGTATAATCGTACCGGTATGAAGAGGGTCGTTACAGAGATTGGTATCAGAGCATAAGGTTGAGACTGTACATGGATAGGCCATCACCGTCACATCATTGCAAAGTCTTCATAGGGAATTGTCCATATATATAAAATCTACTAATAGTAGATGGAAGAAAATAGGGAGAATAGTTAGAATGTAGTAACCTAGGTTCTAACTGAGTTATTTATTTTGTAGACTATGGCTGGACGTGGTAGACGTGGTGCTCAGTCTCGGAGGTATGAGCAGAACCGCAAGCTGAAGAATTTCGTGAAAGGACTTAAGCCATCAGTGAGGGTTAGGCTTCTGGAACTCGATTCACGTACCTTAGGAGAACTTCTAGGTGTGACCACCCAGCAAGAGAAAGGAGCGGGATCTCTCCCAGAGGGGGAGGCAACTCCAAAGGAGAATATGATCAAGCCATTCCAAAGGCAAGATAAGAAGAAGGAGAAACCCTTGGAAAGTCAACAATCAACTGTGGCCTCAAGCATCGAGAAGCCCGAGTGCACCCAGTGCGGGAAGCGTCTTGGTGGGAAAGCATGTTGGAAGAAGGAAGGAAGGTGTCTTAAATGTGGAAGCAAAGATCATCGGCTTAAAGAGTGTCCGAATCTGAAGACGAAGTTCACTCCGCGAGGCGCTTCACCGACCGCGATAAAGGAGCGAGAGTAGCTGATGATGACCTAGGAGACGTCACCACAAGTACTCGATGCGATCTTCGAGGACGAAGATCTTTTTCTAGAGGGGGAGGGTGTAAGACCCCGGATTTTTACTCTCTTTATATATCTGTATGTATGTGAATGGTGTGTTGGGTGTTCGGTTGTTGTGTGCTTAGCATGCGTAGTTCATTGTGCCTACTATTAGTTTTATCCTTCTTTTGAATATGAGCATGTGCGTATATCTGTATTTATATATATATATAGATACGGGTGTATGGTAATTAATGCGGAAGTGAACAACTAAACAACTAGAGGTGTATTATGAATACCAAGAATCTCTGACTTAGGATACTTAAGTAACACTATGCACGTGCTATCTAAATATTGAAGAATATCCTATACTACCTATTTTATGGAACTTTGTATGGAAGTGTATGAGGTACATATGTGTAAGTACGTATGTATGTTATCTTATATGTGTGACAATTGTATACTTAATTCTACATGCATAACACCTTGGTGTATTTGCGTATGCATATGTATATTTGGTTGTAAATGTTGTTATTGCATCGTTTAGTTAATGTGTACATTGTACTTTGTGCATTTCATGTACGTAAAGAGTTCAAGCATAGTAGGTGTAATTAGTGGTCATATTGGGATTCTATACTCCTCATGAATAACATGCATATATCTTTATGATGATTAGGCGAGAATAGTCAATTGGATGAATTATGCATATAGTATATATTAAGAAATCCTATACATGTAATACTTAAGCAATGTTAGGTAAAGTTGTGTAAGTTAATCAAATTACCGGTGCGCATATTGTACCCATCTGTTTCAATCATAATGTACATAAGTATGCTATACTAGTGTGTGTATACTATATATATATGTCAAACCTAGTGTGTGTATGCGAGGACTATTTTATCGAATGGATTATTCCTAACTAGCATAAATCATATCATCTCCTAATGATTTGCGAATCCCTCATAATTCTCGTCATTTAAATTGCCGTGTGTTGAGTCGTACATGTGTAAAATATCACGTACGTACAGGTAGGTGTCTACGTACATTTTATCTTAGTATGTTTATGTATGCTTGTGTATGTATATAGATATTTATGTATATATTAATTGGTATAATTAATGTGCATATGGTTATATTAAATGTAAATAATTTGTGTAATGAATGGTGATAGTATGTATACCCTACTATATACATAATGCATGTATACATGCATTACATGCATAGTTTCTGCATAACTTAGGGTTCTGGCCGAAGGCACATTGGCGTCAAGCCCAGGCCGTTGATCTAGTGTCAACGTCCAGACATGGTCGCCAACACTAACTCCGGTGTCCAGCGATATGGACATCAATCTCTGTGGCCTGCATGCGCAGCAGAGCTGCAAGCTTCTGAAGCAAGGCAAGCCAACCATTGGGGGATGTCCCCCAACGGCTCTGAAGGGTGTCCTATCACCCTAGTGAGTGGGAGAGAGACTCCCTTAAGTCTGAACCCGAAATGGCTCTCCCCACTCTTTCCCTTCACCTTGCAAGAGAGAAATAGAGAAAGAAAAACCCTAGAGAAAAGTCTGTGAGAAAAAAAAAACCCCTTTTAGCACCCCCAAATCAGACCCCCTGGAGGTTGATCCGGCCATCTACAGCGACAAGAAGGAAGCTGGAGCAAAGGAGAAGGCCTACCCATCATCCCCTTGCTGTGGAACTCACCCAGGAGCCCGGAGGAAGGCGATCTAGAGGGCATTTCTGCAACTTCTTGGGACTGCCCAAGGAGGTCTTCACCAAGCCATAAATCCCTTGGAGGAATTTGTGAAAGGCAAGTGACCTATCTATGGTGTCCCCGTATGAGTCTAGGTGGGTTTTGCTATTTTTATGGATTTTTCCTCGAGTCCTAGACCCTCCTATTCACCCAAGATTCAGAGCTCGGGTCTGTGTTTCTGCACAGACCTGGTTCGACGGCAAGGTCCCTGGACGCCTGTGATGAGCTTGGCGTCCATCGACCATGCCGCTGACCCTGAGTCAGCGGCCAGAGACCGCCGTCTAGTTCCTCTGGACAGAACAGTGAGCTGTTCTGTCCTCCTTATGCATTAATTTCGATATGTTTTCAGTGATGAGGATATATGGTAAACCTTATACTCTATGTATATCGTTAGTTGTGATGTGTGGATGAATGTGGTGTGATGGTGAATGTGGGATAATGGTATCTTTTAAACTTGTGAGCATGACTTATAATAATGTTGCAAATCCTTGTTCATGATTTTAGTTAGTATGAATGCCTTGGTTTTAGCCTAATCATGAAGATCAGTGGGTCAGCATCTGTGTTTACAAATTTTGGTAACTTATCCATGCTTGTGCAATTTGTAAATAAGCTCGGTTCGGTGGAAATAGAAGCATGCAAGAATGGTTTGTAGGGTTCAATCCATAGATGTATGAATTAGGGTAATTTTGTATCCTAAATTCCTTCATATGTTAGTAGCTTATATTTAAACAGCAAGTGGCTAAATTACAAGATGTGTTAGACCCCATGTTAACTTAAGTTGTTAATAGCATGCTAATTATGTATTTTATTTTCTGTAAATCCTATTTAGCTCAGACAAATCTGAAACTTTGAGTGTATGATCTTGAACCCGAAAACAGCGTGTGGTTAAAATTTCAGGTCATTTGGATCAGTAAATAAAAAGTTATGTATTTTCATGTGAATTGTGATAATCTACGTATACTATCGAAATGTGCTTAGTTAGTGTCTAAAACCAACTTGATCGGTAAACTTCCTGTGTTAAACTCCCGAAATCTGTAGTAGCATGATTAGGAGAAAAACGAAGACACAATGTGCATGAGAAAAACGAAGGAGATGTGAGTGTTATGTGTAAAATACATGTTAAAACTCGGTATGGGTAAAGTGTAAAAGTTGTGCCTATGTGACACTGCTACCCTAGAGGCACCGGGAGCCGTATATAAAAAAGTCCCTATAGAAGGCTCCATGTGATATAAGTTTGTCCCAAAGGCATTGGGAAAACCCCGGAGGTGGACAAGTACCACTGGATAGGGTGGAGAGGGCTTCTCCCGTCTGTGCAGTTACCAAGATTCACCGCTGTATTGCCTAGGTGGTGAGTATGTGTATGAGTTGTGTAAGTGTTGTGTCATGTGTTGTGTTATGAGTTGTGTTGAGAGCTGTGCTAAGGAATGAGCACGAGCTATGAGACATTGTTAGTGTCCTCTACTGGTGGTTAGGACTATGTGTCATGGCAAATCGCTTAAGTAATGAAAAATGAGTAAAATGTGAAATGTGAATATGGCACGTGGTAAGTGCCCAAGATGCACGTGGTAAGTACAAATGATGTGATATGTGATAAGTGAAAGTGAAAGAGAAAATGATGTAGAAATGAGTAAATTGTATAAGTGTGAACATGTGTACGTGTCAAATGTGTAAAAGTGAACAACGTGAATGAGTAAGTATGAAATCATGTGAAACCGAGAATGTGAGAATGTGTTATTGGAAACCATGTGAAATCAGTAAACTAATGTTGTCATTATCATGCTTATGTGTGCATAAATGCCTAGAATCCATGTTAGGGATAATTAGTGAAAATGAGTGTAAGATAGCTTGATTACTTGTTCACATGATGTGTTTTATGTATTATTGTAGCTCTCATGTGTAGATTTATAGTCATTGAATCATTTGAAATCAGCAATCTAAAGCATGTGAAAAGGTTCGTGTATGTGTCTAAAACTATGTGAAATCCATGCTAGTTGTGTTCCCTTTCATGTGCGTAAATTGTTCATGTTGATAGCTTTCATGTTTTAGCTCTTTAAAAGACTAAAGTTCCAGAGAAAATGGAATAGAGATCATGTGATAGGTGAATTTCATTTTTCAAATCTGAAAGCATGAGTTATGTATAAAATTGTAGAACTTTCATGATAGGTAGAAAACTTGAATTGACTAGCATGCTATGTGTTGTTAATTGTAAAAGTGCATGTAGAAACCACTAAGACTTGTATGTGTATATCATGAGTAGTGTCGCTTGCTGAGTCTTTGGACTCACTCTTGCTTGGCGTACAGGTTGACAGGTATCGTGCACTAGAAGGTAGCGTGGCGAGGATCATCATTAGAAGACTATTTTGTGGAGCTGTTACCAGTTGTACTTTTCTTTTGCACAAAAAGGACTGTTGTATGGACAATATTTTGGACATTGTAACTCTCTCTTTATTTTGTATTAATGTGGACATTGTCTTTCTATCTCGCTATTTAGATTATGGAATGTGTGTTGGTGACGGATTAAGAGTTGAGTTGTTTATTTTATTCCGCTGTACTCTATTGCTATCCAGGTACATATCAACCTATCGACCAGTGTTGCGTAAATGTCTCACTGTGACGACGCCCTTTATACCGATGGGGATTGGTATAATCGTACCGGTATGAAGAGGGTCGTTACATGCCTAGTCATACAAATGTGTAAGTGACGAGTCATGGATCTTTCCTAGCATGTATGCATATGGACAAATAATTAATTGAACAACGGAAAACATGTTACTATTGAAACTCATATGCAAATCATGATATTAACTTCACTAACAAGTCCATACTAACATGTATTCATCCCCATATTCACATCATATTCTTATCATATCAATTGACAATAGGAAAGATCACAAGGTAATCAAATGACATAAGGACAATCACAATTACACATTAGAATCATATTCATATCATTACCATTTTTCAATTGGTTGATTTCTTTTAGGTCCATGCATACTATATAACATCATGCACATGCTAGTAGATATCATGTAATGATCAGACCTAAAATATGCTATTTTTGCAAAGGTAGTGTCGACACACCCCTTACTGGTGTCGACACAATGTTTCAAACACAAGGCAAAACAATGCAGAACTAGTCAAGTAGTGTCGACACAAGATCAGGTAGTGTCGACACTAGAGACAGTTCCCAGAAAACCCAGTCAACAGGTCTGTACAGTGTGTCGACAATAGATCAAGTAGTGTCGACACAGGATCAAGTCGTATCGACACAGGATCAGTAGTGTCGATACTAGAGACCTTCCCAGAAGACTTTTAGGCCAATTTAGGACAGTGTGTCGACACTAGATCAAGTAGTGTCGACACTAGAGGCCTTCCCAGAAAACCTTTTGGGCAAATCTGGGACAGTTTGTCGACACTAGATCAGTCGTGTCGACACGAGAGGCCCTCCCAGAAAAAAAACATATAGGTCAAGTGGAACCCGAAAATATATCTCATGCAGTGATTTACTTAACCTGCTTATAACTCTTTGAAAAATGACATTAGACAAAACATTCAACACATATATGACGAGGCAATTATTAGAAGAACTTTGATGTTGGGGTTTGATCTAATTCGGTCTCTAATGCCAAAAAAACATATGAAGAACATAAGCTAAGTGCAGCCCGAAATCATAGTATCATGCAGTGACTCTCTTACCATGCTTATAACTCTCTAACGAAAGATGTTTGGACAAAACGTCCAACATAAAAGATGATCGGGCCTACAAGTAGAAGAACGTTCATAAAGAAGTTTAGTCTATATCGGTCTCGAATCATGTGCATAATAAGAAGAACGGGAAAAGCCCTAACTGTGCGCTGTTTAGGGAAAACTACGAATACACAATCTGTACTCCATGAAAATTAGTCAAACCAAGTGCAAACGAACCTAGACTCAAAGATCTACATGATGGTGTTGGTTTTCTTTAATCTTGGCCCGAGAACACCTACCTTTGAATGCTAATAACTCTCTGCAGATTTCTGGGTTGATGCAGAGCGAGGTTGAGGAAGAGCACGTTTTCCCCAACCGTCCTCCTCTTCCCCAGCACTCCAAACTTGCTGCTCACGACCCCAACTTGTAGCTAAACCCTCCCTAAGAGTTTAAGGATGAGTTCTTATAGATTTATGGTTTATTTACAAGTCCTAACGGGACTAGGAAAGGGCTGCGAATTCTGTTTCCTACTTTCCATAAAATCTGGGATTCTCTCACCAAAGGAGGTAGCAAAGGTTAGGAAACCACGTTTAGAGTTGGGTTCAGTTTTGGCTTACCTTATATGACTAATCACCCTAATTTTAACCCTAAATTGCCCTCCCTAATTACTGCATAATTACATACACGAATTTATGAGTATTTCCTTGTCCCAATTTTTATCCTTGGCCAAATGTGCTCCATTGGCCAATCTTGTTAATGGGTTATTAATACATAATGTTGTAAGTCTCTCCAACATGTTTATTTAATTTATGGTTGGGTTATTTCTCCCGCGTTAACAATTTTCTCGATGTGTTTTCTCTCATACGATAATGATACATAAGTTTTATCGTTCCAATAATTACAAATTTATTTATTCTCCTTTAATTCTAAATCACTAAATTTCCAGGGTGTTACATCCTCCCCCACTTAAGAATTTGGTCCCCAAATTTACACATAATGGTGTAGTTCGTACCTGAGAATAGTTCTGGGTGGTTTTCTTCATTCTTTCCTCTATTTCCAGGTAGCATTAGTAACTCCGTCTCGACTCCATTGGACCTTCACCATAGGTATGGTACGATTCTTGAGTCATTGAATCTTCTGATCCAACAGTTTGATCGGCTTCTCTTCATAAGTCAGGTCCTCCCGAATTTCCAAGTCCTCATGGTTGATTACATGGTCGACATTGAATAAGTACTTCCTCAGCATAGATATGTGGAACACATTATGCACATTCACCAGCTGTGGAGGTAGTGCAAGTCTATACGCCACCTGACCAATCCTTTCCAGAATTTCAAATGGTCCGATGAATCTGGGACTCAACTTTCCTTTGATCCCAAATCTTTGAATTCCCCTTGAAGGTGAGACCTTCAAGAAAACATGTTCGCCAACATGAAATTCTAGTTCCCTCCTCTTGTCTGCATAACTCTTCTGCCTAGATTGTTCTATCTTTAGACGTTTCCTGACAGCCACCTCAATTAAGTCGGGTCCAACCCATTAGTTCTCCCCAACCTCTTCCCAACAAAGGGGTGATCTGCAACTCCTGCCATATAAGGCTTCAAACAGTGCCATCTTGATACTTGCCTGATAGCTGTTGTTATATGCAAACTCCATCAGGTATAACTGATCATCCCATCGACCTTTAAAATCTAGCACCAGAGCATGAAGCATATCTTCCACAATTTCATTGGTCCTTTCATTTGTCCATCAGTCTGAGGATGGAAGGCAGTACTAAAGTTTAGTTTAGTACCCATTGCTGCTTGTAAGCCTTTCCAGAAGTGTGAAGTAAATCTAGGGTCCCGATCCGATATTATGTTAGATGGAACTCCATGCAATCTACCTACTTCCTTAACATATAGTGCAACCAATACATCCACTGACCAGGTACTCTTGATCGGCAAGAAGTGAACCGACTTAGTCAATCGATCAACTATTACCCTAATTGCATCCATACCACCTCTAGTCTTGGGCAATCCCATGATAAAGTCCATACCGATGCTATCCCACTTCCACTCGGGATTTCTAGTGGTAGCAGTCCACCAGCTGTACGGAAATGCTCAGCCTTGACTTTCATGCATATTAAACAGTATGACACATGATCGGCCACATCCCTCTTCATGTTTGGCCACCGATACGACCTTTTTAAGTCTTGGTACATCTTTGTTGATCAGTGATGAATCGTGTACTTGGACTGGTGAGCTTCATTTAGTAACCTCTTCTTGAGTTCTCCATGATTGAGGACACATGTTCTACCTCGGAATAGTAATCTTCCCTCAGCTGATAGAGTAAAGTCAGGTCTTTGTTCTAGCTTCTCCTTGATCTCAACTAAGAATGGATCCTCTCCCTGTTTCTCCTTGATTTCGGTCAGTAGATCGGATTGTATCTGGAGATTGGAAATCATTACTTGTTTTTCCTTCTTTCCCATGTCTAATTCAAGCTTGCAAATTGCTCCAGTAACTTCCATTCGCCCAGCATCATACTAGCTAGCATAGCTCCTGGTTGTCTACTTAGAGCGTCTGCCACTACATTGGCTTTCCCAGGGTGATATTGAATGGAAAAGTCAAAGTCCTTAAGGTACTCTAACCACCTTCTCTGCCTCATGTTAAGCTCCTTCTGTGAGAATAAGTATTTTAAGCTCTTGTGGTCAGAAAAGACCTTAAATTGCTCACCATAGATATAATGCCTCCAGATCTTCAAGGCGAATACTACAGCTGCTAACTCTAGGTCATGAACTTGGTAGTTCACTTCGTGGATCTTCAACTGTCTTGAGGCATAAGCTATTACTTCCCTGTTGCATTAAGACGCATCCCAGACCTGTTCCAGAAGCATCTGAATAATTTCAAATCCTCCCTCTTCAGTGGGTAAGGCGAGGACAGGAGCAGTAGTCAGACACTTCTTCAAGTTGTTAAAGCTTTGTTCACATTCATCGGTCCACACAAACATATTTCCTTCTGGTCAGCTTGGTTAACGGCACTGCTATCTTAAGAAATCCTTGATAAACCTTCGGTAATATCCTGCTAGACCTAGGAAGCTCCTGATCTCTGTGACGCTTGTCGGTCTTTCCCATTTCAGCACAGCCTCAACCTTTGATGGATCAACAGCGATACCATCCTTGGTTACCACATGCCTAAAAGGATACCTCTCTAGCCAGAATTCACATTTACTTAGCTTGGCATATAATTTGTTCTCCCTTAAAATCTGTAATGAGATCCTCAAATGCTCCTCATGCTCTTCCTTTGTCTTGGAATAGATCAATATATCATCGATGAATACCACCACAAATTTATCAAGATATGGCGATAAATGCTATTCATCAACTGCATGAAAACTGCAGGGGCATTTGTTAGTCCGAAAGGCATAACAATAAATTCAAATGCCCATACCTGCTTCAGAAGGCTGTCTTGTGAATGTCTTCTCCTTTGATCCTCAATTGATGATAACCGGATCTGAGATCTATTTTAGAGAAGTATCTAGCTCCAGATATTTGATCAAACAACTCATCAATCCTTGTCAGAGGGTATTTGTTCTTGATAGTTAACTGGTTTAGTTGTCTGTAATCTATACATAGCCTCATCGACCCATCTTTCTTCTTGACAAAGAGGACAGGTGCACCCCATGGCGATGTGCTTAGTTGGATGAAACCCTTCTCTAACAGTTCCATCAGTTGCTCTTTTAATTCCTTCAGTTCTGCGGGGACATTCTATATGGTGCCCTAGATACTGGTGATGCTCCAGGGACCAGCTCGATGGTAAAATCGACCTCTCGCTCAGGAGGAATCCTGGCAAGTCTTCGGGAAAAACATCAGCATATTCGCTGACAACATGGATGTCCTCCACTTTGACTTCCTTCTTTGTGATGACCACAGCAGCAAGAAAGGCCATACAACCTTTCCTCATCATCCTTTTGGCTTGTAGTGCAGAGATAAGTGACAATCTCCTGCGGTTTCTATCCCCTGTGAACACTAGTTTTGGGTAATGGCTAAAGGTCACCCGACTTCTCCTGTAGTTGATACTAGCCCCATGTTCAGACAACCAGTCTGCTCCCAGTATCACATTATACCCCGCCATATCCATACATATTAAATTTGCTGGTAGGTTTTGGGTTTCAATCAACACTTCACTGGATGACATATGGTTTGTAAGATTGGTGCCAGGACCAATCGGGGTTGACACAACTATTTCGGATTTCATTGGGACGGGTTTCACAGGTAGGGTATCAACAAATTTTTGAGATATAAAGGAATGCGTAGCTCCCGTATCAAAGAGAACATATGCGGGTCGGGAAAGAATAGTAAGTGTACCTTCCACAATACCTCCTTCATCAGCAGCTTCCGGTTCCTGAATAGCTTGCTAGCGGCCTTGCCTCTTCTGTCCATTCGAACGCTTGTCCTGAGGGGCTTGTTCTTTCAATATTGGGCAGTCCAAGATCCTATGGTCACGACTACCACAGCGCAGGCATCTCCCTTGTGCTCTCCAGCATTGTTCAGATCGGTGATTAGCTTTGTCACAGCGTTTGCACCTTTCTCCCGTCGTCACCATTATCTGCTTACCTAACTCTTTTGGCTTTTTATCATCTGGTTCATTTACTCCGCCACTGGGCCTTTTCTTCCCAATGGTCGACTGATACCTTCCTGTAGAAGACACTTGCTCCCTTTTTACGGATTTCCCTTAATTCTTTAGCAGTCTCCATGGCATCTTCCAGTAACTGAGCCTTCTTTACTATGTCAGCATAGGTTTGAATGTCCATTGGCGCCAGTTGAGTGATGAACTGGGGCCTCAAGCCATTCAGAAAGCGTTTTGCCTTCATCCTTTCTGTCCCAATTAAGTGACAACATATCGGGACAGACGAGAGAATTGGGCCTCATACTCGCCACATTGAGTCCTCTCTGCTTCAAAGCCGCAAATTCGGCTGCTTTCCGCTCCTGGACCCTCTCAGAGAAGTACTTGGTGTTGAAGTGCTCAATGAACTGAGCCCATGTTAGTTGCTGACCATTTAGTGTTGCTTCTACCGACTCCCACCATGCTCTGGCATCCTTTTCCAATTGGAAAGTCGCCAGCAATACTTTGTTCTGGTCCGTGCATTGCATGACCCTGAATATCCTTTCAATTTCCTTAACCCAGTGTTCAGCAACATCTGGGTCAGTACTCCCTCCAAACCTAGGCGGATCCATATTCTGGAAATTCCATGGAGATCACCGGCTCCATGGTTTACCTCCACCCTAGGTGGCTTACAGGATAGCCTGAGTCAAGTTCTGTATTGTTTGTTGCATGTCCCTAGCTTGGGCACGTTCAGCGGCCATTGAGGTAATAAGTACCTTCAAGATAATAATATAGGTCAGTCATCTAAATATATCACGTGTGACTTCTATTCCCATGGTTCAACCCAAGCTCACATTAGGTACGATAGATTTTGACTCGTGTGATCTAGTTTCATTCTATGTTTCTATTCCCTTGGACCCTAAAGTTTAGGGCTCTGATACCAACTGTCACGCCCCGATATTTAGCAGCGGAATAAATACTGGGAGACGTGAACGATACAAATAGACGTATCACAGTTGAATAACGCAGAGTCACAATTGAACAAAAGGACACATTTGAGACTATAGTATGGTCACCAAAAATATACTTTATTCCATTTCATTCAACTAATTACAATCTTACATAGAAGAACCAACTAAAGGGTCCCTTATTCAAATAAAACTTCAAGAAAAGTTTCACTATTACATAGACTACTTAAATATCTATTCCTAAACTGTCAACTTCTCATATGGCGGTGCTCATCACTCTTGCCCTGACCCATCAGTCTCCTCTGGTTCCTCATCACTACCTGAAAAGGGCAGGATGATAGGGGTGAGAGAACTAGCTCAGTAGGATTTACATCTCAATATTGTGCGGGCACTAATATACATGATTAACATTTTAAATAGGCAGATATGCACATGAATATGATGACAATGCATGCAATACTAATAGATTGAATAGCAGAGTAGAACGGATATCACATCAGATCAAATGTCGAGTTGCATATACAATGGACAGATATTTCAAGAATAGAATCATATCAAATGAGATTGGCCATATTCACAGATATCACGTATTCACGTGAACAGACGTATCATATCAAATCTTATCATATCAGATCAAATCAAACTTATCATATCAAACGAAGGCACATTTCCACTAATCTTGCTTATTCGTTGTGCTATGCCAAGCACCAAGATCCATACTCCCGCGGTTAATAAGTACGTTGGGCGCTCCTCCCCTGGACTGGACCAGGCCCCTTTTGCACAGGCATTAGTCAAATGGACCGAAGTCCCATATTGTCCGAACAAACATATTCATATTATGGCCACAGAGTTTCAATGACAAGCTCATAGTAAAAGGAACATGATCATTCATAGAGTTAAGGTATGGCAAATAGCTCAAGAGAACAAAAGGCAGTATAATGACGTATCTTATGTTTCATAATTCGTTAATGTCTTGACACGGGGATGTTTCTAAAGACAGATCGTATGCAGGACATGTGCTTCCCATTCCCCAAGAGGGTGTGCCTAGTCGTACAAATGTGTAGGTGACGAGTCACGGATCTTTCCTAGCATGTATGCATATGGACAATAATTATTGAACACCGGAAAGCATGTAACTATTGAAACTCATATCCAAATCAAGATATTAACTTCACTAACAAGTCCATACTAACATGTATTCATCCCCATATTACATCATATTCTTATCATATCAATTGACAATAGGAAAGATCACAAGATAATCCAATGACATAAGGACAATCACAATTACACATAGAATCATATTCATGTCATTACCATTTTTCAATGGGTTGATTTCTTTTAGGTCCATGCATACTATATAACATCATGCACATGCTAGTAGACATCATGTAATGATCAGACCCAAAATATGCAATGTTTGCAAAGGTAGTGTCGACACACCCCTTATTGGTATCGACACAATGCTTCAAACACAAGGCAAAACAATGCAGAACTGGTCAAGTAGTGTCGACACAAGATCAGGTAGTGTCGACACTAGAGACAGTTCCCAGAAAACCCAGTCAACAAGTCTGTACAGTGTGTCGACACTAGATCGGTAGTGTCGACATAGGATCAAGTCGTGTCGACACATGATAAGTAGTGTCGACACTAGAGACCTTCCCAGAAAACTTCTGGCCAATTTGGATAGTGTGTCGACACTAGATCAAGTAGTGTCGACACTAGAGGCCTTCCCAGAACACCTTTTGGGCAATTCTGGGACAGTGTGTCGACACTAGATCAAGTTGTGTCGACACGAGAGGCCTCCGAGAAAAAACATATAGGTCAAGTGGAACCTGAAAACACATCTCATGCAGTGATTACTTACCCTGCTTATAACTCTCTAACGAATGACATTTAACAAAACGTTCAACACAAATGTGACGAGGACAACTAGTAGAAGAACTTTGATGTTGGGGGTTGATCTAATTCGGTCTCGAATCCCAGAAAATATATGAAGAACATAAAGCTAAGTGCAGCCCGAAATCGCAGTATCATGCAGCGACTCTCTTACCATACTATAACTCTCTAACGAAAGACTTTTGGACAAATGTACAACACAAAAGATGATCGTGACTACAAGCATAAGAATTTTCATGAAGTAGTTTAGTCTAATTCGGTCTCCAATCATGTGCATAATAAGAAGAACGGGAAAAGCCCTAACTGTGCGTGACTTAGGGAAAACTACGAATACACAATGTGTACTCCATGAAATTAGTCAAACCAAGTGCAAATGAACCTAGACTCAAAGATCTACATGATGGTGTTGGTTTTCTTAATCTTGGCCCGAGAACACCTACCTTTGAATGCTAATAACTCTCTGCAGTTTTCTGGGTTGATGCAGAGCGAGGTTGAGGAAGAGCAGTTTTCCCCCCGTCCTCCTCTTCCCCAGCGCTCCAACTTGCTGCTCACGACCCCAACTTGTAGCTAAACCCTCCCCAAGAGTTTAAGGATGAGTTCTTATAGATTTAGGGTGTATTTACAAGTCCTAACAGGACTAGGAAAGGGGATGCGAATTCTGTTTCCTACTTTCCATAAATCTACGATTCTCTCACCCCAAGGAGGTAGCTAAGGTTAGGAAACCACCTCTTAGAGTTGGTTCGGTTTTGGCTTACCTTATATGACTAATCACCCTAATTTTAACCCTAAATTGCCCTCCCTAATTACTGCATAATTACATACACGAATTTTTGAGTATTCCTTGTCCCAATTTTTATCCTTGGCCAAATGTGCTCCATTGGCCCAATCTTGTTAATGGGTTTTAATACATAATGTTGTAAGTCTCTCCACATGTTTATTTAATTTATGGTTGGTTATTTCTCCCGCGTTAACAATTTTCTCGATGTGTTTCCTCTCGTACGATAATGGTACGTAAGTTTTATCGTTCCAATAATTACAGAATTTATTTATTCTCCTTTAATTCTAAATCACTAAATTTTCGGGGTGTTACAGTACGTATCTCTACATGCATGCTAACAATATCTTCCATTATCGTATCTTCTTTGTAAACATCTTTTAGAACAACAATGGCATTACTATTTTGATGAACATTCATTCTGACGTTACTGAAACAAGAGACAGCCTAGCTGTCTACTGTTCAAAGCTTTAAATATGTGCAGATCTCTGACAGTATCCGTCATACACGTTGGACAAAATAGAAGCCAAAGAAGATTTCAGAAGATCCTCTCCTCTCTCGTTGCGTGCATGAAAGGAAAAAGGATTGTTGACTGGAAGCTTCCACTGTCAAGCAGTCTAACGTACACTTATGCATAGAGACAACAGGCACTTCAACATTCGAATTTTAAAAGATGATATATGAATTTCCTGAAGCATCAAGAAACAAGAAGTGTTGTGGAACAACAAGCTATAACGTCCTAAACCTTCTGCAAGATTTTCTTAGAGACAAGCAAAATTTACTATCAGCCTTAGCTCTTGCTCTTTGTGCTAAGTTCAGATCTGTGAGAGAGCCTTTTGTCTGAGAAGAGTCGTTGATTGTAGATCTCTTCTTCTCAGTCCTTGCTTCAGATCAAGCAGTGTTCTATAAGCTTGATCTAGGGGCATCATCTCTTTAATTACATTCCCTGGTGTTGTTCCCTTCTGTTGTGAAGGAAGAAGACCTGGTGGGGTATCCAGGGTGTTGTTCCCTTCTGTTGTGAAGGAAGACCTGGTGGGGTATCTAGGGTGTTGTTCCCTTCTATTGTGAAGGATGACCCGTGGGGTATCCAAGGTGTTGTTCCCTTCGGTTGAAGGAAGACCAGCTGGGGTGCTGGGTGCTGTAGTGTCCTTAAGGGGGACTGTACCCTTGTTAGTGAAATCCTGGATATTGCTCAGTACTGAATGTAGGACTCCTAAGGAGAGGAGATCCGAACTAGGATAATTCTCTGTGTCGTGAGATTGCTTTGGTGTTTTGTTCTTTCGATTATCTAACACTAACAATCTGCAAAGTGTGATTTGTGTGACTGTTTTGTGATAGGTTTTGAGTCTTAATAAGTTTAAAACCCTTTCATTTACACTCATTCCATTCATTTACACTTGCATTCAGGTTTATCACTTATCACAACAATTGCACTTATCACGTGCCATATTCACTTGTCACTTTGCACTTTTATTCACATTTAATCTCCTAAGTTTCCGTGACACATAGTCCTAACTACCAAATATAGGAAAAACACTCAATTTAGCACTTAGTGTTTTCACTTATCACTTAGCACTCACTTTCACATATTGTCACCTGGGCAAGCTAGTGACAAACCTTGGATACTGCGCAGACCGGAGAAGCACTCTCCACCTAAACAACGGTACTTGTCCACCTCTCAGGATTTCATCCCAATGCCCTTAGGATTTATACACGACATTGAGCCTTCCATAGGGACTTTTCTATGGTACAGCTCTCAGACCCTATGGTAGCAGTGTCACACATGGCACAATTTTACATTAATCATATTATCATTCTTATCACATCTTACTCATGCTCATACCATACTTTCATCTCCTTTTACATTCACTTTGCATAGTTTTCACATTTCCATTTATAAAAATTCACCTTATTGTTTTAACTGTGTGATAACAAACTTAAAATAAGATATTAACATGCTGCTAACTTTTGATTTATATATAATTAACTCTAACATGCACAACATGACTATTTTCAAATTAAAACCATAATAATACCTACTATCATCAAAATACCAAGAAAATTTTATAACAGGTTAAGAACAATAATCATAACATATACTCAAGTTTTTAGATTTTTCTGAATAGAAATATATTTATAACAATTAAATCAAGTCACAGGTGCATTTCTCACTAATTTCCTTAAGAAGAAAATTCAGTAAAATAGTCAAATCTAACAGTATAAATATGTAGATATAGTCATCCGATGATTTCAGAAAATTCATGAAGCCCTAACTCACATCTGACCTATTTATACAGATTAACATGGTCATAATATGCTCATAGTCCAATAATCTTAATTTTAATATTCACACAAATCATGAAAACCTCATGACATGACCTACTGATCATCCTTGACCCTACATAAAAGTTACAGCATGCACACATACCTGGAAATCATTTAAATATATCAAAGAAGATCAATCAGCATTTTTCAGAACACTGAAGAACATAACTACATAGTGCTGGTCGCCTACTGGGTTAACTACAAATCTCTTTCTTTCCGCAACACAAGAGCTTGGCGGTAGAGGATGTTGCCGCCAACCTCCACACAGCAATCTGCACAGTCAACACTCACTGTACAGGGAAATTGGAGGGTGCAACACGACGAGAAAAAATCTGGAAAAATTCTAGGACCTATGGGACATGTTAGGGTTGTATCCATACGTTTACTTGCCTCTAATAAATCTGAGAAGATCAAAACTTGCTGTTGAAGCCCTCCTCGGCCAGCCAAGAGGGTGCTCAGAAACTCCTCAAATCTGGTTCTACAGTCGATGTGGGTTGATCCTCGCAGTTGGGGATGCTTCCTTGATGGTTGGACTATACTCCAGTCATTGTAGTTCTCCCAGAAACTCCTCCAGTCGCCGGATCAAAGCCTTGGAACTTCAGCTTTTCTCACAGGAAATACTAGGGTTTTTTAAACACCAAAAAGGACTTGGCGCGGCCAGAAGATGGATTTTATAATGTTGGATGGGTTGGGTACGCACTTAGGGTAGGTTGCCTATGGTTTAGGATGGGTTTCCTAAACTGGAACCGGGCGTAACGCAAGCGTTACCAATCTGAAACGTTACGCAGGAGGGATATTAACGTCAACATCTACTGTAGTCAACTGGGAATTGGCGTCCAGACATGTGGCTGCCAACCCTATGCTTGGCGTCCATCGATCTGGAACGCCAATCTCAAGCTTCTAGTCAACGACCCGTGTTGGCCGCCAACTGTTCCACTTGCCCAAACATAATTATAACATCTAATTAACATATAATTATGCTCCAACAACGTAGTGTGTGCATAATAATATATTTATATTCACTATTTAAATTACATGCATTATATATTATTTATTTAAATAGAAAATTGTGCTATTCTCAATAAAAGATAATCCACACAAATAACATGCTTATATACATATATATACGTACATACTACATAATTACATATATCATGCTTGAAATATATATATATATATAACATGCACTTCCTTAATAGACACTACATGTACACCTAAACACATAGAAATAAATATGCATATATATCCATAGGATGTATAGCAACAACTACATACTATATGTTCCTCATTCTTAAGTCCAATATACGTAGGATTTAAATAAACTCTATGATGTACATTATTAACTAAGCACGTATATCCACAGAAGATATATTATATATATATGATATTATATATATATATATATATATATATAACGCGTGAGGAATTATAATTATACATGCACAAGGTTAAACATATACATCTATCCGAGTACAAAGCATAATTACTCATATATGCATGGACTTACATAGATATAGCATGCTTATAATATTTTGATATATTATACATGCACTGTATTATTTAAATAACATATACGCCATAAACAATTTAACATGCCAAGAATAGACAAATATCATTTACACAAGATAAGCGTATACATATTTACATTCATGCATCATAGTTACATAAAATATGCATGGAATATATAAATACAATATGCATCTCAACCATTAGATAATACATACACTTTTACATATGCTTACAATATGCATGGTAGTACTCCTATTATATGCACAACATTGCTTAGTATTTAAATAAGAACATCATATACAAAATTAGCTAATTAACTATATTCTCAAAAATTAACATATGTACACTCATATGCACTTGAACAATTTAATAATTATGGTATACAAAATTTTAATACACGCACTATATTTTAACAGGTAATTATCGCATGCACAATATAAAATGACAAAAATTCGGGGTCTCACACTCTCCCCCACTAGAAAAAGATCTTCGTCCTCGAAGATCGCATCGTGTACCTGTAGTGACGTCGTTTATGCCATCTCTGGAATAGAATGTAATCCTCTTTATTCTTAGCTGGTGTTTCTAACTCCTTTGTGCAGTTGCTGCGACATCTCGTCGATCAATCTCCTTAAGTTTCGGACATTCTTTAATCCGATGGTTTGGACTGCCACACTGAGCACTTTCCTTCCTTTAACCAGCCACATCTCCGTCGTGACATTTGCCGCATCGCCCACACTCAGGTGCTCCACCTTGATGCGATTCCACTCCACCCTTTTGCTTGCTTACTATTCTAAGAGCCTCTTCACATGTATCAGGGTCAGTTTCCACATTTGGCTCTTAGCGATGGTTTTGAGCTTCATTATATATTTTCTCTACCTTAAGACTCTGCGCAATTTCCCAGATGTTCTGAATTCAAGTTAATTGGATATAGTGATGCTGACTATGCTGGATGCAAAATAGATAGGAAAAGCACCAGGGCGCTTTCAATAAAATCCTTTTAATGTATCAGGGTCAAATCACTTGATCCCGACCGTTCGTCCGAATTCTCGGCCAGTACTTTTTTCCTCCTTATATAAGAAACCCGTTTTCCTTTAGAAGACAACCTTTCGAATCCGTCTTCAACTCCCTTGTCTTCTTTTGCTTCTTTGCGCCCTTACTGTTCTCCGTGAGGACTTCCGAAGAACCCTGAAATCTCCATCCTCCTCGAAGAAAGGTAAGGTCTTGGAACTCTCTTCAACATTTCTATCACTCTTTTACTGGTTCCCTGAGTCATTTCCATTTCCAGATTCTAGATGGCTTCGTCTATGGTTCCAGATACTGTCCAGTTGACCCCTGATCAACTCCAGCGTCTTGCTAAGATCCCTATCTGTCCAGGAAGGCCGTTGACTTTTCTCATTTGAGTGGCAACTTGTCTTGGGTAGAAGACACCCTCAATGCCATGGGCTGGACCAAGCTTTGTCAGATTTCTGAGCCCTCTGTGGTAATGCCATTAGAGCCCTTCTATGCGTCTCTGCAAGTATCTTCGGAAACTCAGTGTTTGGGTATGTCAAAGGAACCACGATTACCATATCAGAAGAATTATTGGTGAGATTTTGGATTGTCCAAGTTCTGGACACAAACTCAGTAAGTTCGTTCCCCTTGAAAAGCAAAAATTGGGGATTATAGGCAATTTTGGTCCACTATCAGTAAGAAGGGGCCTTAGTGAATGAGTTATCAATAGAAAAGAGACTGATCCACTCAGTTATTACAAACATTGTGACCCCTAGAGCAGAACTCACTCCTCCATAACTTGCTAGGGATGGAAATCTACTTTTTTGG